>OZ007529.1:5041116-5343833 GCA_963931895.1 Eupithecia pulchellata | reverse complement strand
TATTGAAATAAAGATGATAAATTAAATAAAAACAAGTGTATTCATTAAATAAACTACATTTTCTTTTTCTACTTAGTAAAAAAAATGCTGAAAAATACTTAATACTGCAATGAAAAGACGTTTCTGGCTAGATGCGTCTATTCAACGTAGTAATTTATGAAACGTCTTTCTTACTTAGTAATAATGAGTTATCAGGCTATGGTAAACTAAATAAAAGAGTAATTTCTAACCATTAACTGCTTTGCAACTTAGTAATACCTACCTAATTTCTGTGAACTTTAAATATTATCTTAAGAAACGCCTTTGTTAGGGTAATTATTACCTTATCAATCCTTAACCATATTAAAACCACAATTAATTTTGTTTAAAATAAAGAAAAACCACAAAGTATGAGAATTAGACTTTTATTTTTTATTACTTATAAATTTAAGAAAGGATAAACTAAATTAGGTAAGTACCACAAACTTCTATGGCACGCTTATTCAACATAAAATAAACTCTTTCTGAAACATGTAATTTTTACATTATAACTATAACTAGTATCAAAAATTTTACCTTATTATTCTTATTCCAAATAATTATCACAGCTTTGTAAACTGTCTACTACTCACTATTTTATGTTGGGAAAGTCAGAGAGGCTTTAACCGCTCTGAAACAAATCTCTCTGGTTTTTCCAACATAAAACGATTAACTTTTAGTAATCAAAACAAATTGTATTTATTCTAATAGAGATAATTATCACAAATTTGTTCAGAATCAGTCTTCATAAACTTGAGTGAGATCAACACTATTTTTATCAGTAGGTAAATTATACCAAAACGATTTTCTATTGTCTGGCATTAAAGGTGTCAGTTTTTGTATAATCGCTGACTTGCGCTCTTGAGTAATGCCTCTATATTCTTTGTTTGGCTTTGGAGGTGGTATCCCAGATTTAATATTTTTTAATCTCAGAAAGTCAAGTGAGTATTCCCTTCCATTACAGAAGCCAGTCTTGTAACGAATGACGTGGGTACCTCTGAGGAATGTTACTTCACACATATCAGCTAAGTACGCTCGAGGAGACGAATTTTGTAGTTTATACGATGAAGAACAGTCTTCAAACTGACAAAAATCTTCCATATTCATTACTTTTACGGTAATATTTGTTCTGGTGCTCAATACTGCTTGGTGAAAGTCTTCAAAGTCATAAATGCGTTTCTTCCTCTTCATGGATAGCTCCACTTGGTGGTGGAATTCGTCTGCAGCCATATACGTGTGGCCTACCTCTAAATATTTTAATTTAATAGTTTCAAAATTAACTTCAACTGAATTGACAAGATGTAGCAAATATGAATATAACGTCCAATTCTTGTTTTGGGCTGCACAGTTGTCTAACCAGATGACAACGTGTTTTAAGTCTCTATTTGCGTGCAGAAAAGCCCTGAAACAGCTCGTTATATCATGCATTTTACGGCCAGATGTTGCTTCGTGCCATATCGCAGCAAACGTTTTAAAAGCGTTGTTTTTTTTGTCACCGACTGGCACAAAACTTTCATTGAATACTATTATTCTAGGGCAGAACATAACAACTTTGAACTTCAATTCGTGGGAGCATAATTACTTTCTCTAAATCAGCCGCAAAGTAGGCAGTATCGGTGTTGATGGGACTGTTGTTTTGTTTTTCAACATCATTTTTGTATGCTTGCCTGGCTTCTATATATTTTTCCCGGTGTCGTGCGTACTCTCTGCACTCTGTGCAATTCCTGTGGCTTTTCTCCTTGTACTCTGGATTGTGAAAGTAATACTTTTCACAAAGCTCACACTGTTCATGTCCCAGTTTTGTAAAAGATATGTTTAACTTCTTCACAATTTTTCTATAGTGGTCGTAAGAAAACTGTTCATTAACAGGAAGATCTTTCATATTTTGTTTTTCACAAAAGTCTTCATACATTTTGGTCACTGTTACATCAGACGGAATGTATTTTCTATTAGGAGCGTGCTCCCGTCTGTAGTGGGATATAGACGGATTAAATGAATTTATGTGTTCTATAATTTTTGTGTCATCCAATTTTTTTGGATTAGGATTGTTTCCTCGATTGTCCACCGGCATGTCATTTGGCATGGTGCTTAAGGCATTCCTTACAGATTTATCATTTTTTCGATTGTAACCCAGCGTTTCTAGAAAAAATATTTTGCAAACATTGACTTTTTTCCCTGTTTCATCGGCTAGAAAATATGATACGCTTACGTTTCTTGGTAGTTTTCGGTTTTCCATAACGGTTTTTCTCTTAGGCTCTTCTTTGGACGTGTTATTTATAATGAAATACTGTTGTTCTTTCCAAGACATCTTTCTAAAGTAATTGTTTATATTTCTTCGTGCTGCTTCTGTAAACTGGGTATGACATTTTTTTTTACAGACATCAGTATTACACCCTTGCTTTAGTTTATATTTAGATTCCATATCTTTCAGTTTTTTCATCTCTTTCCTTTGTGCCGGTGGTTCGCCATGCTTCTTACGTTTCCTGATTTTCCCTTTTTTTTGTTAAATTTTGCAGCGTATCTTCGTCATTTGAGACTTCAGGGGACTCGGGGATAGTAACATTATACTGTGGTGAGTTGGGAATGCTATTCGTAGAAGAATGTGATTCAAAACTTGAAGGTATATAATCCTTATCAAAAACGGAGTCATCCGAATCAAAATCTAGGTTGCTTAGTGAGTTTTCAAAAAGATTTGAACAGTCCAAAGAGTCGTTTTCATTTGTCACAACCAGCTCGTCACAATTTGTATCTGCCTGTACCTGTGGTTGATCCTGATAAGAACTGGTTGATGGCACCAACGAAATTATTTTTGCGCATCGATTACGTCTCATTCTATCACACTGAAACAAAAAATAAAACCTGAATGTAACCGTTAATATTATAGCATAAGTTAATGCAGCGTTAAATATATCAATTATATATAACTAGTTTCTGCCCACGGCTGCGCACACATTCTTTAAGGTTATTTCTATCCCATGGGAACTGATATAGGATAAAAAGAAGCCTATGCTTAGAACTAACTACCTGCATGTAAATTTCAGGCGAACCGTTCAGTAGTTATGAATTTATAATATCAATGTCATATGATAACTTAAGGTAATTTTTATTTCCCATCATTCATAGATCACCACATTTTGATACCCATTTCACATATCTATTTTTTACCTGAAATTTCAGCTACTTGTGTAGAACGCGCCTCGCGAAACTCAAGGCAATAACTCTAAATAAAACACAAATAAATAGCCCCCCAAACCGAAATAATGTATAGGTGTGTAAGTATAAGGTAAGGTTTAGGTAGGTATAAGGTAATTAAATCAAAATCTATTAACCGCTACGACCCATCACGGTGTAGGCTATTCGGATCTATTTTCCAAAGTAAAATAAAATATTTATAACAAGCCTTTATATTATCATCTAGGACCAAAATGCTTGGGGAGACAAATCCAACGAGCCCAAACTCAATTAGGTTACGTCGTTTCCTTTCGTAGTTCCTATGGCCTCCCAGCGGCTCCATCACCAGGACCCTGATCATCACCTAGGACTAATTAAACTGCCTAAATTCACAAATACGACCAACCCAAACGCGACAGCGGCGATACGTTTAGGAGTTTATACGGCCACCTTCTGTCTCCATCATCAGACCAGCTTGCATTGTCTCTGAATTTACATAAATATGTTAAATTTCAGCTTAATCGGTTGAGAATAACTGGTTTAAAATTCAATCGCAATATTTTTCACACACTTTCCTAATATGGCTATGATAAAGCTTGTAAGGAATAGTAAATTGGCACGTTTACACTTTACTTATTTATACATTGTTCATATGAAATTATATTAGGCTATTGTCACTAATGTGTATACAATAAATAAGAATAAAATAATTTTACGTACCTTACAATTTCGCCGCGGCTATATTTTGGAGAACCGCGCGCGCGTTACGACGTTCTGACTGCCTGGGCGCAACTGATCGTACAGCTCCAACCGCGTCCCCCACCACACCCCGCACGACTAACAATACTTCGTAGAAAAGACGCTACTGCCACTTGCGACTGCCTATTTTTTATAATACTAAAATGAAAAGGCTTTTCTACGCAGAACCGTCTTTTCTTCTTATTACCAAGCAGAAATGTCTTTTCATCTTATGGTGAATAAAATATATTGTAATTATAAAAGACAGATCTACCCAAATGCGTTTTTTCAACTTAGTAAACGTCAGAAATGTCTTTTCTACTTCGTAAATATTATGACGTAGTATCAAATGCGTCTTATTTAACAGTTAGAATTTTAGGGTTAGGTGTGTTTTAGCCAAAATACAAAAATACTGGTAGATGCGTAATTTTTTACTGATTCCAATGATGTATTTAACTCAATTTTGAAAAAAATGTCAGAAGCGTCTTTTTTCCTTATGGCGGCAGCATAGGCTATATCATATTTTCAAAAAAGTTAGGAATCCGCATGAAAAATTCAATAATTGAACCGTGCGCTGTATATTCAACCTCTTTTTCTATTATGGCGCGTCAGAATAGAAAAAGAGGTTGAATGCTCGATGCTTGCTTTTTCTCTACGGCCAGTGTCAGTTATGGAGTGTCGAGTCAATGTCAAAAATCCCAATGCTGTTAAAAAAAGTAAGGGATCCGTATGAAAACTGTGAAGTGAAACCCATCGTTTTAGTGTGTATAATTTCTAAAATTGTTGTTTAATACCCGTGCGAAGCCGGGGCGGACCGCTAGTAAAGTATAAGTATCTTTAGATGATTTATTTTTGTGTACGTAGAAAAGGACTAGAATACCCCAACAAATAATCTGCAGATCGTACAAATATTAAACCCGAGGCGGGAATCAAACCGCAACCTCCTGCGTTGTAAGCCCTCAGAGCCAATAGGTCGTCATATACGTACCTACGTAAACGACAAAAGTTCAAAACCCTCGGCGCGCGAGTTACACTCGCACTTGTCGTACTTGTTTCTTCTTTTATATCTTTCGGTAAATTTTTATAGATTTTTGCACCTTCATGCGTTACAGTTTTTCTCCCATAGTAGTTGGTTCTAGAGGTATGTAGTTTTAAGTCATTGACACGTAGTTCTCACACTATTTGTATTAAATTTATTTCTATAAACTACGGTCATTAAGAAATAAAAATGCTGCTATGTGTTGTCCATATATTGAAATTATTATTGTACCGACATTTCAAATAGGCAAGTTGTTAGTTTTTGTACGTAACATACATAGGTATTAAAATACAAAATGTTTGAAGACATTTTGATATTGCAGATGGTTTGCGAATATATACTGAAGATTGAACCTTTGGAGTCACGTAACGAACGCAATATTAATGGTGTCTTATTGAATCTGAAACAAAGAAAAATAATGAGATATTAAATATTTGATAATAATGTCAAGGTGTTTTAAGAAAGTTGCGAGGTTTGGTACAAACTTTATGTAATTTATTGCATCAAGTTTATAGAATTACTTATAGCTACCATCGTCATATTAGTATTCAACAAGAATTTGAAAACAAATAAAACCTCTATTTATTTAATCAAAAACTTCGCGATATATTACTGATTGCCTGACGAAACGCGCTTGGATGTCGTTTCTGGTGATCAGATTCAGATTCAGATTCAATAACTTTATTTCTTTAGGCTTACAAAATAAGCACTTAGACAAGTCAAATTCCATACAGTTAATTATTATAACAAAAAAGAAATAAGTTGTTATTGATTTCTCTCCACTTGTGGACAATTTTTTGTCCACTAGTGGAAGAAGTGAATCAATGGCGCAACATAACAAAAAACCTTGTTCTCTATGGCATATATAAGAATACATTTTGAAATGTAATATGATAATAACTTAGGTACAGTCAGTAACTTACAGTACTTAAAGTCGTAAAAGCGGGTAAAGCGGCGTTGATAAATGCTAAATATTATAAAAATCCATACAGACAAGAATGTGGAAGCAGACGATTTGTAAGCCTCGTACTTGAAGGTTAAGTAAACAGTTAAATATTCCTACGTTTTTAACAGGTGCCTTTTGTCCCGAATTCGTTTCATGAGTAAATAGTAAAAGTATACCTTTTTTTTGTTTATTTATTTCTGTTGTATATTTTAAAATGTTGGAGTATCTAGTACTTACTATGAAAATGCTAAACAACCAATATTGTACATAAATGGATATTTTTTATTTACAAGTCTACAGTGAGCTCAATTGATTCTTTTGTAAATACCAGTCCAAATTGGGTTCTGTTCACTTAAATTGCAAGTTTCCTTATAAAAAGAAAACAACAAGAACGTCCACACCACAATACATACCTGCCCTTATGTACATAAATTTAAAATGAAAATGATAATGGTATGGATAAAGGTATGTACTAATTGTAAAATGACACAGTCAGGCAGGTCCAGTGAGGTATCAAATTAAAGATAATCAGTTATATTATAAGTTTAGTACACCACAAAACTATAAAATACGTTTTTGTAGATTTTATAATAGGTATATCAAATATTTTTAAGAAGTCTGTTGTTCTGTTACCCATAACACAAGCTCTACTTACTCGTAGCTTGGGGCTAGATAATACTGGGTGAATTGTCCAGCATTATTTATTCATTAGATGTATTTTTTTTTAATTAAATAATATTTTTTCAATTCGGAGTTTTTTATTTACTGAGTGGGATGATAATGATTGAATTGAACACTTGAAGAACTTTTTCAAATTATCTACATTTCAAAGTTTTATATACTAGGTACTCTGTAATCTCCGAAGTAAAGTATATCTATAAAATTTGTATATATTGATAAAAAATCGCGGAGAGCGCGTGAGCTATGTACACACGGTCTTGCCAAATCCTATTGCATAGGCATGAGTAAACCCGTAACACAGGTAATGTCCATATATATATATATATATATATATATAGTTTGACTATAGACGTCTACAAGGAAAGTAAATTTAATAAGTTTGCTGTAATAATTATTATTTATTTTTATGCATGAATTCGGAGCACCTACAAAAGTCACCTTTGTTTTTTTAAAAGGCACTAGTAATTCATCTGATACCGTTGTTTCATTAAAAACGGTTGAGCTCTTTAGCCTAACTTGAAGTGAAAATATTGTTAACCAAAAAAAGTAAATTTACTGTTATTTTTAATATAAATAATTTAATTATAATCCAGGAAAATCATCTCGCTACAAACTATTCAGAGTTTGTATATACACATACACATATTTTTATCAAACAGAAAATACCGAGAACCGCCGGACAATTATCAATAACAAACGCTACCTATATTATGATCGTATTCATAACACAAGCTCTGCTTACTTTGAGGCTAGATAATACGTGTACTGTGTGAAATAATGACATACATACTTTAAAACCGGTTGAGGCTAAAAAGGAATCTGAATCTATGCGTTTATTTAACTAATTAATGCTTACCTCAATACGCAAAGCGTATGAATTGTTTCTGTTTTGTTTCCGAACAACCTTGATTGATTAAGTATAAATGGGTTATAAATATGTAAAAACCGTACCTAGTTTACTCTTTAGGTTTAGTCTTTCATTCGTAGTCCCCGCATTTGTTTTTTCTCTTCGTCTGTATAATCTGCGAACTTGTTTATTCCGTAGGTGGCGCTGGTGCTCTTTGCATTGAGGTCGTTAATTTCTTTCAAGCTCCGTAAAAACGCATCGTAATGTACTTTCTCGTCTGCCTCGTCCTTATAGACCCGGTTAAAGTCCTTTTTAAACTTCTCGAAATGTTCCTGACCTTTGGAGATGTCATAAATCTCTTTGAGAGGGCTAGCCATAGCGACGACTAGCACGCACAACGTCAGGGCGACAACTAAACTGATTTTACTCATTTCGTTGCTCGGAACCGGTTCTGATTTAACAATGACATAGGTTTCCATCCGCTTTGTTTATATAGAGCCGTTGTGGCGGATAAAAATTAAATGATAACTGGTCATGGCCACATCAAGTTGTTGTTTATAGATAACTAGTATATGCTTGCCCACGGCTTCGCACGTTCTGTTTGTATTGAAATGTTTGTAGCTGATTTTTTTAAGAGATAATAAGCCTTTGTTTTATTCCAAGCCTAGAACTACATTTATAAACTTAACTAAGTTATATATAAGTTAAGTTATATAAGTTCAGCAGGTCACCGAAGTTAAGCATCGTTCGGTTCGGGCGCAGTCAGTAGGTACTTGGATGGGTGATCGCGTTAAGATAGTTTCTTGCTCATTTTCAATAAAAAACACGATTTCTTTTTGCGAAATAGTTATGTGCGTTGGTAAGAACCATCACTAGGCGTATCAACTCGCACTCGACTGGTTTTAAAAATAAGTGTGATTATTAAAAGTCCAGTCTTGTGCAACCCAACAAACTAAACATTGTAATTTTTTAATGTTTACTCTGTGGAGTGTTGGTTCGTTTTTAGGGTTTCGAATTCGATCGGTTTCAAAATCCTTATGCTTTTTTCGGAGATGTGTTTTGAATCTTTAATATCTCAGTAGTTTACAGAAGGTTTAATAACTGCAGTAGTTTACTTCAATTATTGAATTGAAATTTGAAATAACAATGCATTTCGTGCGCCTATAAAGACTTATAGAAAATTAAATTGAAATTGAAAAAGGGACCTTCGTAGATTCCAAAAAGAGGGATATTTTTACCTTCCAATATATTTTAAGAAAGGTCATCAAATTTAAGGTAGGATTTTTAAAATCTTCTAAGTTTTCTTATCAATCGAAACAATCGAAAATATTGTATAGCTTACTACCCACTAATCTCTGTAGTAATTGGTGCCTATAAAATACAGGGTGCTTGATACATCGTTTGGCAAAATGAAATAGTGGGTGGAGGGGAATTTTGCTACCTTCTTCACCCCCTCAAAAGATTTTGGCCCCACGGAGAGTTTTATGTAGTTTTTTTAATTTTTTATGTGATATTTAAAGAAGTCTGCACTTGAACTTGGATTTAAAAAAAAACTATGCAGTGTAACCTCCAAATTTGTGATTTATTTTAATTTGTATTCTTGTAAATTTTTATTCGGTTCTTCTCCAACCGTAATTGTTATTGTTTGTTTAGTTTTCTTTGTAAATTTCAAGCAAATATAAAAACAATAGTTAATTATTTTTCTAAAAATACCTGAATAATTCAGCTTACTTTTTATACTTATCTAGTAACATTTACGAAAAATCCTGAAACACGTTTTTTAATTTATAGTTTGTTCAGTACCTACATGCAGAAAGCTTCAAATCATTAGTAAGCTATATTAAAAAGTTGTACCTAGACTTTTCAATATGGAGCCAAACTACGAATCTCTAACTTGAATAACCCATATATAACCCTAATTTCAGAAATATTTTGAAAAATCCTGAAACATTCATTCAATATTTTTGTATGTTTAGTATTCTCTGTAAGTTTCAAGAAAATCGGGCCACCAATGATTAGAACCCCTCAAGTAGGTCTGTTTTAGGCTTATTGCTGGTAGCTTATTCAAGGTAAGTGCAGGTTTGCCGTTACGATTCTCAACGACAGAGCTCTATAGCACCTAGAGAGTCTAGTCTTAACCGTAAGTATATATACATACTAAGTTAAAGATTTTAATTCATTACATTCTATATCTAGAGGTATATATACCAAAATTATCATTAACAGTGCACATTGCAACTTACATAAGATATGCCTATTGCATTAACTCACCCACACACACTCACACACATACTTAATTACATGCACACTGTTCTATCGTTGCCCAGACTTTCATGAAACTGGTGCCTCGGAAGAGCCAGCACACAAACAACCACACACACACACTGTTCTCTCGTTGCCCAGACTCTCATAAGCCTAATGCTTCGGGAGCAGCACACACTGGATGTTATCAGACTCCGGACTTTAGTTAGTCAAGACAGTTAAAAACGTTAGGAAACTTTCTACTTTAGTTATTTAGTTGTGTTACCTTATATGTTAAATACTTATGTTACCTCTCGCGGAATGAGTACCCTGGTGACCTGTGCTACAGATTTTTCATACACCTATAACAGGCACCAGTCTCTCACAACACAGGTTGATTAACATATTAGTTACCTATCTTTGTATAAATTTTCCCACCATTAATAGTTTTAACCTAGCTTAAACACCTAAAACCTTTGTGAGAGAAAATAAACTTTTTATTCATTACTATTAAGTTTATTATTATACTTAATAAAGTATTGTTGAAATTAGGAATTCTTTTATCCACCATGTCTGAAAAAACTCCAGCATGTTAGAGAGATAGCACCGCAGCACGCCAGACCACCGGATCAACCAGGAAAGCGCAAATACAAGCCTTACGCTCGAGAATATATAATATCAGATTCCACGCCAAAATTATAACCGTCACCGGTGGCCGCTGCCTCGGTCGCCGATCGGTTCGCTGGGCCTTCTCTGGGAAACCAGAGATATCACCCGGCAGGGCCAGATCGCACCGAGGCTATAAGCGGCACCGGAAATGGTGGCTAAAAACACAACCCGCACACCCAACAGACCCACCCATAGTAATGGGTGGAGACGAGCCAGGGCCAGGGGGCAAAGCCCCGATACCCTATCCCCACCCCTCCCAAGGGGTGAGACGAAGACAAATGTAGTAACACAGGTTGATTAACATATTATATTATATATATTATATTATATTAGTTACCTATCTTTGTATTTATTTTCCCACCATTTATAGTTTAATATATAAACACCTAAAACCTTTGTGAGAGAAAATAAACTTTTTATTTATTACTATTAGGTTTATGATTATATCTCCGGCTATTAATTTTGAGATGTATTATCCGAAATATTGTTGAAATTAGGAATTCTGTTATCCACCATGTCTGAAAAAACTCATCAAGTGTTGGGTCCTTCATCCATAGATGGAACTGGGATTGGACACGTTGAATTACTGGATGGCGACTTTAATATATTTTTTTATTTTATCATCATCATCACCAGCCTATTATTTTATAGTGGTGTGGTATTTTCTTCGACAATGTAAGATTACACTGGTATTTATTTAGGTTTCAACCACAATTTTTTTTCAAAATACTTTACTGAAATGAAATTTAACCATTTCGGAATTTTTCAAAGAAAACACGTTTTCTTATTATTTGTGTAGATAGGCAAGTATTTTCAAAAAGCTTGTAGTAGGAACCTAGATAAATACTATTCTTGCACAAATAATAGCATTATAATGGTGAAAATATGCTCCAATTACAAATTATTTTGGTATAACGTTTTGATGGAAAATTCATCCGTCGCCGGATCCTTAAATACCTATGCGAAGCCCGGGGGCACTGCTAGTATTTAATAAATCAATACAAACCCAATAAGTTAACCGTATGAACTTGAGTTTGGGTTTTGTTTCCAAACACTTACCGTGATTTTACTATGGCCGAGATCAATTCATAATTTGTTCTATCTCTTCTTCTGTATAATCGGCGAACTTGTTTATATCATTGGTGGCGGAATCAGGTTTTGAATTGAGCTCGTTAATTTTAATCAACGAATTCACAAAAGCTAGGAAATGAACTTCCTCATCTAGCGGGTTCTTATAGACTCTGTGATAGTCCTTTTTAAACTTCTCGAAAAGTGGCCGAGCTTTGAGGATGTCATAATGCGGCTTGGGACGGGGCGCCCCCTTAGCGACGACTAGCACGCACAGCGTCAGTGCAACAACTAAACTGATTTTACTCATTTTGTTGTTGGGAACCGGTTCTGATTGAACAATGGCATAGGTTTCCATCTGCTTTGTTTATATAGATTTGGTGTGACGGATAAATTAAATGCTAATTTGTCATGGGCACATTAAATTGTTGCTCATATATAAATTATCTGTCCGCGGCTTCACCCGTGATGTTTCTATGTAAATGTTTATGGTTATTTCTATGCCATGGACCTGATTTATGAGATAATAAGCCAAGCTTACTAGATACCTGAATGCGAAATTCAGCCTGATCGATTTATTAGCTTTGGGATGTAACAAACTTTCAAACATCTACTCAAGCTCCCACAGTTTAGGGTTCCGTACTCTAGGGTGAAAACGGGACTTTAATATTTAGACTCTGTCCATCTGTCACCAGAATGTATCTTATGAACCGTAAAAGGTATTAATTATTTCACAGAATGTGTATTTTTCTTGCTACCACTACAAATAATATTAAAATTAAACAGGATCGCCATACCAAAAACTAGATAATATAGCAAACACCAAAACAGTTTGCTTTAATTCTACTTTTCTTGAGTATATATTCTTGAACTATTATAGGTAGACCGGTAAAATTCAAAGAACCCGTCGACAATTTTTTTTTTTCATTATTTTTATCTTTAGTGGCAGTTTTAATGCGTATTTTAATTATATGTCGCAGAACCATAAATGAATATAAAATGAAAATAGTACGAAGCAGATTTAAGTTTGTGTATATTTTTCATCAATAGGTTATTCATGTGGAACTAAGCAAAAACCTGAGAACGATAAAAAACAATTTTTCGATTTATGCCATATTCGTCCCTAGTTTTCGGCCCACATTCTTTAAATGTCTTTGTACGTCCCGCACGATGATAGTTGTTCGTATTCGTCCCGCATACCAAAATTACTGTAAGTACAGTTCGCGTCAAAATTATTATATGTCGACGCTACTAAAACTGCGGATCATTATATGCTGAAGACTAACTTAAGGGTTGAAGCTAGTTTGTCATCTACCAGCCGGCACTTACCATCACCCTTTAGTGGTGGTCATTACATAATAATCAAATTCATAGCTATCATTTACTACCTAAATCTACGAAGATTTGTATTATAATTAAAAGAAACAAATGCGGCGAGAAATATTTATTAAAGTATAAATTAATGGCAATTATATCACAATGAATCACATAATCATAATCAAAAACTAAGACATTTTTAATTGACTATCCGTCAACAGTAACCTAAGTCTTATAAAAACAAAATCTGAGGTAACGATATAAAAATTTAGGTTCAAAAATTAACGCTTAATTATACTATACCTATACAGTTTGATTTGTAAACAGTAATCAGCCTTATAACAACACAAAATAATCAAAAACATTAGTAAAAAAAATCAGTCTTACAGTAACAAAGAGAAATAGAAATAGACAAATAGAAATACCACTTTCCCATCATGCAATAATTTTCCCACCAATATATACGAAGTAGTCATTTTGATGTTTTGATAAATAGTTTTTTCAACTTGTTAATCTTCTTTGATAAAACAAAAATTAAAATAACCTTACTCAACTTGTGAACTGCTCACAAATTTTATGTTTTCCAATTTGAACACACAAATCAGGTTTCACATTTTTCATGAACTTCGCAACTCCGGCAAGTGCACATCTTTTCTTAGAATTATGAGAACAATTGAGCTATTCTATCTCAAGTCATAAAACAGGCGACATTAATTTTAGGACCCACGTGCACCTGTGTTTAGTGCATTATGAGTGCGTACCTACGCCTTTTTGTTAGCGTTTTAGCGAAATAAGTACACATGTTGTTCTCATATTAATGTTATAGATATCATAGATTAAATTTTAATCTATGATATCTATAACATCTTGTTCTTATAAGTATTTAAAATATAAAAGTCAAGTTAAGACTTATTGCTTCAACTGTACTAAAGAAACTATAAATTGCCTTTATAAAAAACTTGGGCCAAACGAGGAGTAAAAAAGTAGGACGAACGAAGATTTTTTTAAATAAAATAAAATGAGGGCCGAATATGGCATACAAAGTGAGACGAAGGAAGATTTTTTGAAGTGGGCCGAACTTACTAGGGACGAATACGGCATAAATCAATTTTTCATGCAAATAACTACTTGTTACGTTTATGCAATCCTGATAAAGAAATTCAAGTCTAAGTATTTCCATTTTACTTAAAATTTTAAAAGACTAACTAAGCCACAAAAGAAAACTAAGTGAAAATTGATAAATTTGTAATTCGATGTAATGAAATATGACCATCCAAGTGCGAGTCGACTCGTACAAGAAAGGTTCCGTAATATCGTACAAAATTGAATAATTATTCCTTTTGTTCCACGGAATAATTATATTCTTGAAGCATTTGGACAGAGGGACGCTGCGTCCCTTTCTTAAGGCTCCGGTGAACGATGAGTTTTTCATACAAACGTACCACAATGATTTGCTCTTTGAGAAGATTTTCACCATGTTTCGCTATTCTTTGTCTAAGAATATTATGTATTTGGGTTTCGGCCACAAGCTTTTTTAAAGCTTTTTTACTTATTTACACAAATACTAAGAAAATGTTAAATTTCTTATATTATAGATTATGTATAAATGCAAATCAGAAAAGTATTTTGAAAAAAAAGTTGTGGCTGGAACCTGGATAAATACTATTTTAATACAAATAATAGCAGACCATGGTGAAAATATGCTAAAATTACGAATAATTATGGTAATACGTTTGTATGGGAAATTTATCCGTCGCCGGAGTCTTAAATAGGTCTTTAAGCATAATTTGATGCATAAAAAAAGCTTAAAAACGTTCATAACACGGTATTCTTATCTTTCTTTCTATTCATGCCACCATCTGATTATGACTGGGGCTAATAACACGATGATATCGCCTAGTGAATGTATCACTGCAGAATACATCTAATTATACAGTTTATGGGCAGAAGGAACAACCAGGAATGAAGAGTCTCAGAAATACGCCGACAACGTTTCGCCAAATCATAAAAACAGTCATCTATGAGGACACGAATGAAAGTTACTATGCTAGTTAAACGTCAAGTCATACCTACCGCAATTGCTTGAAGGTGTTCTGATAGCATCGCTCTCTCTTAAAATAAAGGACGAATTGTTTGTAGACATACTATAGTCACCCTGTAGGTACTCTCAAACCTGTATGCAGTTAGTTATTTAACCTACCATACAATAACTTAGTGGGTAGTGTGACTGGTTTGTACTAAGTATTGGTGCTTCGGCTAATAGTTGTAGGTAATATTTGTATATATCTAAGATAATGTTAGGTAGACTTAGCATATTTATGATAATGTTTACTTGCCAAATATGTGGGCAAGACGATTTAACTATCAACACTAGACAAACCATAGGTATGATAAAAATTCTCTTCTTTACTAGTATTTTAAAGAGGAATTAAATATTTGATTGTTTATTTGTATGTTTGTTAAAATTGAATAGGCACCGAATTTTCTGCACCAATTTATCACCAAAAAAAGTTAGAGATCCGTATGAAAACATCATTAATAAAAACAAACGGTATATTTCAACTTATTTTTTAATTGCGCCGCGTGCTCCTTGTTTGTCAATATCTATACAAATATTATAAAAAGAAAAGATTTGAATGTTTGTTTGTTGTTTGAATTTTATAGGTAGGTTCTGAAATTACTGGACCAATTTGTATAATTCTTTCACCATTACAATGATAACATAGGCTACAGAATATTAAAAAAAGTTAGGGATCCGTATGAAAATTGCAACAATGGAACCTAACGTAAGTGTGTGTAAAAACTTTTGAAATGCTTTTAAATACCCACGAGGCGAACTGCTAGTTGATTAATAAAGAAATAGTCGAGAGATCATTGGGGCATCGAGGTTTTCGGTTTTTTATCTGATTCACGTCTGGTTGAATCGGCGCGTGACCCTAAGGAACATTGCCATACAGCGAGGCAATGCTTTATGACCTGTAAGAGAATACTTTCAAAGTAATCGGATTTTAAGAAATGTGATTCCTACATAAAGATAAGATGGGAATTTTCGTCACATTTTATTAATAAAATTTGCCAATTTGTAGCAATACTTGACATTCAATTTAGTGTTACTGTGATAACTTTATCATTCTATTTTATCTTCGTTACGTTCGTTATTAATTAATACGTTCGTTATTAATTAAATAATGATACACTTCATTATTACTAAAGGTACATATCATTTTAATTAATTATGACATAGTTTTATGTTAGTACAAAAAAAAGTCAGTAAACTATTTTTGTGATTTTGTAATTAGCATTTGCTATTAGCTTTTCTGCTAAACCAATCGCTTCACAATGACAATAGTATGTATCGTCGTTGGTCACCAGAAGAATAAAAACACACAGATTGTTTTGCGCAATTACGGCTTGATAAATAACGATTTTTGAGATTATTTTCTGGGACGAAGCTCTGTAATATAACTCAAAAGTTGCTAAAAGAGCTATCTTACCTTATCGGCGCTAATTTAATTGTTATTTAATATTCCGAGAAAGCTATTCATCATCTTGTCTGCGGTAAATAGGATGGTTCTTATTCAGCGTTTGCTTGGGACCCTGATTGTTTCTCAACACATACGTTTCCGCTGCCTCAGCACGTGCATTATGTAAATAAAATAAGCAAGCAAAGCCCAGGCTTTGCTTGCCTGATGAACAGGCGCTGTTGAACCAGTTCAACAGCGCCTGTTCATCAGGCGATAAGTCATAGTAAGAACCTGCGTTCCCCGTATTCATTGCTGATGCAACACTATGGTACCCACCATTTTAGGCCTGCGATGCCTTTAAGTGGTACTGCTGCTTGTAATATGGGTTCCAGGATGCCATCATTGACATCATTTAGGGTTATTGACCCAGACGATCCAATAGTACATTGGAGTAGCAATCGCTATGATAACCAATACACAGAAAGTTAGTACCTACGCAGATAAGACCCATTGTTTACACTTGTAGATCGGAACAACGAGACCTTATGTACAAATGAAGGATAATTTTATAGGTACTCTATCAAATCATTGGGTGGAGTATTTGTTGGCAGTCAAACTCAATTTACTGGTAACCTTCTTGCATTTTAGGATTTGTGGGCTCTTATACAGGCAGATTAGAAGAAATAATTTTGTAAAAAGTCTTTTGACTTACTAAAATAACACTAATTGAAATTCAATTCGTGATTTAAGAAAAAAAAAACGCATGAGTTAGCATTTCTTCAGTGAAATGTTTTACTCGTATTGTTTACTTACCATTGGACGCATGGTATGGTACTTTAACTCGTACTTACCATTGGAGGATACTACTAATCTGTTTGTATGGTATGGTACTTACACCAAGTTCTTCTCTTGCGTTCTACGAGCATACCAAGTCTACCCGATCACACGTCTACATAGAGGTAAAAGACAGCGCTATTACAGTTGGGGACAGCGTAACTCAACAAATTTCGAATAGTTAAGATGAGACGTACTTTTCACATTTTTAGGCTACCTCGTGAGTGTCTACCTGGATACGTACTCGATGGTGTCTACTGACATTCTAAGCCATTTTCTGTTACAAAGTCAATGGTTTTCGAAAACAAATATCGTAAGCTTATGCGCAAAACTCAGACTAGGATCTCGGGTACAAAGAGTACTTTTTAAATCTATTTTGATGTGTAGCAAATAAATGATTGTCTATGTAAGTCTATTTCTGAAGTAGGAACAGTAGGAATGTTTCACAAAAAAGAAGCTTGAAATTTTGGCTGTTGAAAACAGAATTGAAAAACATTTTTTTATATATTTTAATTTATTTTATTATTCATTCAACAAAGTTTACTTCACGTTTTACCATAAAACAAAAGTTTGGAAGCGCAGAAGGCCTCTATTTTCATATAATGCTATAAACACATAAAAATAATAATAATTTTATACTTAAATAGTAAGTGGATACCTAGAATAAATAAATATATCTATAGGTATTTACATGCTTACATAACAACGTTATAATGTTAGATATGACTACTTATAATATCACAAAATTATTTTCATGTAAGAAAAAAAAATATTTTATAAGAAAAAATAAAATGCAATAAAATACAAAACCAACAACACAAAACAATTTTTAATACAATCACTAAATAAATAATGCTGGACAATCCACCATGTAATCCAAACGTAAACTATTAAAAAGGGCGTATGTACCTCTAGTATAATATTGCATTTGATCATGCAATATAGTTTATGCTTTTTACATCGTTGCATTAAATCGGCTTATGGGGCTTAATTCGAGTGTTGTTATGAAATATGCTTTATGAGCAAATACCTACGGATGTTAAAACATTAAATAAATAAAATAAATAATGCCGGACAATCCACACAGCATCATCTAGCCCCAAGCTAAGCAGAGCTTGTGTTATGGGTACTAGATGACTGATATACATAATATAATATTAATACATAATTAAATAGATATTTTACATTATGTTAATAGATATATGAACAACATTATTTTACCACATAAAGGAGACATCATACACCGAAATGCTTAGAATATAGGAAGTCTAAAGCGCGACCTTATTGCTGAGAGCGATCTCTTCCAGGCGACCTTGTAATATCCCAAAAGAGCGACTTCGATGGGAATTGAACCCGCAATTTTCCCTCAGTACGGAAATGTGTCAAAAGTAGAAAAATCTTAGGGATAATATTTGATTACGAACAAATTGAGAAATTACCCTGACTGAGAAAGTTTCTGCACTAAAATAACAAAAACATTGTTATTAAACTAAGCAAATTATAATTCAACCCCCAAACTGTTCGAAACTTGTCTAAATTGTTACAACTATGATCATGTGGTCAGAATCAATTAATTTTGTTAATACTTACCAGACAATTTTCAAATTATAGGATAAACTTCAAACAATAGTTCATGGCCGATATTATACAATAGTTCATCCTATTATGTATATCGGTCATCTAGTACCCATAACACCGGCAACACCACTCTCCCGGGATTGTCATCTACCAGGTGGCAATTTACGTGCGCGTAAACCAAAAAGAGTTCGTTACATGCGGGGACGCACACGGCCACCCGTACAGGGTCCTTAGCCAACCGGCATTCGCTATGAAGCGATTCGATTTTGAAAATTCTTATCGCTCTAGCGATGGCAACCTTCAAATGGATTAAACGTCAAGATTTTTGGTAGGCAATGTACGAATATTTTGATTTCACCAAACCGATTGACAACATCGAACGATCACTTCCATCAAATTCCTAGCCAAGTGGCAGTTTTGAGAAGCGACTTCACGTAGTTGTCTATTCTCTTGATGGATACACTAGCGAACGCTAAGACCCTGTAGAAATCGAATCGAAACGGCGATTTCATAAACAGCTGTTGGAATTACGTCAAAATTTTAAGTAGCCTTGCGCTAGCGTGGATGTAGCATTCACGATCGCACCCTTGTTTCCCTGTGTCCACGAGGGATTAAAAATATACTTAACAACGAAAAAAACAGGATAAAGCTTTTGCATATGATCGGCAAAAATTCACACATTTGGCTTCTAAGGGCGAGAGTCGAAAGAAATTACAATACAAACTAAAACGTCTATTGTCAAAATGCAAAATAGTTTTGAATTTCTGTTATTTACTCCAATATTACCGAGATGATACGAGTGTCGTAAAATATGTATTTTCTCCTAATTATTTATTTCTTCATGATTTTAAGAACTTGTTGAAAATAATTAAATAATATAATTATATAGCTCAAAACCATTGTTATTTTCTTTCTATTGATTTTAATTACACAATAAACACTGCCATAAGTATTTCAAAAGATTGGGTAAACTTCCAAATCGAAACAATTTTTTTGTTATGTATCACGTTTGTTTACAGAAATTCTATCTGAAGTTATAGGTAACAACCTACTTGGCTTGGTACTCCTTTTTATTTGACCCGTCATTTCATGAACGGTGAACGGACGAAATAAGCGAATGATTGAGTTCGATAACTATAGACTACAGACCGTACACCATAAGTTGTCCTGCCTCAGGAATTGGCAGCATTATATTGGCAGCACGATATTGCCAACATTATGAATCTTTTACCCCATTATGTAAACGTGTGTTTATGTTTTAATTTCATATTTGTATATAAATATATAAGTAGTTAGGACTAGGAAAGTTTTAAATTATGAAACAATAAAAATTTTAAATTATTTATTGAAATTGTTCTGACACTAATTATGGTCAAAAGGAACATAAAAAAACAACACAAAAAATTCTTATAAATCGAAATCTTCAAGATCCACGACGATTTTCAGCAGAATTGACTTGTTGCAGGCAGCAATAGCTTCGCTTCTTTATATTATGTATTCTACTCGTGGTTTTCTCCGACATGACTGAAAATGACACATAAAATTTGTATTTGTATAATATAAAATTCAAAAATTCAATATTTGTATATATACAAATAAGGGATATCATAACAAGATAAATTAAATAACCTGGATAATTTACTTTTTATTTTATCTTTTTATGTGAGTAAATCTTATGATCCATTCTAAAGGTATCGTGTATAAAGCTGGTATCCCTATTTTACTTACCAGTTGCATCGATGGTGCAACGCGAGATCGCACTAGATTTAATGGATTTAACTGGGCATGGTCTGCCTTTTCTCACTCACAAAAGGCCACCTTCAACACAATCTCTTTTGCACTGCTTTTGCATGAATAATTCGAAAAATATTAATTAATAACACAAATACGAGCGCAATACTTCAACCAAACTATGACAGTCTAACAACAAAAGATTGACAACCAATTGTGCCAACTTATCGGCATTTAGCGATGCGATCAGACGTATAGACAAGGCGATAGCTACGCAAAGGTTACTTTGTCTACCAATTGAACTTCGCCATCATTTGAGCTATGATGATTGTCGTTGCGATGCGTGATATCGAAGGAATATGTCAAATCCATACATTTTTGTACGTTTCTACCATCGCTTTCGCTAATCAAATGTTACTTTGTCTAGAGCCCCAGCACGCGTGGGGCGCACAAGCTCGCTGCAGTAGAGCGCAGGCTGGCGAAGTCCGACAGGCTGACTCGTGTGCTGGGACCTGCTGTCTACAACCGACTGCCGGAGCATGTCACTAATTCACCCAGCCTAGCTTCTTTTAAAAACAAGTTAAAGCTGTGGCTCATCGAGAGGGCGTATTATATGGTCGATGATTTTCTTAACGAAAAATTGTAAGTTTTTAAATGTTATAATTAACATAAATTTTTAATTATATTTTACATTATTTATTGATTTTTTATAATTATGAACGTGTTAATGCAGTTAGTATTATATAAATTAATTATATTATTATTTCATTCTAATTTAATTTAGCATTAATTATTGACTTGTAAATCTTTGTTTTTACCAATAAAATGTCTATCTGTCTATCTGTCTAACACAAGCTCTGCTTAGCTTGGGGCTATTTGATGCTGTGTGAAATGTCCAGCATTATTTATTTATTTGATGCACCATTCTAAAAATTTTTTGTCAATAAACTTTTCCATCAGAATCAAAAAGCACAATAACTTACGCCCCACAATTATACTGATTGCGCATTAAACCACCGGTTTGTCTGCACTTGACTGAACCGCTGAAACCTGAGCATGAATTACTGTCACCATCGAAACAGCCAAAATCTTAACGTAACTTTTGTGCTAGGTAACTTAGGTTATGCCTCTCGTTTTCTTGTTATTTTATTTGAACTTATCAACCAAACCAGGGAATAAATTTCTTCGCCTATTGTGTTCGATGGGGACCTACGTACGAGGCCTAATTAAATAGATAGATACCTAATACTTTATTGCACACATTGTTTAGAAATAATTTACAAAGTAATAACGATTAAACAAACGACAATTGACGGTCTCATCATCACTCAAGAGCGATATATATTCAAGGTTATCTGGGATAGATCTATATCCCAGATGACCTTAAATGGGTAGGATCGTTGGATTGTAACATAATAACCTTTGAATTTTAAATTTTATGTAATTTTCACAATTATGAAAAACGTCACCATTACAATTGTATTTTAATATCCTTGGGGAGCACAGCTGCCTATATCACAGACTTTTTAGTCTAGTTTAGGCAACTGAGGCCTTACATATAATTTGAACTTTTAGAATTTCCATATTGTCAATTATTTCATAATGCTAGACAAATTATTATGTAATTATTTGTAATGATTCTTTTTGCAATAAACTATTATATTATATTCTATTCTATTCTATTGTTTATGGGATAGTATGTGTAGAATAAGATTGGTATGTACGAGTTAAAATAGTGGTTTGCTGTTTAGCCGTCTGTCACAGAACTTACGAACTTTGAACTTAAACTTAATGAACTTTGAAGTTTTATTTACTTTATTGTTTTTCACTTAGGTAGCGGTTTAGGTTAGTTAGTTAGTTTTTAAGGAGGAATCACGAAAGTTTTTCTTGATTCCGACTTAGAATTAATTTAAATTAATTATTCTAATCTACATTTAGAAGTGCAGCCACTGAAACAGAGCCAGAACCAGACATAACATTATTAACAAGTTCTATTATAGTACTATTTTAACGGGTATTAATCGCGTTTTTTACCTACCTATTATATTGTTGAATCTTTTTCCCAACGTTGTACCAGGTTATATTGTTGAATCTTTTTCCTTCTTTTAAGTACGTTTGTTAATTTTCACCATAACTATGGTTTCGAAACTTTTTTTATATTGAGAATATTCCTGAGATCATCCCGTAAAATTTTGTTTTTTCCCGTAAAACTTAAAAACCCATCTATTTATTCAGAAATAGATGAGAGAAATTGAAGCCAGTTTTAAGTCTTTTTCAACATGATTGTTTGAAAAATTTCTCTAACGAAATCATCTAGATAGAAATTATGGTTTCTTATTTCCTATTAATATACTTAGGTATACGTATGTGCTTAATCCACGAAGCGATCGTTACATTTGTGGCACCCACCCACCCCTAGAGCAGGTGGTAGTTGGCACTCGTGCCTTCAGTAATGCGCAAGCTTTATTCCAAGAGTGCGAAAACGCGAAAGTGCATCCTCGTTGATTTCAAAATTATAACAAAGTTAAAATGGTATATTTAAGTTCATAATATACTTAAATATACCATTTCACAAACTTATTTAATCTGAGTGCGAAAGCGCATTCTCTTCGTTGATTTAAAAAATATAACAAAGTTTAAAATGGTATATTTAAGTGTATGAAATGAAAATTCATAGAGCATTTCTTTATGATAAGAACATTAGTTACACGTTAAATACCGCAAAAATAGTTAAACGTTGATAACTATTATGATAAGGAGCAGTTTGAGAAATTTCGATAGGGTTTCTACTTTTCGAAATACTTTGAAAAAGGTCCAAAATTGACCATCCCCCCCCCCCCCCTATCTATGTAAAATGTACTAAGAGTTTGTAGATATAGATCTATATTTTACAGGAAAAATATAGAGAAGTCAATATAATATAATACTAAGTTAATATAATACCTTTTTGAAATATGGTCAAAAAACTAATTTTTATAGAATGGGGGGGGCTATTTCATTGAGGAGTATATCAAATGAAAGGTATGGATTTAGACAATTCAAATATTCAAAGTCCATACTCAATGTATTCCACTACGCCCGAATTTTTAGGTAATAAGATTATTGAATTTAAGAATTCCACCGTGCTCCAAAAATTTTTGAGAAGAGATATGTATCCTGGATAATCCACACAGTATCATTTACCCACAAGCTAAGCAAAGCTTGTGTTATTGGTATTACTACGATTGCTGTTAAACTTAATCTATATCTATACTATCTATACTAATATTATAAAGAGGAAAGATTTGATTGTTTGTTTGTTTGTTTGTTTGTTTGTTTGAATTGAATAGGCTCCGAAACTACTGGACCGATTTGAAAAATTCTTTCACCATTAGAATCCTAAATTTTTCGTGATGAACATAGGCTATATAATATTTTCAAAAAAGTTAGGGATCCGCATGAAAAATTCAATAATTGAACCATGCGCTGTGTATATAGCGCACGGTGCTTGCTTTTTCTCTACTGCCAGTGTCAGTTATGGAGTGTCGAGTCAATGTCAAAAATCCCAATGCTGTTAAAAAAAGTAAGGGATCCGTATGAAAACTGTGAAGTGAAACCCATCGTTTTAGTGTGTATAATTTCTAAAATTTTTGTTTAATACCCGTGCGAAGCCGGGGCGGACCGCTAGTAAAATATAAGTATCATTAGATGATTTATTTTTGTGTACGTAGAAAAGGACTAGAACACCCCAACAAATAATCTGCAGATCGTACAAATATTAGTCCCGAGGCGGGAATCAAACCGCAACCTCCTGCGTTGTAAGCCCTCCGAGCCAAGAGGTCGTCATATACTTACCTACCTAAACGACAAAAGTTCAAAACCCTCGGCGCGCGAGTTACACTCGCACTTGTCGTACTTGTTTCTTCTTTTATATCTTTCGGTAAATTTTTATAGATTTTTGCACCTTCATGCGTTACAGTTTTTCTCCCATAGTTGGTTCTAGAGGTATGTAGTTTTAAGTCATTGACACGTAGTTCTCACACTATTTGTATTAAATTTATTTCTATAAACTACGGTCATTAAGAAATAAAAATGCTGCTATGTGTTGTCCATATATTGAAGTTATTATTGTACCGACATTTCAAATAGGTAAGTTGTTAGTTTTTGTACGTAACATACATAGGTATTAAAATACAAAATGTTTGAAGACATTTTGATATTGCAGATGGTTTGCGAATATATACTGAAGTTTGAACCTTTGGAGTCACGTAAGAACGCAATATTAATGGTGTCTTATTGAATCTGAAACAAAGAAAAGTAATGAGATATTAAATATTTGATAATAATGTCAAGGTGTTTTAAGAAAGTTGCGAGGTTTGGTACAAACTTTATGTAATTTATTGCATCAAGTTTATAGAATTACTTATAGCTACCATCGTCATATTAGTATTCAACAAGAATTTGAAAACAAATAAAACCTCTATTTATTTAATCAAAAACTTCGCGATATTACTGATTGCCTGACGAAACGCGGTTGGATGTCGTTTCTGGTGATCAGATTCAGATTCAGATTCAATAACTTTATTTCTTTAGGCTTACAAAATAAGCACTTAGACAAGTCAAATTCCATACAGTTAATTATTATAATAAGAAATAAGTTGTTATTGATTTCTCTCCACTTGTGGACAATTTTTTGTCCACTATAGTGGAAGAAGTGAATCAATGGCGCAACATAACAAAAAACTTTGTTCTCTATGGCATATATTAGGTCCTTACATATGAAATTGGCGTTTTGTATGGGAGGAACAAAAAGTCGAATATTTTTTAATATAATATATTTAATTAATCAAAGTATGAACCATTATTTTCTATGCACTTTTGCCATCTTATAGGTAGTAAATTAGAAGAGCTTCAATTGGAAAGTCTAAGACATCCTCCGTACTCCCCGGACCTTGCTCCAACAGATTACCATTTTTTTTCGAAATTTGGATAACTTCTTGCAAGGGAAAAAATTCAACTCCGATGGGGCAGTCCAAATCGCCTTCAAAGATTTTATTGATTCCCGTCCGACTGGTTTTTTTAGTAAAGGGATCAATGAACTACCTATAAGATGGCAAAAGTGCATAGAAAATAATGGTTCATACTTTGATTAATTAAATATATTATATTAAAAAATATTCGACTTTTTGTTCCTCCCATACAAAACGCCAATTTCATATGTAAGGACCTAATATAAGAATACATTTTGAAATGTAATATGATAATAACTTAGGTACAGTCAGTAACTTACAGTACTTAAAGTCGTAAAAGCGGGTAAAGCGGCGTTGATAAATGCTAAATATTATAAAAATCCATACAGACAAGAATGTGGAAGCAGACGATTTGTAAGCCTCGTACTTGAAGGTTAAGTAAACAGTTAAATATTCCTACGTTTTTAACAGGTGCCTTTTGTCCCGAATTCGTTTCATGAGTAAATAGTAAAAGTATACCTTATTTTTGTTTATTTATTTCTGTTGTATATTTTAAAATGTTGGAGTATCTAGTACTTAGCGACCTCGATTATTTTTATGCATGAATTCGGAGCACCTACAAAAGTCACCTTTGTTTTTTTAAAAGGCACTAGTAATTCATCTGATACCGTTGTTTCATTAAAAACGGTTGAGCTCTTTAGCCTAACTTGAAGTGAAAATATTGTTAACCAAAAAAAGTAAATTTACTGTTATTTTTAATATAAATAATTTAATTATAATCCAGGAAAATCATCTCGCTACAAACTATTCAGAGTTTGTATATACACATACACATATTTTTATCAAACAGAAAATACCGAGAACCGCCGGACAATTATCAATAACAAACGCTACCTATATTATGATCGTATTCATAACACAAGCTCTGCTTACTTTGAGGCTAGATAATACGTGTACTGTGTGAAATAATGACATACATACTTTAAAACCGGTTGATGCTAAAAAGGAATCTGAATCTATGCATTTATTTAACTAATTAATGCTTACCTCAATACGCAAAGCGTATGAATTGTTTCTGTTTTGTTTCCGAACAACCTTGATTGATTAAGTATAAATGGGTTATAAATATGTAAAAACCGTACCTAGTTTACTCTTTAGGTTTAGTCTTTCATTCGTAGTCCCCGCATTTGTTTTTTCTCTTCGTCTGTATAATCTGCGAACTTGTTTATTCCGTAGGTGGCGCTGGTGCTCTTTGCATTGAGGTCGTTAATTTCTTTCAAGCTCCGTAAAAACGCATCGTAATGTACTTTCTCGTCTGCCTCGTCCTTATAGACCCGGTTAAAGTCCTTTTTAAACTTCTCGAAATGTTCCTGACCTTTGGAGATGTCATAAATCTCTTTGGGAGGGCTAGCCATAGCGACGACTAGCACGCACAATGTCAGGGCGACAACTAAACTGATTTTACTCATTTCGTTGCTCGGAACCGGTTCTGATTTAACAATGACATAGGTTTCCATTCCCGCTTTGTTTATATAGAGCCGTTGTGGCGGATAAATTAAATGATAACTGGTCATGGCCACAACAAGTTGTTGTTTATAGATAACTAGTATATGCTTGCCCACGGCTTCTCACGTTCTGTTTGTATTGAAATGTTTGTAGCTGATTTCTTTTCTTTGTAAATTTCAAGCAAATAAAAACAAAATTTAAATTTTTTTCTAAAAATACCTGAATAATTCAGCTTACTTTTTATACTTATCTAGTAACATTTACAAAAAATCCTGAAACACGTTTTTTAATTTATAGTTTGTTCAGTACATACTTCAAATCATTAGTAAGCTATATAAAAAAGTTGTACCTAGACTTTTCAATATGGAGCCAAACTACGAATCTCTAACTTGAATAACCCATATATAACCCTATTTTCAGAAATATTTTGAAAAATCCTGAAACAGTCATTCAATATTCTTATTACTCAATTGCAGTACAATCTAGAAATAAGGGCTGCAAAGGGCATTGGGTAAAAGTGGCGTCGTTTTGATGATCCGCGGCCAGTTAAAAAACTATTGCCATTAATTAGTACTCTCAAAAATGAGCAACTTTCATTACTACAGCCACTATCTAAAATATATCGGAAGCGAGATATCGAATGGCAAAAAATCATAAAATGATCGTCTAAATAAACAAATAACAAGACTTCCCTACAGTTTTTAGTAACCATTGCATTTCATAGAAGTCATCATCATCATCAGCCCATATTAGTCCACTGCTGGACATAGGCCTCCCCTAATGAGCGCCATAGCGCCCTGTCTTCGGCTTGTCGCATCCAGCATCTGCCAGCAGTCTTTCGCAGATCGTCATCCCACCTGGCCGGAGGGCGTCTTACTCTACGTTTGCCAAGTCGCGGTCTCCACTTCTTCGCGATATATGGCCGGCCCACTGCCACTTCAGTTTGCTAATTCTCTGAGCTATGTCGACTTTAGTTCTCTGTCGGATCAATTCGTTACGAATCCTATCCTTCAGAGAAACTCCGAGCATAGCTCTTTCCATAGCTCGCTGAGCGACTTTGAACTGGTGGACCAACCCTATCGTGAGTGTCCACGTCTCAGCTCCGTAGGTCATGACTGGTAGGACGCACTGATTAAAAACTTTCGTTTTTAAACATTGCGGTATGGATGACGAGAAGACTCGACGTAGTTTTCCGAACGCTGCCCAGCCTAGCTGGATCCTCCTCTTGGCTTCCTTCTCGAAATTGTTTTTACCCAACTGCAAAATCTGCCCGAGGTAAGTGTACTCAGAAACAATTTCGAGAAGGTGGCCATGTACGATCACCGGTCTTGGATCAATGTGGCCATTGATCATGATTTTGGTTTTATCCAAATTCATGCCAAGACCGATACATCGGGAGGCTGAAGCTAGACTGTCCAGCATCCGGTTCAGCTCCTCTAGCGACTCCGCCATTAAGACTATGTCATCAGCGAATCGCAGGTGTGAGATGTACTCGCCGTTTATGTTGATGCCCTTGTCTTTCCAGTCCAGCGTCTTAAACATATCTTCCAACGCGCTCGTGAACAGTTTCGGGGATATAACATCCCCCTGCCTCACTCCTCTGCGCAGTTGGATCGGTTTAGTCTGCTGGTCCTGTACTCGGACACTCATCGTAGCGGCTTCGTAAAGACATCTCAGCACCTCGATATAACGATAGTCTACTTGGCATCGCTGTAAGGATTGTAGAACAGCCCAGGTTTCAACGGAGTCAAAGGCCTTCTCATAGTCCACAAAGGCCAGACACAGGGGCTGATTATACTCTTCGGACTTCTGTATAATCTGCCTCACTGTGTGAATGTGGTCTATGGTACCATATCCTCCGCGAAACCCAGCCTGCTCTGGTGGCTGAAACTCGTCGAGTCTCCTAGCTAGACGGTTCGATATAACTCGTGAGAATAGCTTATAGACGTGACTTAGGAGCGAGATGGGTCTATAATTTTTAAGAAGGGTTTTATCTCACTTCTTAGAAAAGAGCACCACCAAACTCCCACTCCACGCCTTTGGAGTTCTCCCACTGTGAAGGACGGCGTTGAAGAGGCTCTGTAACTCCTGTATAATAGGGTATCCTCCAGCTTTTAAAAGCTCTGATGTTATTCCGTCCTCACAGGGGGCTTTTCCATTTTTAAGCTGCCTCAGAGCTAACACGATCTCGTCTTGACTGATGTCTGGCAGTTCGTCGGTATAGTGGCGTATCAACGTTTCATAGAAGTAGTAGAATGAAATTAAACATAACGAGCTCCATTGTAAACCGGCCCGGAGCTCGGCTCAGTTATGCACGGGACTTGACCAATATGACGCTATCTCTCAACTCGACAACCGACCCTTTCTTTACTCACCATCTGACTTTCGTGTTGTTTGCGTGCGTACTGTGTTCCTTGATTATCATTATCTATAATTCGACTTGGCTTGTACTAGGTACTAGACTTTTTGATATAGCTTAACGTGACCTGGCAGTGTTAATGGACTTTGGAAATAATGAATGAACCGGATATTCCACCATGTATTGGTTGCGGAAGAAGTGTAAGGCGTATTGGTGGCAATCTCGACGTGCTCGACGTCACAGTCAAGAAAATGTACCAGTTCAAGATGAAGATGTCGCTGAGGTTCAAGAACAAGTCACAAACGTTGAAGTGGAAATCGAACCTTACGACGAATTGGAGGAATGATTGAAGGAAAGAAGATCAGATTAATTATAAGTTATCTGAGTGCTATATGATTATAACACCTACATATATAGAATTATTAGAAATAATTATAGTTTAGTATTAGAAATAAAATATTATTGATGGGATACATGTTTTTTATTCATAACTTACTCATTCCATACGTAAAATAATTGTATTTTTTAAATTAAAGTGCATTTTATCAATAACTTAGATGATATTATTCTCAACTTCAAGGCCGAATATTTCGGCTCCGATATAAGTTACGGCGTATTTTGTTGTTTAGAATGAATATACAGGTGTAGTACTTAAATTCAACACAAATTCCATCAGTGGCCGCATAAAAAAAAAACAACGCCACGACTCCATACAAACTTACCCAATGCCCTTTGCGATTTCTCTAAAAATACAGCTAACTAATTTTTTCATACGATTTTATTTGAAAACTACATTGTTCTTGCCCAAGATAATTACATGTTAAAAAAGTGTAGGATCTATCCTTTCGATTTATACCAAAATCTTTTGATAACTATTGCGCTTTCTACCAAAATAAATTTAATTTTCTAACAAATAAATTTAATTTTTATTGTCTTAGTGTGTTTATAAACTAATACTCACCTGATTTTCATATTATGAGGCATATTTTATTAAAATATCTAATATTCATACACCATTTAACCAAAACACTTTCCAACAACACAAGAACAATGGCCGTAATTTGACACCTCATTTCGGCGATTAAAATACCGCCGCATCATACTCGAATCCTTTATATTTTACGATAAATCTATAGTATGATTCCTGAGGATTGTTTTCATGTATAACACTAATACATTGGGATATAAATCACATAATACTTCCGTTTCAAACACAAGGATCATAAAATGACGTCATTGATGACGCAACGTGAAGATTAACAAAAGATTTTTTTTTTCTTATGTGAACTGGCCATGGTATGGCTTATTGTCTGCGTTATTGTCTACAGAACCATCTAGCGTCAAGTAGTAGCAGCTTTCGTGGTGTTTACATAGGCAAAAAATGAATTTTGTAGACGAGAGTCAAGTGGGCCACACTTGCGGCTTGAACGTTCTACCGGAAAAATTTTTACGCAACAGTTGTGACTTGAACGTTTGAGTGGTTATCATGTGGCCGCCGCCGCCGCCATTCTGCCAGCACAGTACATCTGTGCTGCCAGTGCCAGTTATGGAGTGTCATTAATTGCACAATTCGTTACTGGGGTGCGGGAGGCAAGTCAATGTCCAAAAGTCCTATAAAGTTACTAAAGTTAGGGACCCGTATGAGAACTTCAATAATATAACCCAACAAGTTACGAGTAGTGTGTATATTTTGAGAAATTTTTATTAAATACCCGTGCGAACGGGACTGCAAGTATTTAAACCCGAACCCAATAAGTAGACCGTATGAACTCGAGTTTCTGTTTTATTTCCAGACACGTAAGTGTCTGGAAATAAAACAGAAACTGTCACTGTAAAGTGACATTAGTATATTATGTGTAATAAATAAAAATTACCTAGGTGGTTACTGGAAGTGGCAAAAGTCCTTTCATTTTTTTCTTCTCTTCTTCTGTATAATCGGCGAAATTGTTTATATCAAAGGTGGTGAGTTTATATTCTGCATTGAGCTTGTTAATTGTAATCAACGAATTCACAAAAGCTTGGAAATGAATTTCCTCATCTAGCGGGTTCTTATACACTCTGTGATAGTCCTTTTTAAACTTCTCGAAAAGTGGCCGAGCTTTGAGGATGTCATAATGCGGCTTGGGACGGGTCGCCCCCTTAGCGTCGACTAGCACGCACAGCGTCAGTGCAACAACTAAACTGATTTTACTCATTTTGTTGTTGGGAACCGGTTCTGATTGAACAATGGCATAGGTTTCCATCTGCTTTGTTTATATAGATTTGGTGTGACGGATAAATTAAATGATAACTTGCCATAGTCACATTAAATTGCTGTTCATATTTATAGTATCTGTCCGCGGCTTCACCCGCGATGTATCTATGGGATTGTTTATGGTTATTTATATGTCATGAACCTGATTTATGAGATAATTAGCCAAATTTACTAGATACCTGAATGCGAAATTTAGCCTGATCGATTTATTAGCTTTGGGATGTAACAAACTTTCAAACATCTACTCAAGCTCCCACAGTTTAGGGTTCCGTACTCTAGGGTGAAAACGGGACCTTAATATTTAGACTCTGTCCATTATCACTAAAGGTATCATTTTAATTTAATTATGACATAGTTTTATGTTAGTACAAAAATAGGGTTATTTATTTATTTAATTATTATTAATTTAACACTTCCCTATATTTATATATTAACATTATTACAACAAAATATTTTAAACGCTAATAATATTTTTTAATACCTACTTACTTCACGTATGTATACAAGTTGATATAGAAATAGTGAAAACCCCAAATAGCACTCACCAAACTGAAAAAATTTTGTTCTACGACTTTGTAAAATTTGCGAATAAATTTTTAATTTTTTTAATTTATAAGGGATGGTTCGCTTAGTAGGTACACCTTTTTTATGACCCTGTTGTTATATTTGCTATTGCACATTTTGTCATTGAAAAGTTCTGTCTATAGCGCATTTTGACTTATTGTTGCCTTTACATTTGACTCATTGCACATTTTGACGCTAGAGGATTTATTCATTTTCATGTTTTGACAATAGTCCCAACTGAAAGTTTTGACGGTTGCACATTTTGTCGTTTGTTCCTTTGGACCGTCAGTGCATTTTGGCATAGTATCTTTAAGGACCCGGCGCCCATCAGGCGATAAGTTATAGTAAGAACCTGCGTTCCACATATTCATTGCTGGTACCCCATAGGCCTCCGATGCCTTAAATTGTACTGCGCATTGTAATATGGGTTCCCAGATGCCATCATTGACATCATTTGGGGTTATTGACCCAGACGATCCAATAGTACATTGGAGTAGCAATCGCTATGATAACCAATACACAGAAAGTTAGTACCTACGCAGATAAGACCCATTGTTTACACTTGCAGAACGGAACAACGAGACCTTATGTACAAATGAAGGATAATTTTATAGGTACTCTATCAAATCATTGGGTGGAGTATTTATGGCAGTCAAACTCAATTTACTGGGAACCTTCTTACATTTTACGTTTAATGGGTTCTCATACAGGAAGATTTTTAGAAATAATTATGTGAAAAGTCTTTTGACTTACTAAAATAACAGTAATTGACATTAAATTCGTCACGAAAAAGAACGCACGAGTTAGCATTTCTTCAGTGAAATATTTAATTTTTATTCGTATTGTTTACTTATCATTGGATGCATGGTTTGGTACCTACTTTTACTTTTTCATTGGAGGATACTACTAATCTGTTTGTATGGTATGGTACTTACACCAAGTTCTTCTCTTGCGATCTACGAGCGTTCCAAGTCTACCCCATCACACGTCAATCATAGAGGTGAAAGACACTGTTACAGTATGGGGACGGCGTAACTCAACAAATTTCTCTAAGTTTAAGTTAAAAATGAATCTACATAATGTGTGAATTGACATGGCAAGCATAAAATTATTACAGGTTATTTCAGTGCTTTCATGTATACGGACAACATTCGAATAGTTAAATGAGACGTACTTTTCGCATTTTTAGGCTTCACCTCGTGAGTGGATACGTACTCGATGGTGTCTACTGACATTCTAAGCCATTTTCTGTTACAAAGTCAATGGTTTTCGAAAACAAATATCGTAAGCTTATGCGCAAAACTCAGACTAGGACCTCGGGTACAAAGAGTAGGTACTTTTTTAATCTATTTTGATGTGTAGCAAATAAATGATTGTCTATGTAAGTCTATTTCTGAAGTAGGAACAGTAGGAATGTTTCACAAAAAAGAAGCTTGAAATTTTGGCTGTTGAAAACAGAATTGAAAAACATTTTTTTATATATTTTAATTTATTTTATTATTCATTCAACAAAGTTTACTTCACATTTTACCATAAAACAAAAGTGTGGAAGCGCAGAAGGCCTCTATTTTCATATAATGCTATAAACACACAAAAATAATAATAATTTTATACTTAAATAGTAAGTGGATACCTAGAATAAATAAATATATCTATAGGTATTTACATGCTTACATAACAACGTTATAATGTTAGATATGACTACTTATAATATCACAAACTTATTTTCATGTAAGAAAAAAAAATATTTTATAAGAAAAAATAAAATGCAATAAAATACAAAACCAACAACACAAAAAAATTTTTAATACAATCACTAAATAAATAATGCTGGACAATCCACCATGTAATCCAAACGTAAACTATTAAAAAGGGCGTATGTACAGACAGAAGCATTAATTGGTAACCCCCCTAATAGCTAAAGTTTACATTGCAAATCACTGTACGATTTACAAATCTTTTACTCAAATACTAAGAAACAAAAACGTAACACCCAGTGGGAATCGAACCAGACATCCAATCGCTCACATGACAAGTAATGCACGCACCAACCAACTAAACCAACGAACCAGTTATCAGAGCGTCGAAATTTTATGTTATTAGTGTTCGACAGCGGATTTTTATTTATGAGATCTCTTTACACTGGATAAGAAAAAAAAGAAGTATTTGAGGGTAGATTTAAATATAATCTTGGTGAATAATGAAAAGGTCACTAGCCATACTCAATTCTAGTCTTGACTTACTGGTTTGAATCATAAATGAATTGAAGAATATTGAAGGAAATTACATGCAAATTAAGAATTTTGTGAGAACTAAGATCGCGGTGCTATTCGAACAGCAAATGAGTAATCAGGAGATTGCTCGTTAGCTTTGAATTACGGTAAGTTATCAACTTATTATTCTTGTGTCATAATCATTACGAAACAAATACATATTTTTTTAGTAAAACCTTGTTATCTTTAACTTCATTTAAGTATTGATTTGTTGTCTTACAGATAAAAACCGTGCGCTTAAGTGTAATGTGGGGATGTGAATGTAAGAAGCAATGGCAGATAAACAACAGGAGTGTATTACAAATCAGTGAAGTCGCCACAATAATATTGTTGACATTCAGACTAGTTCGCCTTTTGCATCCACTCGTTCTACTGCTCAACAATATTTGATATCAACATCAACAGAAGGCATTTGCATGCAGCTGATATACTTACACAATTATCGAGCAGCAAAAATAGGACTGTCTGCTGAACTCCATCGTAGGGCATGAATAACTTTAGGTAAGTGATAATACTGATAATTCTCAACAAGAACACCTTTATCCATGATTATTTCATCATAATAATGATATTTTTAACAAGTTAGTATTTACACGAACTAAATTAACATTAGGTATAACAGTTGACTTTTTTTTTCTTTTTAGGTTTTGGAGATGGATATCCTCTATGGGTCCTGGAGAAATAGAGGTAGTAAAAATAACTGGGCGCATGAATGACGAGCTTGAAAGTGTTGAAGGTTACTACGCGGATCGCGTATCCAGAAGCCCAAATTTATTTTGTCCATGATAATTGTGCAGTGCATCGTACGCGGATGGTTTCTCAAGGGTTGTTCATCTCTACAAGGCATTACTGTTATTTCTTGGACATCTAAAAGTTCGGACCTAAATCCGATAGAAAATATGTGGGGTCAAATGGTTTTAAATTGAGATCCGATCCGTTAGCCATTAGCTATTAAGCGATAAGTATCACTAAATATAAAGGACGATAAATATCACTACCTACTAAACCCTACTGTAATTTTACCTTTTAACATTGTCAGAAAAACTCCATTTGACCTCATTTATTTTCAAAACTACCTGATTATTTAGTATTCCATGATTTACACGAGATCCAAATTGTTTAATTCATTAGATTAGCAAAGTAAACGAAAATCTAATGAAAACATTGTGTATTCTCGAGCACTAAATCGAAAATGGAATATTATTTTTCAGGATAGGAAGCTATTTGTAAGTAGGCTAAATAATAAAATAAAACATTAATTCAATTTTTTGTGTTGTTGTTTGTGTAGGCAAATTTTTGAAAAAAAATAAACGTAATTGTTTACCTGAAATTATTATTATTGTTTTATTTTATCAATTACTTTAAATTCATACTAATAGACAAAAACTTCACTATTACACTTTAATAAATGTCATTACATTACTAAAATTAAGTAGTAGTTAAAAAACAAAAACATCCACTGCAAGGATTCGATGACGATCATTACGATGTGCGGTGACAGAATCTCGGTTACACTAACCACCACACCATAGTTACATGTGATACAGGCTCGAAATTTCAGTGTCGTTACTCCTGATAGAAGAAGAAGGTGTTGAAAAAAACATTTGTTTTTTATTTAAACAATTAAACAAACTTTATAAAAAAAACAAAAATAAAAAATAATGTAAATTAAAATGAATATATAAATCTTCACGGGTTTGAACCTACATGCTACTGAATGATAACTATGACATATTCTGTGAGGGGGTTACCAATTAATGCTTCTGTCTGTACCTCTAGTATAATATTGCATTTGATCATGCAATATAGTTTATGCTTTTTACATCGTTGCATTAAATCGGCTTATGGGGCTTAATTCGAGTGTTGTTATGAAATATGCTTTATGAGCAAATACCTACGGATGTTAAAACATGAAATAAATAATGCCGGACAATCCACACAGCATCATCTAGCCCCAAGCTAAGCAGAGCTTGTGTTATGGGTACTAGATGACTGATATACATAATATAATATTAATACATAATTATATAGATATTTTACATTATGTTAATAGATATATGAACAACATTATTTTACCACATAAAGGAGACATCATACACCGAAATGCTTAGAATATAGGAAGTCTAAAGCGCGACCTTATTGCTGAGAGCGATCTCTTCCAGGCGACCTTGTAATATCCCAAAAGAGCGACTTCGATGGGAATTGTACCCGCAATTTTCCCTCAGTACGGAAATGTGTCAAAAGTCGAAAAATCTTAGGGATAATATTTGATTACGAACAAATTGAGAAATTACCCTGACTGAGAAAGTTTCTGCACTAAAATAACAAAAACATTGTTATTAAACTAAGCAAATTATAATTCAACCCCCAAACTGTTCGAAACTTGTCTAAATTGTTACAACTATGATCATGTGGTCAGAATCAATTAATTTTGTTAATACTTACCAGACAATTTTCAAATTATAGGATAAAGTTCAAACAATAGTTCATGGCCGATATTATACAATAGTTCATCCTATTATGTATATCGGTCATCTAGTACCCATAACACCGGCAACACCACTCTTTAAGTCTCTGGGAATACTCACACTGCCCGGGATTGTCATCTACCAGGTGGCAATTTACGTGCGCGTAAACCAAAAAGAGTTCGTTACACGCGGGGACGCACACGGCCACCCGTACAGCACGCGCGGGGCGCACAAGCTCGCTGCAGCAGACTCATGTGCTGGGACCTGCTGTCTACAACCGACTGCCGGAGCATGTCACTAATTCACCCAGCCTAGCTTCTTTTAAAAACAAGTTAAAGCTGTGGCTCATCGAGAGGGCGTATTATATGGTCGATGATTTTCTTAACGAAAAATTGTAAGTTTTTAAATGTTATAATTAACATAAATTTTTAATTATATTTTACATTATTTATTGATTTTTTATAATTATGAACGTGTTAATGCAATTAGTATTATATAAATTAATTATATTATTATTTAATTCTAATTTAATTTAGCATTAATTATTGACTTGTAAATCTTTGTTTTTACCAATAAAATGTCTATCTGTCTATCTGTCTAACACAAGCTCTGCTTAGCTTGGGGCTATTTGATGCTGTGTGAAATGTCCAGCATTATTTATTTATTTGATGCACCATTATAACTAAAAATTTTTTGTCAATAAACTTTTCCATCAGAATCAAAAAGCACAATAACTTACGCCCCACAATTATACTGATTGCGCATTAAACCACCGGTTTGTCTGCACTTGACTGAACCGCTGAAACCTGAGCATGAATTACTGTCACCATCGAAACAGCCAAAATCTTAACGTAACTTTTGTGCTAGGAGTAACCCTATGTTACTCTCGATCTACGATAGGGTACCGAAAAAACACGTAAGCTTATGCGCAAAACTCAGACTAGGACCTCGGGTACAAAGAGTAGGTACTTTTTTAATCTATTTTGATGTGTAGCAAATAAATGATTGTCTATGTAAGTCTATTTCTGAAGTAGGAACAGTAGGAATGTTTCACAAAAAAGAAGCTTGAAATTTTGGCTGTTGAAAACAGAATTGAAAAACATTTTTTTATATATTTTAATTTATTTTATTATTCATTCAACAAAGTTTACTTCACATTTTACCATAAAACAAAAGTGTGGAAGCGCAGAAGGCCTCTATTTTCATATAATGCTATAAACACACAAAAATAATAATAATTTTATACTTAAATAGTAAGTGGATACCTAGAATAAATAAATATATCTATAGGTATTTACATGCTTACATAACAACGTTATAATGTTAGATATGACTACTTATAATATCACAAACTTATTTTCATGTAAGAAAAAAAAATATTTTATAAGAAAAAATAAAATGCAATAAAATACAAAACCAACAACACAAAAAAATTTTTAATACAATCACTAAATAAATAATGCTGGACAATCCACCATGTAATCCAAACGTAAACTATTAAAAAGGGCGTATGTACAGACAGAAGCATTAATTGGTAACCCCCCTAATAGCTAAAGTTTACATTGCAAATCACTGTACGATTTACAAATCTTTTACTCAAATACTAAGAAACAAAAACGTAACACCCAGTGGGAATCGAACCAGACATCCAATCGCTCACATGACAAGTAATGCACGCACCAACCAACTAAACCAACGAACCAGTTATCAGAGCGTCGAAATTTTATGTTATTAGTGTTCGACAGCGGATTTTTATTTATGAGATCTCTTTACACTGGATAAGAAAAAAAAAGAAGTATTTGAGGGTAGATTTAAATATAATCTTGGTGAATAATGAAAAGGTCACTAGCCATACTCAATTCTAGTCTTGACTTACTGGTTTGAATCATAAATGAATTGAAGAATATTGAAGGAAATTACATGCAAATTAAGAATTTTGTGAGAACTAAGATCGCGGTGCTATTCGAACAGCAAATGAGTAATCAGGAGATTGCTCGTTAGCTTTGAATTACGGTAAGTTATCAACTTATTATTCTTGTGTCATAATCATTACGAAACAAATACATATTTTTTTAGTAAAACCTTGTTATCTTTAACTTCATTTAAGTATTGATTTGTTGTCTTACAGATAAAAACCGTGCGCTTAAGTGTAATGTGGGGATGTGAATGTAAGAAGCAATGGCAGATAAACAACAGGAGTGTATTACAAATCAGTGAAGTCGCCACAATAATATTGTTGACATTCAGACTAGTTCGCCTTTTGCATCCACTCGTTCTACTGCTCAACAATATTTGATATCAACATCAACAGAAGGCATTTGCATGCAGCTGATATACTTACACAATTATCGAGCAGCAAAAATAGGACTGTCTGCTGAACTCCATCGTAGGGCATGAATAACTTTAGGTAAGTGATAATACTGATAATTCTCAACAAGAACACCTTTATCCATGATTATTTCATCATAATAATGATATTTTTAACAAGTTAGTATTTACACGAACTAAATTAACATTAGGTATAACAGTTGACTTTTTTTTTCTTTTTAGGTTTTGGAGATGGATATCCTCTATGGGTCCTGGAGAAATAGAGGTAGTAAAAATAACTGGGCGCATGAATGACGAGCATGAAAGTGTTGAAGGTTACTACGCGGATCGCGTATCCAGAAGCCCAAATTTATTTTGTCCATGATAATTGTGCAGTGCATCGTACGCGGATGGTTTCTCAAGGGTTGTTCATCTCTACAAGGCATTACTGTTATTTCTTGGACATCTAAAAGTTCGGACCTAAATCCGATAGAAAATATGTGGGGTCAAATGGTTTTAAATTGAGATCCGATCCGTTAGCCATTAGCTATTAAGCGATAAGTATCACTAAATATAAAGGACGATAAATATCACTACCTACTAAACCCTACTGTAATTTTACCTTTTAACATTGTCAGAAAAACTCCATTTGACCTCATTTATTTTCAAAACTACCTGATTATTTAGTATTCCATGATTTACACGAGATCCAAATTGTTTAATTCATTAGATTAGCAAAGTAAACGAAAATCTAATGAAAACATTGTGTATTCTCGAGCACTAAATCGAAAATGGAATATTATTTTTCAGGATAGGAAGCTATTTGTAAGTAGGCTAAATAATAAAATAAAACATTAATTCAATTTTTTGTGTTGTTGTTTGTGTAGGCAAATTTTTGAAAAAAAATAAACGTAATTGTTTACCTGAAATTATTATTATTGTTTTATTTTATCAATTACTTTAAATTCATACTAATAGACAAAAACTTCACTATTACACTTTAATAAATGTCATTACATTACTAAAATTAAGTAGTAGTTAAAAAACAAAAACATCCACTGCAAGGATTCGATGACGATCATTACGATGTGCGGTGACAGAATCTCGGTTACACTAACCACCACACCATAGTTACATGTGATACAGGCTCGAAATTTCAGTGTCGTTACTCCTGATAGAAGAAGAAGGTGTTGAAAAAAACATTTGTTTTTTATTTAAACAATTAAACAAACTTTATAAAAAAACCAAAAATAAAAAATAATGTAAATTAAAATGAATATATAAATCTTCACGGGTTTGAACCTACATGCTACTGAATGATAACTATGACATATTCTGTGAGGGGGTTACCAATTAATGCTTCTGTCTGTACCTCTAGTATAATATTGCATTTGATCATGCAATATAGTTTATGCTTTTTACATCGTTGCATTAAATCGGCTTATGGGGCTTAATTCGAGTGTTGTTATGAAATATGCTTTATGAGCAAATACCTACGGATGTTAAAACATGAAATAAATAATGCCGGACAATCCACACAGCATCATCTAGCCCCAAGCTAAGCAGAGCTTGTGTTATGGGTACTAGATGACTGATATACATAATATAATATTAATACATAATTATATAGATATTTTACATTATGTTAATAGATATATGAACAACATTATTTTACCACATAAAGGAGACATCATACACCGAAATGCTTAGAATATAGGAAGTCTAAAGCGCGACCTTATTGCTGAGAGCGATCTCTTCCAGGCGACCTTGTAATATCCCAAAAGAGCGACTTCGATGGGAATTGTACCCGCAATTTTCCCTCAGTACGGAAATGTGTCAAAAGTCGAAAAATCTTAGGGATAATATTTGATTACGAACAAATTGAGAAATTACCCTGACTGAGAAAGTTTCTGCACTAAAATAACAAAAACATTGTTATTAAACTAAGCAAATTATAATTCAACCCCCAAACTGTTCGAAACTTGTCTAAATTGTTACAACTATGATCATGTGGTCAGAATCAATTAATTTTGTTAATACTTACCAGACAATTTTCAAATTATAGGATAAAGTTCAAACAATAGTTCATGGCCGATATTATACAATAGTTCATCCTATTATGTATATCGGTCATCTAGTACCCATAACACCGGCAACACCACTCTTTAAGTCTCTGGGAATACTCACACTGCCCGGGATTGTCATCTACCAGGTGGCAATTTACGTGCGCGTAAACCAAAAAGAGTTCGTTACACGCGGGGACGCACACGGCCACCCGTACAGCACGCGCGGGGCGCACAAGCTCGCTGCAGCAGAGCGCAGGCTGGCGAAGTCCGACAGGCTGACTCATGTGCTGGGACCTGCTGTCTACAACCGACTGCCGGAGCATGTCACTAATTCACCCAGCCTAGCTTCTTTTAAAAACAAGTTAAAGCTGTGGCTCATCGAGAGGGCGTATTATATGGTCGATGATTTTCTTAACGAAAAATTGTAAGTTTTTAAATGTTATAATTAACATAAATTTTTAATTATATTTTACATTATTTATTGATTTTTTATAATTATGAACGTGTTAATGCAATTAGTATTATATAAATTAATTATATTATTATTTAATTCTAATTTAATTTAGCATTAATTATTGACTTGTAAATCTTTGTTTTTACCAATAAAATGTCTATCTGTCTATCTGTCTAACACAAGCTCTGCTTAGCTTGGGGCTATTTGATGCTGTGTGAAATGTCCAGCATTATTTATTTATTTGATGCACCATTATAACTAAAAATTTTTTGTCAATAAACTTTTCCATCAGAATCAAAAAGCACAATAACTTACGCCCCACAATTATACTGATTGCGCATTAAACCACCGGTTTGTCTGCACTTGACTGAACCGCTGAAACCTGAGCATGAATTACTGTCACCATCGAAACAGCCAAAATCTTAACGTAACTTTTGTGCTAGGTAACTTAGGTTATGCCTCTCGTTTTCTTGTTATTTTATTTGAACTTATCAACCAAACCAGGGAATAAATTTCTTCGCCTATTGTGTTCGATGGGGACCTACGTACGAGGCCTAATTAAATAGATAGATACCTAATACTTACTTGTTACTTGTTACTGGACTGGTTTCCGCAACTAGGCCACAGATGGGCCCTTTTTGCGTGACGGGTGGGGTCTGCTAATTTAACCACCCGATATCCTCTAGGAAAGCCAGCAGCTCGCTGACGCCGGTGCATGCCTCCCTAGATGTTCTCGGTCTCCCGAGGTATTGCAATCTTTGAGAAGCTACGCTATCGCACTCTACAAGCACATGCGCCGCCGTCTCCTCAGCATTCATGCACCCTCTGCATAGAGGGCTGTCCGTGATACCCAATTTAAAGAGATGTTTATTAAGCATGCAGTGTCCTGTGATCACACCGACAATTAGCCGGAGTTTATCACGCTTCAGATTAAGGAGTTTGCGGGAGAATCTCGGGTTTAAAACCGGGAAGGCCTCCTTTGACTGCCTACAATCCGTAATACTTGCCCAGTACTCTTGATGTTGTTTAGCAGTATGTTGACGGATCCATGAGCGGACTTGGCTAAATGGTAGGGGAATTATTGGCTCGGGTCCTGTTGGTTGCCACTCTGAGCCTCTCCTCGCCAGTGCATCAGCTTCGTCATTACCTCTGGATCCGCTATGACCTTTGATCCATTGCAGTGTGACTCTATTGGACTTACTTACCTGTTCCAGCAGGTGGTGGCACTGTATGGTAAGTCCTGAGTTGTGTTCTCTCTTGTTCAGGGCCTGTAGTACCGCGGCGCTGTCCGAGAGGATCCTGATGTTTTGATCAGTGATCTTCCTTCTCAGCACTGCATTCATGGCCTGGATAATACCTACACATTCCGCCTGGAAGATGGAGTTGTGGGCACCCAGCGCTGTTGTTTTGTGGATGTTGAGGTCTTCCGAGAACGTTCCTGCCCCGGTGCCTGTTTTCATTTTAGAGCCATCTGTGTATATTCTTACCTCGTGTATATTTGAGCTATCACTTGGCTCTTCGTACATTTGTACAGTGAAGCTTTTTGAGTGTATGTGTTTTTTCGGTACCCTATCGTAGATCGAGAGTAACATAGGGTTACTCCTTGCGTATTCGTCTATGATAGTGGTGTGTAGTGCTCTAGTGTCGTGTACCCATAAATGTATAGCCCAGAGTCTATAGGCAGCTGCGGCTGCCTCTTGCTGCACATGTAAGTGCAGTGGCGTAAGGCCTAACAGGGCTTCGAGTGCTGCCGTGGGAGCGGTTCTCATACACCCTGTTGTCGCTACGCAGGCCAGTCTCTGTAGCTTTTGTAGTTTGTTTATGGTTGTGGTTTGATTTGTTCTTGTCCACCATACAAGGGCACCGTATGTCAGTGATGGTCTGATAACGGTGTTGTAGAGCCATAGGGTAATCTTTGGGCCGAGACCCCATGTTCTCCCTAGCATTCGGCGACACTGCCAGAATGAAATGGAGGCTTTCTTTGTCTTGTTTTCTAGATGTGTGGCCCAGTTTAGTTTGCTGTCGAGTGTTATACCTAAGTATTTAACTGAATCCGAAAGTGTGAGTTGCGTATCGAACAGGAAAGGGAGACTGTAGTTCCCTAGTTTACGCTTGTTGGTGAACATTACTAGCTCTGTTTTGGTCGGATTCACGGTTAATCCGTAGTCCGTACACCATGTTTCGACGACTTTTAGTGCGTTGTTCATAATGTTACACGCCACGCTGGCAAAGTGACCCGATATGAGTATTGCCAGATCGTCCGCGTAGCCTATTGTATAGAAGCGTTGCTCATTAAGCTTGGTGATTAGATCATTTGCTACAAGGTTCCACAGGAGTGGTGACAAGACGCCGCCCTGGGGACAACCTTTTGACACCACTCCTCGGGTTCCCCCGTATACGTCAACCCGCACTGCTCTTAGTTTGAGCATGTTAATGATCCAATCTACCAGTGTCGCCTCTACACCATGTTTCTGTAGGGCAGTATTGATGCTGTTGAAATTTGTTTTGTCGAAAGCCCCTTCTATGTCAATGAAGGCTGCCAGACATAAGGTTTTGTTAGAGATGTCTAGTTCTAATCTGCTAACAACTGCATGTAGTGCAGATTCTGTTGATTTACCCGAACTGTAGGCGTGTTGATGTGTGTGTAGTGGATTTAATGTCAGTATGTTATCCCTAATGTGTCGGTCACATAGCCTCTCTACGGTCTTAAGGAGAAAAGAGGTGAGACTGATCGGCCTATAGGACTTTGCTTCAGTATAGTCGCTTTTACCTGGTTTGGGTATGAAGAGGACTCTAACCTCCCTCCACATGAGCGGTACGTAGCGGAAGGCCAAGCAGGCTCTGAAAATAGTCGTCAGCGCCCCGCCTATGTGTGGTGTACCCCAACTTAGTAGGGCAGGAAATATTCCATCCATGCCCGGCGACTTGTAAAGTTTGAATGTTTGAATGGCCCAGTTTACCTTATCTTCGGTGACCACTGAGCATGCTACTTCCCAGTCAGACGCAGACGGTGTGATTGGACTGGCGTTTTGCCACTGTGTTACACCGTCTATGAGGCACCCTGGGAAATGTGTTTGTAATAGAAGTTCGTGTGTTTCTGTTGTCGTTTTTGTATATGTGTTGTCAGACTTTTTAAGTGAACCGATCTCGCGGTTTGGTTCTGATGCTAAGATTTTTCTGATTCTGTTCGCTTCTGAGTTAGACTCTATGTTGGTGCAAAAGTTTTTCCATTTTAGACGACTCCTACGCCGTATTTGTTTTTTATATTCGGCCTGGGCCTTCTTGTAGGCATCCCAGTCGGAGTCGTCGAAAGTGTTCATAGCTCTATTGAAAGTCTTACGTACCTTACTCTTGAGCTCCTCCAGTCGTCGCGAGCAGCCCTGCTTACCTGTATCGGTTTCCCTGATAACGTTGAGAGGGCAGGCTGCTTCGAAACTCTTTGTAAGGCTGAGCGTTATGTGTTGTACCGCTGCTTCTATCTCTGCAGTGCTGTTTAGTTTTGTTTCCGGTATTCCTCCACCTAGGTTCTGTTGCAGAGAGTTTGTAAACAGTACCTTATTTGTTTTGCGCGGGTTGCGCATGGGTGTTGGGATTGTTTTGTTTAACGTCAGTTCAAATCTGATCCACCTGTGGTCGGAAGAGGAGGTCTCATCTGATACCCTCCAGTTACGCACACAGTCAGAGCAGTTGTCAGTTACCAGAGTCAGGTCAATGATGGTGCGGCATCGCTTCGTCACGAAGGTTGGTTCTGCGCCCCTGTTTGCTACGGAGAGGTTGGTTGTAAAGAGAAAGTTTACCAGATCTTCTCCTCTGCTGTTTGCCACGGGCATGCCCCAAATGGGATGATACGCGTTTGTGTCTGTTGAAATTATCAGTTTACTGTTATTTAGGTAGCATTGTCTCACCAGATCCTTAGTGCCTTTTGGGGGCACGGGCTCGTCGCCGGGCATGTAGGCTGATGTGAGCACTACATCGTCTGTCTCCTCTCCGAAAATGCCCTGAAGCCTGACGGTCGTCAGGTCTCTGGAACAGAACTCGGTTATGGGGGTAGCTGTCAAGTTGCGTGGTACAAAGATGCACGCACGCGGGTTATTGCAAGTGTTGTCGTATATAAGTTTACCTTTTAGGTTGTTGAGACCACACACACGTCCAGCCCTGATCCACGGCTCCTGAATCAGGGCTATGGTCTCGCTGCTCGTGTCCTCCAGCACTCTCCGCAGGTTAGCCGTGGCAGTGAGGCTGTGCTGGAGGTTTGCTTGGACGATGTTATAAGTGGAGGGGTTTTGGGTCACCATCATTTTGGTTTCCCTTCTCCTCCTTCTTCTCCACCACGTCGTCCTCGTCCGAGGCCAGCGCCAGGTCCTCACTCATCTCCTCACACAGCGCCTCCATCGATGTTGAGCTCGACGGTTTGGGCGATGAGTGTGGGGGAGGTGGTGGTACCAGAGAGTCGGACGTTGCTGTGTTGCTGGGACCGGGCTCAGGTTCTGTTCTCGTCGGCAGTGTTTTGGATTGCTCGGTCGGGGGTTCATCCTGGAGCTTCCCCTCCACCCCGAAGAAGCGTACGTAAACGCTTCCTAGGCCGTACGCCAGCCGACGGTCATTCTCCATGATGTCAGGGATAAGTGCCTCTGGGATCCCTAACGTCACGAAGAGTATGTCCTCTGCCAGTCGCTGGTGAGTGTAGAGGGTCCACTGATGAACCTGCGCCCATCTGTTTTGCTTTCCCAGTATGAGGCTAGTGTCTTCGAGGGAGTACGTGCATTCAGGGAAGAAGATAGCTGCACGTACTTTTTTAGTCAATTCGCTCTGCTTGACAACCACCAGATTTGGGCAAGCTGCACTCGGTAGCTGTTGGATGGCGTTTTTTAGCCACTCCACTGAAGGCACATCCATGCACCACAGCTTCAGGGCCCCGTCTGTGAAGATGGGTTTACCCTGGAAGCGGGGGGCGAAGGTGATGTCGGGATTCCTCATCTCATCCCGGAGCCGATCATTGAGGTACTTCTTCAGTACAGTGGCTTGCTCTTCTGTCAGTTGGTGGTTGTCGTTCTTCGTCACCGCCACGCTGAGGTAGCTTTGCGCCATTTCAGCATAGCTGGCAGCGGGAGCACGAATAGAGCTGTCAAGCTTTTGCTTCTTGTGTTCCCCTCTCGGGGACACAGTATCATCCAGTCGCGTCCTCTTGCCTGGCTCCACTTGGATCGAGGCCTGAGCCGGGATCGGAGCCGCGGCAGGGGCCTGTGCGGATCGAGTGATCGCAATGGCTGCACGTTTCTGGCGATTGAAGCGATTGCTGTCCCTAGTCTTCTTTTCCTTGCCTCTGCCAACATCAGACCCGGAAGCCTCTACGAGCAAGGTCGTAGGATTCGCCGGCGGGGCTTGCGGCTTGGAGGAAGACGCATACTTTGCATTTTGCCGTTGCTTGTAATAAAGGCTGGGACTGTCAGCATTATGAACCGTGGCTTCAGAGCCTGAAGCCGCCTGTCGTTCTTGCCACTGTCTCAGCCTCCTCAGCTTCCGTTTGGCATTCTTACCTATTGGGGCGTTAGCCCCATCATAGGCTCGAGTAGTGGTATTCGAGGTTCCAGCCACTGGCCTTGCCTCTTTCCCTGCCTTGTTCGGATTTTTGGCCTTGGATCTGACGATCTTCCAGCCAGCAGTACTACCCTCCGCAACCTTTATGGCTGCGAAGGCTTCTACTGCCTCCTCTGCTGAGGGCGCAAAGTGGTCACTTTTCTTTTCATTCTGCATATTAATTTGATTTAGTTTTCATCATCCCGGTCCCCACCCACCACGGAGTCCAACCATGGGGGTGTAATAGATATATACACCAGGGTTGCCGGTCCGATATAGAACGGGTGATCGAGTTGCCCACGAGCCTCAACGGCACCACTATACTCGGCGTTGACCAACACCGTCGAGCTAAAGCGTGCACCGCCGGCTGCAGACCCCATCGACCCCCCCCTCTCACCGGCGGTGGCTGAAGGCCGACCGCCCTGCTGAGTAGTCACGATTGGTTAGAACGTGACCTCCCGTTTTCGGAGGAAATTCACGCCAAAGAGGAGTGTTGCGGAAGAGACATCTGTCCGCTCAGCCACCAGGACAGTTGCATCCCCCCTTGCGGGCCCCCTACGCGCAGCAGCAAAAGCGTAGGTGGTCTTCCCCCCGCCTCTCATCACTCTCTTAGGGGATGGCAGGCCCACGAAGCTAGACCACCTAGCCTCGTAGCGGAATAGGTTTAGGATGGGATGGGATTTTAGTGAGGGGTAGGTATTTCATTGTCATTTCTATCTACCTTCTGTTCCTTTTGATGATAGACCCGCCGGGACATGACGTCAGCATCTCCGGCAGTGTTCGTCTGGTGGTTTTGGTTACGTCTATTTCTTATGGAATTAGACCAATAGCAGGGGACAACCACGTGAAGGATGCCCCACCAGGCTTGCCCCAGGGATCGGCGACTGTTGCGCTACTCTCCCCTGGGGCCGTTCGCACCTTACATTACTTGAAGAGTCTTGTAAGGTAGGTCTGTATCTATACTATGCAAGCGGCTGATCTAGGTGACTAGGTAAGCAAAGCAAGCTAGGCAGTGCAACTATTAAAGCATGGACACAGCCCCCCCCCTACCTAATACTTTATTGCACACATTGTTTAGAAATAATTTACAAAGTAATAACGATTAAACAAACGACAATTGACGGTCTCATCATCACTCAAGAGCGATATATATTCAAGGTTATCTGGGATAGATCTATATCCCAGATGACCTTAAATGGGTAGGATCGTTGGATTGTAACATAACATAACCTTTGAATTTTAAATTTTATGTAATTTTCACAATTATGAAAAACGTCACCATTACAATTGTATTTTAATATCCTTGGGGAGCACAGCTGCCTATATCACAGACTTTTTAGTCTAGTTAAGGCAACTGAGGCCTTACATATAATTTGAACTTTTAGAACTTTCATATTTTGAATTATTTCATAATGCTAGACAAATTATTATGTAATTATTTGTAATGATTCTTTTTGCAATAAACTATTCTATTCTATTGTTTATGGGATAGTATGTGTAGAATAAGATTGGTATGTACGAGTTAAAATAGTGGTTTGCTGTTTAGCCGTCTGTCACAGAACTTACATACGAACTTTGAACTTAAACTTAATGAACTTTGAAGTTTTATTTACTTTATTGTTTTTCACTTAGGTAGCGGTTTAGGTTAGTTAGTTAGTTTTTAAGGAGGAATCACGAAAGTATTTCTTGATGCCGACTTAGAATTAATTTAAATTAATTATTCTAATCTACATTTAGAAGTGCAGCCACTGAAACAGAGCCAGAACCAGACATAACCTTATTAACAAGTTCTATTATAGTACTATTTTAACGGGTATTAATCGCGTTTTTTACCTACCTAATTATATTGTTGAATCTTTTTCCCGACGTTGTACCAGGTTATATTGTTGAATCTTTTTCCTTCTTTTAAGTACTTTTGTTAATTTTCACCTTAACTATGGTTTCGAAACTTTTTTATATTGAGAATAATCCTGAGATCATCCCGTAAAATTTTGTTTTTTCCCGTAAAACTTAAAAACCCATCTATTTATTCAGAAATAGATGAGAGAAATTGAAGCCAGTTTTAAGTCTTTTTCAACATGATTGTTTGAAAAATTTCTCTAACGAAATCATCTAGATAGAAATTATGGTTTCTTATTTCCTATTAATATACTTAGGTATACGTATGTGCTTAATCCACGAAGCGATCGTTACATTTGTGGCACCCACCCACCCCTAGAGCAGGTGGTAGTTGGCACTCGTGCCTTCAGTAATGCGCAAGCTTTATTCCAAGAGTGCGAAAACGCGAAAGTGCATCCTCGTTGATTTCAAAATTATAACAAAGTTAAAATGGTATATTTAAGTTCATATACTTAAATATACCATTTCGCAAACTTATTTAATCTGAGTGCGAAAGCGCGAAAGTGCATTCTCTTCGTTGATATAAAAAATATAACAAAGTTTAAAATGGTATATTTAAGTGTATGAAATGAAAATTCATAGAGCATTTCTTTATGATAAGAACATTAGTTACACGTTAAATACCGCAAAAATAGTTAAACTTTGATAACTATTATGATAAGGATATGGCTGCGATAATAATAAACTCGCAGGGCAGCCTGGCGAGCTGTTGGTAAGTAGCGACTCCACAGGTGCCGAGTGCTCCCATGGAAGTTCCTAGTTCTCGTCTCCACTTGCGGAGTGGCATTCCAAGAGAACCAAATCCTCACCTCTTGCTTGCCTCATGGTGATGAGTGGAGTCGCAAGAGATGCATCTTAGGATGTAGACTCGGTAGTGGAAGTGTCTAATGGCGTAATAACGAGGTGACTCGCTCATGGACAGACTTCATGATGATGAAATCTGGGCCACACCCCTCAGTCGTTTGCTCCGGTGTTGTTCCATTTTAAGGAATCCATATTGCATTCCATTTCCATTTGGCATGAAAATCTATGGTAACAAATTTAAATTGGGATTGTTGTACAAATAATATTTTACGGATTTTTTAAATGTAAACATGTAAACATTGTTTTTAGGGTTTTGACATCGGTTGCAAAACCCTTATGGGATTACTTTGGGTCTGTTTTGTGTTTTGAATCCTTTATATCTCAGAAACTACTGCAGCTATTGACTTGAAATTTGAAATCATAATACATTTTGTACGCCCGAACAGATTTATAGAATAGAAATAAATGAAAATAAATGAAAAAACAAAATGAAGATTTTCAGTACAAATTTTGAAATCGAAATTTTAAATGGGACCAGAGTCGACATTCGTATCAAATGAAAGGTATTGGTTTGTAGATTCCAAAATAGTTTTTGAAATTAAGTTAGATTTTATACTTTATAAAATATTTTGACAATGGTCAAAAAAATGACCATTCACCCCCCCCTCCCCAAGGGGTGACTACGCCACTGAGCTGGGTATCAAATGAAAGATATTGGTTTTGTACATTTCAATATAGTTTTTGAAATTTCGATCGATTTTATACTTTTTGATATATTTTGAAAAAGGTCGAAAAATTTACCGGTATTAGCTCCGAACTGTGCAGAGCGATCCCCAACCCGCATGCCCAGCGTGGGGATTATGGGCATTAACCCCCAAATGATAATGCCATCTATGGCACTCATTAGGGGAGGCCTAGGTCCAGCACTGGACTATTATAGGCTGGTGATGATGATGATGATGTGCAGAGCGATCCATTTGAAATGTTCTAAGTATTTGTGGATACAGATCTATATTTTTCAGGTCTGTTAAAAAAAATATGGTCAAAAAGGGGGGGGGGGGGGATAATTTTCTAAAGGGGAGACTATCCCCCGAGTATCAAATGAAAGGTGTTCAATTTGCACATTCCAAAACAGCTTTAGAAATTTCGATAGGTTTTCTACTTTTCGAAATACTTTGAAAAAGGTCCAAAAATTGACCATCCCCCCCCCTATCTATGTAAAATGTACTAAGAGTTTGTAGATATAGATCTATATTTTACAGGAAAAATATAGAGAAGTCAATATAATATAATACTAAGTTAATATAATACCTTTTTGAAATATGGTCAAAAAACTAATTTTTATAGAATGGGGGCTATTTCATTGAGGAGTATATCAAATCAAAGGTATGGATTTCGACAATTCAAATATTCAAAGTCCATACTCAATGTATTCCACTACGCTCGAATTTTTAGGTAATAAGATTATTGAATTAAAGAATTCCACCGTGCTCCAAAAATTTTTGAGAATGTATCCTGGATAATCCACACACTATCACACACCCACAAGCTAAGCAAAGCTTGTGTTATTGGTATTACTACGATTGCTGTTTAACTTAATCTATATCTATACTATCTATACTAATATTATAAACAGGAAAGATTTGATTGTTTGTTTGAATTGAATAGGCTCCGAAACTACTGGACCGATTTGAAAAATTCTTTCATCATTAGAATCCTAAATTTTTCGTGATGAACATAGGCTATATAATATTTTCAAAAAAGTTAGGGATCCGCATGAAAAATTCAATAATTGAACCATGCGCTGTATATTCAACCTCTTTTTCTATTATGGCGCGTCAGAATAGAAAAAGAGGTTGAATATATAGCGCACGGTGCTTGCTTTTTCTCTACGGCCAGTGTCAGTTATGGAGTGTCGAGTCAATGTCAAAAATCCCAATGCTGTTAAAAAAAGTAAGGGATCCGCATGAAAACTGTGAAGTGAAACCCATCGTTTTAGTGTGTATAATTTCTAAAATATTTGTTTAATACCCGTGCGAAGCCGGGGCGGACCGCTAGTAAAGTATAAGTATCATTAGATGATTTATTTTTGTGTACGTAGAAAAGGACTAGAACACCCCAACAAATAATCTGCAGATCGTACAAATATTAGTCCCGAGGCGGGAATCAAACCGCAACCTCCTGCGTTGTAAGCCCTCCGAGCCAAGAGGTCGTCATATACTTACCTACCTAAACGACAAAAGTTCAAAACCCTCGGCGCGCGAGTTACACTCGCACTGTGTCGTACTTGTTTCTTCTTTTATATCTTTCGGTAAATTTTTATAGATTTTTGCACCTTCATGCGTTACAGTTTTTCTCCCATAGTTGGTTCTAGAGGTATGTAGTTTTAAGTCATTGACACGTAGTTCTCACACTATTTGTATTCAATTTATTTCTATAAACTACGGTCATTAAGAAATAAAAATGCTGCTATGTGTTGTCCATATAATGAAGTTATTATTGTACCGACATTTCAAATAGGTAAGTTGTTAGTTTTTGTACGTAACATACATAGGTATTAAAATACAAAATGTTTGAAGACATTTTGATATTGCAGATGGTTTGCGAATATATACTGAAGTTTGAACCTTTGGAGTCACGTAAGAACGCAATATTAATGGTGTCTTATTAAATCTGAAACAAAGAAAAGTAATGAGATATTAAATATTTAATAATAATGTCAAGGTGTTTTAAAAAAGTTGCGAGGTTTGGTACAAACTTTATGTAATTTATTGCATCAAGTTTATAGAATTACTTATAGCTACCATCGTCATATTAGTATTCAACAAGAATTTGAAAACAAATAAAACCTCTATTTATTTAATCAAAAACTTCGCGATATTACTGATTGCCTGACGAAACGCGGTTGGATGTCGTTTCTGGTGATCAGATTCAGATTCAGATTCAATAACTTTATTTCTTTAGGCTTACAAAATAAGCACTTAGACAAGTCAAATTCCATACAGTTAATTATTATAACAAAAAAGAAATAAGTTGTTATTGATTTCTCTCCACTTGTGGACAATTTTTTGTCCACTATTGTGGAAGAAGTGAATCAATGGCGCAACATAACAAAAAACCTTGTTCTCTATGGCATATATTATAAGAATACATTTTGAAATGTAATATGATAATAACTTAGGTACAGTCAGTAACTTACAGTACTTAAAGTCGTATAAGCGGGTAAAGCGGCGTTGATAAATGCTAAATATTATAAAAATCCATACAGACAAGAATGAGGAAGCAGACGATTTGTAAGCCTCGTACTTGAAGGTTAAGTAAACAGTTAAATATTCCTACGTTTTTAACAGGTGCCTTTTGTCCCGAATTCGTTTCATGAGTAAATAGTAAAAGTATACCTTATTTTTGTTTGTTTATTTCTGTTGTATATTTTAAAATGTTGGAGTATCTAGTACTATGAAAATGCTAAACAACCAATACTTATTGTACATTATGGATATTTTTTATTTACAAGTCTACAGTGAGCTCAATTGGTTCTTTTGTAAATACCAGTCCAAATTGGGTTCTGTTATTAAATTGCAAGTTTCCTTATAAAAAGAAAACAACAAGAACGTCCACACCACAATACATACCTGCCCTTATGTACATAAATTTAAAATGAAAATGATAATGGTATGGATAAAGGTATGTACTAATTGTAAAATGAGACAGTCAGGCAGGTCCAGTGAGGTATCAAATTAAAGATATCAGTTATATTATAAGTTTAGTACACCACAAAACTATAAAAGACGTTTTTGTAGATTTTATAATACATCAAATATTTTTAAGAAGTCTGTTGTTCTGTTACCCATAACACAAGCTCTGCTTAGCTTGGGGCTAGATAAGACTGGGTGAATTGTCCAGCATTATTTATTCATTAGATGTATTTTTTTTTAATTAAATAATATTTTTTTAATTAGGAGTTTTTTATTTACTGAGTGGGATGATAATGATTGAATTGAACACTTGAAGAACTTTTTCAAATTATCTACATTTCAAAGTTTTATATACTAGGTACTCTGTAATCTCCGAAGTAAAGTATATCTATAAAATTTGTATATATTGATAAAAAATCGCGGAGAGCGCGTGAGCTATGTACACACGGTCTTGCCAAATCCTATTGCATAGGCATGAGTAAACCCGTAACACAGGTAATGTCCATATATATATATATATATATATATATAGTTTGACTATAGACGTCTACAAGGAAAGTAAATTTAATAAGTTTGCTGTAATAATTATTATTTATTTTTATGCATGAATTCGGAGCACCTACAAAAGTCACCTTTGTTTTTTTAAAAGGCACTAGTAATTCATCTGATACCGTTGTTTCATTAAAAACGGTTGAGCTCTTTAGCCTAACTTGAAGTGAAAATATTGTTAACCAAAAAAAGTAAATTTACTGTTATTTTTAATATAAATAATTTAATTATAATCCAGGAAAATCATCTCGCTACAAACTATTCAGAGTTTGTATATACACATACACATATTTTTATCAAACAGAAAATACCGAGAACCGCCGGACAATTATCAATAACAAACGCTACCTATATTATGATCGTATTCATAACACAAGCTCTGCTTACTTTGAGGCTAGATAATACGTGTACTGTGTGAAATAATGACATACATACTTTAAAACCGGTTGAGGCTAAAAAGGAATCTGAATCTATGCGTTTATTTAACTAATTAATGCTTACCTCAATACGCAAAGCGTATGAATTGTTTCTGTTTTGTTTCCGAACAACCTTGATTGATTAAGTATAAATGGGTTATAAATATGTAAAAACCGTACCTAGTTTACTCTTTAGGTTTAGTCTTTCATTCGTAGTCCCCGCATTTGTTTTTTCTCTTCGTCTGTATAATCTGCGAACTTGTTTATTCCGTAGGTGGCGCTGGTGCTCTTTGCATTGAGGTCGTTAATTTCTTTCAAGCTCCGTAAAAACGCATCGTAATGTACTTTCTCGTCTGCCTCGTCCTTATAGACCCGGTTAAAGTCCTTTTTAAACTTCTCGAAATGTTCCTGACCTTTGGAGATGTCATAAATCTCTTTGAGAGGGCTAGCCATAGCGACGACTAGCACGCACAACGTCAGGGCGACAACTAAACTGATTTTACTCATTTCGTTGCTCGGAACCGGTTCTGATTTAACAATGACATAGGTTTCCATCCGCTTTGTTTATATAGAGCCGTTGTGGCGGATAAAAATTAAATGATAACTGGTCATGGCCACATCAAGTTGTTGTTTATAGATAACTAGTATATGCTTGCCCACGGCTTCGCACGTTCTGTTTGTATTGAAATGTTTGTAGCTGATTTTTTTAAGAGATAATAAGCCTTTGTTTTATTCCAAGCCTAGAACTACATTTATAAACTTAACTAAGTTATATATAAGTTAAGTTATATAAGTTCAGCAGGTCACCGAAGTTAAGCATCGTTCGGTTCGGGCGCAGTCAGTAGGTACTTGGATGGGTGATCGCGTTAAGATAGTTTCTTGCTCATTTTCAATAAAAAACACGATTTCTTTTTGCGAAATAGTTATGTGCGTTGGTAAGAACCATCACTAGGCGTATCAACTCGCACTCGACTGGTTTTAAAAATAAGTGTGATTATTAAAAGTCCAGTCTTGTGCAACCCAACAAACTAAACATTGTAATTTTTTAATGTTTACTCTGTGGAGTGTTGGTTCGTTTTTAGGGTTTCGAATTCGATCGGTTTCAAAATCCTTATGCTTTTTTCGGAGATGTGTTTTGAATCTTTAATATCTCAGTAGTTTACAGAAGGTTTAATAACTGCAGTAGTTTACTTCAATTATTGAATTGAAATTTGAAATAACAATGCATTTCGTGCGCCTATAAAGACTTATAGAAAATTAAATTGAAATTGAAAAAGGGACCTTCGTAGATTCCAAAAAGAGGGATATTTTTACCTTCCAATATATTTTAAGAAAGGTCATCAAATTTAAGGTAGGATTTTTAAAATCTTCTAAGTTTTCTTATCAATCGAAACAATCGAAAATATTGTATAGCTTACTACCCACTAATCTCTGTAGTAATTGGTGCCTATAAAATACAGGGTGCTTGATACATCGTTTGGCAAAATGAAATAGTGGGTGGAGGGGAATTTTGCTACCTTCTTCACCCCCTCAAAAGATTTTGGCCCCACGGAGAGTTTTATGTAGTTTTTTTAATTTTTTATGTGATATTTAAAGAAGTCTGCACTTGAACTTGGATTTAAAAAAAAACTATGCAGTGTAACCTCCAAATTTGTGATTTATTTTAATTTGTATTCTTGTAAATTTTTATTCGGTTCTTCTCCAACCGTAATTGTTATTGTTTGTTTAGTTTTCTTTGTAAATTTCAAGCAAATATAAAAACAATAGTTAATTATTTTTCTAAAAATACCTGAATAATTCAGCTTACTTTTTATACTTATCTAGTAACATTTACGAAAAATCCTGAAACACGTTTTTTAATTTATAGTTTGTTCAGTACCTACATGCAGAAAGCTTCAAATCATTAGTAAGCTATATTAAAAAGTTGTACCTAGACTTTTCAATATGGAGCCAAACTACGAATCTCTAACTTGAATAACCCATATATAACCCTAATTTCAGAAATATTTTGAAAAATCCTGAAACATTCATTCAATATTTTTGTATGTTTAGTATTCTCTGTAAGTTTCAAGAAAATCGGGCCACCAATGATTAGAACCCCTCAAGTAGGTCTGTTTTAGGCTTATTGCTGGTAGCTTATTCAAGGTAAGTGCAGGTTTGCCGTTACGATTCTCAACGACAGAGCTCTATAGCACCTAGAGAGTCTAGTCTTAACCGTAAGTATATATACATACTAAGTTAAAGATTTTAATTCATTACATTCTATATCTAGAGGTATATATACCAAAATTATCATTAACAGTGCACATTGCAACTTACATAAGATATGCCTATTGCATTAACTCACCCACACACACTCACACACATACTTAATTACATGCACACTGTTCTATCGTTGCCCAGACTTTCATGAAACTGGTGCCTCGGAAGAGCCAGCACACAAACAACCACACACACACACTGTTCTCTCGTTGCCCAGACTCTCATAAGCCTAATGCTTCGGGAGCAGCACACACTGGATGTTATCAGACTCCGGACTTTAGTTAGTCAAGACAGTTAAAAACGTTAGGAAACTTTCTACTTTAGTTATTTAGTTGTGTTACCTTATATGTTAAATACTTATGTTACCTCTCGCGGAATGAGTACCCTGGTGACCTGTGCTACAGATTTTTCATACACCTATAACAGGCACCAGTCTCTCACAACACAGGTTGATTAACATATTAGTTACCTATCTTTGTATAAATTTTCCCACCATTAATAGTTTTAACCTAGCTTAAACACCTAAAACCTTTGTGAGAGAAAATAAACTTTTTATTCATTACTATTAAGTTTATTATTATACTTAATAAAGTATTGTTGAAATTAGGAATTCTTTTATCCACCATGTCTGAAAAAACTCCAGCATGTTAGAGAGATAGCACCGCAGCACGCCAGACCACCGGATCAACCAGGAAAGCGCAAATACAAGCCTTACGCTCGAGAATATATAATATCAGATTCCACGCCAAAATTATAACCGTCACCGGTGGCCGCTGCCTCGGTCGCCGATCGGTTCGCTGGGCCTTCTCTGGGAAACCAGAGATATCACCCGGCAGGGCCAGATCGCACCGAGGCTATAAGCGGCACCGGAAATGGTGGCTAAAAACACAACCCGCACACCCAACAGACCCACCCATAGTAATGGGTGGAGACGAGCCAGGGCCAGGGGGCAAAGCCCCGATACCCTATCCCCACCCCTCCCAAGGGGTGAGACGAAGACAAATGTAGTAACACAGGTTGATTAACATATTATATTATATATATTATATTATATTAGTTACCTATCTTTGTATTTATTTTCCCACCATTTATAGTTTAATATATAAACACCTAAAACCTTTGTGAGAGAAAATAAACTTTTTATTTATTACTATTAGGTTTATGATTATATCTCCGGCTATTAATTTTGAGATGTATTATCCGAAATATTGTTGAAATTAGGAATTCTGTTATCCACCATGTCTGAAAAAACTCATCAAGTGTTGGGTCCTTCATCCATAGATGGAACTGGGATTGGACACGTTGAATTACTGGATGGCGACTTTAATATATTTTTTTATTTTATCATCATCATCACCAGCCTATTATTTTATAGTGGTGTGGTATTTTCTTCGACAATGTAAGATTACACTGGTATTTATTTAGGTTTCAACCACAATTTTTTTTCAAAATACTTTACTGAAATGAAATTTAACCATTTCGGAATTTTTCAAAGAAAACACGTTTTCTTATTATTTGTGTAGATAGGCAAGTATTTTCAAAAAGCTTGTAGTAGGAACCTAGATAAATACTATTCTTGCACAAATAATAGCATTATAATGGTGAAAATATGCTCCAATTACAAATTATTTTGGTATAACGTTTTGATGGAAAATTCATCCGTCGCCGGATCCTTAAATACCTATGCGAAGCCCGGGGGCACTGCTAGTATTTAATAAATCAATACAAACCCAATAAGTTAACCGTATGAACTTGAGTTTGGGTTTTGTTTCCAAACACTTACCGTGATTTTACTATGGCCGAGATCAATTCATAATTTGTTCTATCTCTTCTTCTGTATAATCGGCGAACTTGTTTATATCATTGGTGGCGGAATCAGGTTTTGAATTGAGCTCGTTAATTTTAATCAACGAATTCACAAAAGCTAGGAAATGAACTTCCTCATCTAGCGGGTTCTTATAGACTCTGTGATAGTCCTTTTTAAACTTCTCGAAAAGTGGCCGAGCTTTGAGGATGTCATAATGCGGCTTGGGACGGGGCGCCCCCTTAGCGACGACTAGCACGCACAGCGTCAGTGCAACAACTAAACTGATTTTACTCATTTTGTTGTTGGGAACCGGTTCTGATTGAACAATGGCATAGGTTTCCATCTGCTTTGTTTATATAGATTTGGTGTGACGGATAAATTAAATGCTAATTTGTCATGGGCACATTAAATTGTTGCTCATATATAAATTATCTGTCCGCGGCTTCACCCGTGATGTTTCTATGTAAATGTTTATGGTTATTTCTATGCCATGGACCTGATTTATGAGATAATAAGCCAAGCTTACTAGATACCTGAATGCGAAATTCAGCCTGATCGATTTATTAGCTTTGGGATGTAACAAACTTTCAAACATCTACTCAAGCTCCCACAGTTTAGGGTTCCGTACTCTAGGGTGAAAACGGGACTTTAATATTTAGACTCTGTCCATCTGTCACCAGAATGTATCTTATGAACCGTAAAAGGTATTAATTATTTCACAGAATGTGTATTTTTCTTGCTACCACTACAAATAATATTAAAATTAAACAGGATCGCCATACCAAAAACTAGATAATATAGCAAACACCAAAACAGTTTGCTTTAATTCTACTTTTCTTGAGTATATATTCTTGAACTATTATAGGTAGACCGGTAAAATTCAAAGAACCCGTCGACAATTTTTTTTTTTCATTATTTTTATCTTTAGTGGCAGTTTTAATGCGTATTTTAATTATATGTCGCAGAACCATAAATGAATATAAAATGAAAATAGTACGAAGCAGATTTAAGTTTGTGTATATTTTTCATCAATAGGTTATTCATGTGGAACTAAGCAAAAACCTGAGAACGATAAAAAACAATTTTTCGATTTATGCCATATTCGTCCCTAGTTTTCGGCCCACATTCTTTAAATGTCTTTGTACGTCCCGCACGATGATAGTTGTTCGTATTCGTCCCGCATACCAAAATTACTGTAAGTACAGTTCGCGTCAAAATTATTATATGTCGACGCTACTAAAACTGCGGATCATTATATGCTGAAGACTAACTTAAGGGTTGAAGCTAGTTTGTCATCTACCAGCCGGCACTTACCATCACCCTTTAGTGGTGGTCATTACATAATAATCAAATTCATAGCTATCATTTACTACCTAAATCTACGAAGATTTGTATTATAATTAAAAGAAACAAATGCGGCGAGAAATATTTATTAAAGTATAAATTAATGGCAATTATATCACAATGAATCACATAATCATAATCAAAAACTAAGACATTTTTAATTGACTATCCGTCAACAGTAACCTAAGTCTTATAAAAACAAAATCTGAGGTAACGATATAAAAATTTAGGTTCAAAAATTAACGCTTAATTATACTATACCTATACAGTTTGATTTGTAAACAGTAATCAGCCTTATAACAACACAAAATAATCAAAAACATTAGTAAAAAAAATCAGTCTTACAGTAACAAAGAGAAATAGAAATAGACAAATAGAAATACCACTTTCCCATCATGCAATAATTTTCCCACCAATATATACGAAGTAGTCATTTTGATGTTTTGATAAATAGTTTTTTCAACTTGTTAATCTTCTTTGATAAAACAAAAATTAAAATAACCTTACTCAACTTGTGAACTGCTCACAAATTTTATGTTTTCCAATTTGAACACACAAATCAGGTTTCACATTTTTCATGAACTTCGCAACTCCGGCAAGTGCACATCTTTTCTTAGAATTATGAGAACAATTGAGCTATTCTATCTCAAGTCATAAAACAGGCGACATTAATTTTAGGACCCACGTGCACCTGTGTTTAGTGCATTATGAGTGCGTACCTACGCCTTTTTGTTAGCGTTTTAGCGAAATAAGTACACATGTTGTTCTCATATTAATGTTATAGATATCATAGATTAAATTTTAATCTATGATATCTATAACATCTTGTTCTTATAAGTATTTAAAATATAAAAGTCAAGTTAAGACTTATTGCTTCAACTGTACTAAAGAAACTATAAATTGCCTTTATAAAAAACTTGGGCCAAACGAGGAGTAAAAAAGTAGGACGAACGAAGATTTTTTTAAATAAAATAAAATGAGGGCCGAATATGGCATACAAAGTGAGACGAAGGAAGATTTTTTGAAGTGGGCCGAACTTACTAGGGACGAATACGGCATAAATCAATTTTTCATGCAAATAACTACTTGTTACGTTTATGCAATCCTGATAAAGAAATTCAAGTCTAAGTATTTCCATTTTACTTAAAATTTTAAAAGACTAACTAAGCCACAAAAGAAAACTAAGTGAAAATTGATAAATTTGTAATTCGATGTAATGAAATATGACCATCCAAGTGCGAGTCGACTCGTACAAGAAAGGTTCCGTAATATCGTACAAAATTGAATAATTATTCCTTTTGTTCCACGGAATAATTATATTCTTGAAGCATTTGGACAGAGGGACGCTGCGTCCCTTTCTTAAGGCTCCGGTGAACGATGAGTTTTTCATACAAACGTACCACAATGATTTGCTCTTTGAGAAGATTTTCACCATGTTTCGCTATTCTTTGTCTAAGAATATTATGTATTTGGGTTTCGGCCACAAGCTTTTTTAAAGCTTTTTTACTTATTTACACAAATACTAAGAAAATGTTAAATTTCTTATATTATAGATTATGTATAAATGCAAATCAGAAAAGTATTTTGAAAAAAAAGTTGTGGCTGGAACCTGGATAAATACTATTTTAATACAAATAATAGCAGACCATGGTGAAAATATGCTAAAATTACGAATAATTATGGTAATACGTTTGTATGGGAAATTCATCCGTCGCCGGAGTCTTAAATAGGTCTTTAAGCATAATTTGATGCATAAAAAAAGCTTAAAAACGTTCATAACACGGTATTCTTATCTTTCTTTCTATTCATGCCACCATCTGATTATGACTGGGGCTAATAACACGATGATATCGCCTAGTGCATGTATCACTGCAGAATACATCTAATTATACAGTTTATGGGCAGAAGGAACAACCAGGAATGAAGAGTCTCAGAAATACGCCGACAACGTTTCGCCAAATCATAAAAACAGTCATCTATGAGGACACGAATGAAAGTTACTATGCTAGTTAAACGTCAAGTCATACCTACCGCAATTGCTTGAAGGTGTTCTGATAGCATCGCTCTCTCTTAAAATAAAGGACGAATTGTTTGTAGACATACTATAGTCACCCTGTAGGTACTCTCAAACCTGTATGCAGTTAGTTATTTAACCTACCATACAATAACTTAGTGGGTAGTGTGACTGGTTTGTACTAAGTATTGGTGCTTCGGCTAATAGTTGTAGGTAATATTTGTATATATCTAAGATAATGTTAGGTAGACTTAGCATATTTATGATAATGTTTACTTGCCAAATATGTGGGCAAGACGATTTAACTATCAACACTAGACAAACCATAGGTATGATAAAAATTCTCTTCTTTACTAGTATTTTAAAGAGGAATTAAATATTTGATTGTTTATTTGTATGTTTGTTAAAATTGAATAGGCACCGAATTTTCTGCACCAATTTATCACCAAAAAAAGTTAGAGATCCGTATGAAAACATCATTAATAAAAACAAACGGTATATTTCAACTTATTTTTTAATTGCGCCGCGTGCTCCTTGTTTGTCAATATCTATACAAATATTATAAAAAGAAAAGATTTGAATGTTTGTTTGTTGTTTGAATTTTATAGGTAGGTTCTGAAATTACTGGACCAATTTGTATAATTCTTTCACCATTACAATGATAACATAGGCTACAGAATATTAAAAAAAGTTAGGGATCCGTATGAAAATTGCAACAATGGAACCTAACGTAAGTGTGTGTAAAAACTTTTGAAATGCTTTTAAATACCCACGAGGCGAACTGCTAGTTGATTAATAAAGAAATAGTCGAGAGATCATTGGGGCATCGAGGTTTTCGGTTTTTTATCTGATTCACGTCTGGTTGAATCGGCGCGTGACCCTAAGGAACATTGCCATACAGCGAGGCAATGCTTTATGACCTGTAAGAGAATACTTTCAAAGTAATCGGATTTTAAGAAATGTGATTCCTACATAAAGATAAGATGGGAATTTTCGTCACATTTTATTAATAAAATTTGCCAATTTGTAGCAATACTTGACATTCAATTTAGTGTTACTGTGATAACTTTATCATTCTATTTTATCTTCGTTACGTTCGTTATTAATTAATACGTTCGTTATTAATTAAATAATGATACACTTCATTATTACTAAAGGTACATATCATTTTAATTAATTATGACATAGTTTTATGTTAGTACAAAAAAAAGTCAGTAAACTATTTTTGTGATTTTGTAATTAGCATTTGCTATTAGCTTTTCTGCTAAACCAATCGCTTCACAATGACAATAGTATGTATCGTCGTTGGTCACCAGAAGAATAAAAACACACAGATTGTTTTGCGCAATTACGGCTTGATAAATAACGATTTTTGAGATTATTTTCTGGGACGAAGCTCTGTAATATAACTCAAAAGTTGCTAAAAGAGCTATCTTACCTTATCGGCGCTAATTTAATTGTTATTTAATATTCCGAGAAAGCTATTCATCATCTTGTCTGCGGTAAATAGGATGGTTCTTATTCAGCGTTTGCTTGGGACCCTGATTGTTTCTCAACACATACGTTTCCGCTGCCTCAGCACGTGCATTATGTAAATAAAATAAGCAAGCAAAGCCCAGGCTTTGCTTGCCTGATGAACAGGCGCTGTTGAACCAGTTCAACAGCGCCTGTTCATCAGGCGATAAGTCATAGTAAGAACCTGCGTTCCCCGTATTCATTGCTGATGCAACACTATGGTACCCACCATTTTAGGCCTGCGATGCCTTTAAGTGGTACTGCTGCTTGTAATATGGGTTCCAGGATGCCATCATTGACATCATTTAGGGTTATTGACCCAGACGATCCAATAGTACATTGGAGTAGCAATCGCTATGATAACCAATACACAGAAAGTTAGTACCTACGCAGATAAGACCCATTGTTTACACTTGTAGATCGGAACAACGAGACCTTATGTACAAATGAAGGATAATTTTATAGGTACTCTATCAAATCATTGGGTGGAGTATTTGTTGGCAGTCAAACTCAATTTACTGGTAACCTTCTTGCATTTTAGGATTTGTGGGCTCTTATACAGGCAGATTAGAAGAAATAATTTTGTAAAAAGTCTTTTGACTTACTAAAATAACACTAATTGAAATTCAATTCGTGATTTAAGAAAAAAAAAACGCATGAGTTAGCATTTCTTCAGTGAAATGTTTTACTCGTATTGTTTACTTACCATTGGACGCATGGTATGGTACTTTAACTCGTACTTACCATTGGAGGATACTACTAATCTGTTTGTATGGTATGGTACTTACACCAAGTTCTTCTCTTGCGTTCTACGAGCATACCAAGTCTACCCGATCACACGTCTACATAGAGGTAAAAGACAGCGCTATTACAGTTGGGGACAGCGTAACTCAACAAATTTCGAATAGTTAAGATGAGACGTACTTTTCACATTTTTAGGCTACCTCGTGAGTGTCTACCTGGATACGTACTCGATGGTGTCTACTGACATTCTAAGCCATTTTCTGTTACAAAGTCAATGGTTTTCGAAAACAAATATCGTAAGCTTATGCGCAAAACTCAGACTAGGATCTCGGGTACAAAGAGTACTTTTTAAATCTATTTTGATGTGTAGCAAATAAATGATTGTCTATGTAAGTCTATTTCTGAAGTAGGAACAGTAGGAATGTTTCACAAAAAAGAAGCTTGAAATTTTGGCTGTTGAAAACAGAATTGAAAAACATTTTTTTATATATTTTAATTTATTTTATTATTCATTCAACAAAGTTTACTTCACGTTTTACCATAAAACAAAAGTTTGGAAGCGCAGAAGGCCTCTATTTTCATATAATGCTATAAACACATAAAAATAATAATAATTTTATACTTAAATAGTAAGTGGATACCTAGAATAAATAAATATATCTATAGGTATTTACATGCTTACATAACAACGTTATAATGTTAGATATGACTACTTATAATATCACAAAATTATTTTCATGTAAGAAAAAAAAATATTTTATAAGAAAAAATAAAATGCAATAAAATACAAAACCAACAACACAAAACAATTTTTAATACAATCACTAAATAAATAATGCTGGACAATCCACCATGTAATCCAAACGTAAACTATTAAAAAGGGCGTATGTACCTCTAGTATAATATTGCATTTGATCATGCAATATAGTTTATGCTTTTTACATCGTTGCATTAAATCGGCTTATGGGGCTTAATTCGAGTGTTGTTATGAAATATGCTTTATGAGCAAATACCTACGGATGTTAAAACATTAAATAAATAAAATAAATAATGCCGGACAATCCACACAGCATCATCTAGCCCCAAGCTAAGCAGAGCTTGTGTTATGGGTACTAGATGACTGATATACATAATATAATATTAATACATAATTAAATAGATATTTTACATTATGTTAATAGATATATGAACAACATTATTTTACCACATAAAGGAGACATCATACACCGAAATGCTTAGAATATAGGAAGTCTAAAGCGCGACCTTATTGCTGAGAGCGATCTCTTCCAGGCGACCTTGTAATATCCCAAAAGAGCGACTTCGATGGGAATTGAACCCGCAATTTTCCCTCAGTACGGAAATGTGTCAAAAGTAGAAAAATCTTAGGGATAATATTTGATTACGAACAAATTGAGAAATTACCCTGACTGAGAAAGTTTCTGCACTAAAATAACAAAAACATTGTTATTAAACTAAGCAAATTATAATTCAACCCCCAAACTGTTCGAAACTTGTCTAAATTGTTACAACTATGATCATGTGGTCAGAATCAATTAATTTTGTTAATACTTACCAGACAATTTTCAAATTATAGGATAAACTTCAAACAATAGTTCATGGCCGATATTATACAATAGTTCATCCTATTATGTATATCGGTCATCTAGTACCCATAACACCGGCAACACCACTCTCCCGGGATTGTCATCTACCAGGTGGCAATTTACGTGCGCGTAAACCAAAAAGAGTTCGTTACATGCGGGGACGCACACGGCCACCCGTACAGGGTCCTTAGCCAACCGGCATTCGCTATGAAGCGATTCGATTTTGAAAATTCTTATCGCTCTAGCGATGGCAACCTTCAAATGGATTAAACGTCAAGATTTTTGGTAGGCAATGTACGAATATTTTGATTTCACCAAACCGATTGACAACATCGAACGATCACTTCCATCAAATTCCTAGCCAAGTGGCAGTTTTGAGAAGCGACTTCACGTAGTTGTCTATTCTCTTGATGGATACACTAGCGAACGCTAAGACCCTGTAGAAATCGAATCGAAACGGCGATTTCATAAACAGCTGTTGGAATTACGTCAAAATTTTAAGTAGCCTTGCGCTAGCGTGGATGTAGCATTCACGATCGCACCCTTGTTTCCCTGTGTCCACGAGGGATTAAAAATATACTTAACAACGAAAAAAACAGGATAAAGCTTTTGCATATGATCGGCAAAAATTCACACATTTGGCTTCTAAGGGCGAGAGTCGAAAGAAATTACAATACAAACTAAAACGTCTATTGTCAAAATGCAAAATAGTTTTGAATTTCTGTTATTTACTCCAATATTACCGAGATGATACGAGTGTCGTAAAATATGTATTTTCTCCTAATTATTTATTTCTTCATGATTTTAAGAACTTGTTGAAAATAATTAAATAATATAATTATATAGCTCAAAACCATTGTTATTTTCTTTCTATTGATTTTAATTACACAATAAACACTGCCATAAGTATTTCAAAAGATTGGGTAAACTTCCAAATCGAAACAATTTTTTTGTTATGTATCACGTTTGTTTACAGAAATTCTATCTGAAGTTATAGGTAACAACCTACTTGGCTTGGTACTCCTTTTTATTTGACCCGTCATTTCATGAACGGTGAACGGACGAAATAAGCGAATGATTGAGTTCGATAACTATAGACTACAGACCGTACACCATAAGTTGTCCTGCCTCAGGAATTGGCAGCATTATATTGGCAGCACGATATTGCCAACATTATGAATCTTTTACCCCATTATGTAAACGTGTGTTTATGTTTTAATTTCATATTTGTATATAAATATATAAGTAGTTAGGACTAGGAAAGTTTTAAATTATGAAACAATAAAAATTTTAAATTATTTATTGAAATTGTTCTGACACTAATTATGGTCAAAAGGAACATAAAAAAACAACACAAAAAATTCTTATAAATCGAAATCTTCAAGATCCACGACGATTTTCAGCAGAATTGACTTGTTGCAGGCAGCAATAGCTTCGCTTCTTTATATTATGTATTCTACTCGTGGTTTTCTCCGACATGACTGAAAATGACACATAAAATTTGTATTTGTATAATATAAAATTCAAAAATTCAATATTTGTATATATACAAATAAGGGATATCATAACAAGATAAATTAAATAACCTGGATAATTTACTTTTTATTTTATCTTTTTATGTGAGTAAATCTTATGATCCATTCTAAAGGTATCGTGTATAAAGCTGGTATCCCTATTTTACTTACCAGTTGCATCGATGGTGCAACGCGAGATCGCACTAGATTTAATGGATTTAACTGGGCATGGTCTGCCTTTTCTCACTCACAAAAGGCCACCTTCAACACAATCTCTTTTGCACTGCTTTTGCATGAATAATTCGAAAAATATTAATTAATAACACAAATACGAGCGCAATACTTCAACCAAACTATGACAGTCTAACAACAAAAGATTGACAACCAATTGTGCCAACTTATCGGCATTTAGCGATGCGATCAGACGTATAGACAAGGCGATAGCTACGCAAAGGTTACTTTGTCTACCAATTGAACTTCGCCATCATTTGAGCTATGATGATTGTCGTTGCGATGCGTGATATCGAAGGAATATGTCAAATCCATACATTTTTGTACGTTTCTACCATCGCTTTCGCTAATCAAATGTTACTTTGTCTAGAGCCCCAGCACGCGTGGGGCGCACAAGCTCGCTGCAGTAGAGCGCAGGCTGGCGAAGTCCGACAGGCTGACTCGTGTGCTGGGACCTGCTGTCTACAACCGACTGCCGGAGCATGTCACTAATTCACCCAGCCTAGCTTCTTTTAAAAACAAGTTAAAGCTGTGGCTCATCGAGAGGGCGTATTATATGGTCGATGATTTTCTTAACGAAAAATTGTAAGTTTTTAAATGTTATAATTAACATAAATTTTTAATTATATTTTACATTATTTATTGATTTTTTATAATTATGAACGTGTTAATGCAGTTAGTATTATATAAATTAATTATATTATTATTTCATTCTAATTTAATTTAGCATTAATTATTGACTTGTAAATCTTTGTTTTTACCAATAAAATGTCTATCTGTCTATCTGTCTAACACAAGCTCTGCTTAGCTTGGGGCTATTTGATGCTGTGTGAAATGTCCAGCATTATTTATTTATTTGATGCACCATTCTAAAAATTTTTTGTCAATAAACTTTTCCATCAGAATCAAAAAGCACAATAACTTACGCCCCACAATTATACTGATTGCGCATTAAACCACCGGTTTGTCTGCACTTGACTGAACCGCTGAAACCTGAGCATGAATTACTGTCACCATCGAAACAGCCAAAATCTTAACGTAACTTTTGTGCTAGGTAACTTAGGTTATGCCTCTCGTTTTCTTGTTATTTTATTTGAACTTATCAACCAAACCAGGGAATAAATTTCTTCGCCTATTGTGTTCGATGGGGACCTACGTACGAGGCCTAATTAAATAGATAGATACCTAATACTTTATTGCACACATTGTTTAGAAATAATTTACAAAGTAATAACGATTAAACAAACGACAATTGACGGTCTCATCATCACTCAAGAGCGATATATATTCAAGGTTATCTGGGATAGATCTATATCCCAGATGACCTTAAATGGGTAGGATCGTTGGATTGTAACATAATAACCTTTGAATTTTAAATTTTATGTAATTTTCACAATTATGAAAAACGTCACCATTACAATTGTATTTTAATATCCTTGGGGAGCACAGCTGCCTATATCACAGACTTTTTAGTCTAGTTTAGGCAACTGAGGCCTTACATATAATTTGAACTTTTAGAATTTCCATATTGTCAATTATTTCATAATGCTAGACAAATTATTATGTAATTATTTGTAATGATTCTTTTTGCAATAAACTATTATATTATATTCTATTCTATTGTTTATGGGATAGTATGTGTAGAATAAGATTGGTATGTACGAGTTAAAATAGTGGTTTGCTGTTTAGCCGTCTGTCACAGAACTTACGAACTTTGAACTTAAACTTAATGAACTTTGAAGTTTTATTTACTTTATTGTTTTTCACTTAGGTAGCGGTTTAGGTTAGTTAGTTAGTTTTTAAGGAGGAATCACGAAAGTTTTTCTTGATTCCGACTTAGAATTAATTTAAATTAATTATTCTAATCTACATTTAGAAGTGCAGCCACTGAAACAGAGCCAGAACCAGACATAACATTATTAACAAGTTCTATTATAGTACTATTTTAACGGGTATTAATCGCGTTTTTTACCTACCTATTATATTGTTGAATCTTTTTCCCAACGTTGTACCAGGTTATATTGTTGAATCTTTTTCCTTCTTTTAAGTACGTTTGTTAATTTTCACCATAACTATGGTTTCGAAACTTTTTTTATATTGAGAATATTCCTGAGATCATCCCGTAAAATTTTGTTTTTTCCCGTAAAACTTAAAAACCCATCTATTTATTCAGAAATAGATGAGAGAAATTGAAGCCAGTTTTAAGTCTTTTTCAACATGATTGTTTGAAAAATTTCTCTAACGAAATCATCTAGATAGAAATTATGGTTTCTTATTTCCTATTAATATACTTAGGTATACGTATGTGCTTAATCCACGAAGCGATCGTTACATTTGTGGCACCCACCCACCCCTAGAGCAGGTGGTAGTTGGCACTCGTGCCTTCAGTAATGCGCAAGCTTTATTCCAAGAGTGCGAAAACGCGAAAGTGCATCCTCGTTGATTTCAAAATTATAACAAAGTTAAAATGGTATATTTAAGTTCATAATATACTTAAATATACCATTTCACAAACTTATTTAATCTGAGTGCGAAAGCGCATTCTCTTCGTTGATTTAAAAAATATAACAAAGTTTAAAATGGTATATTTAAGTGTATGAAATGAAAATTCATAGAGCATTTCTTTATGATAAGAACATTAGTTACACGTTAAATACCGCAAAAATAGTTAAACGTTGATAACTATTATGATAAGGAGCAGTTTGAGAAATTTCGATAGGTTTTCTACTTTTCGAAATACTTTGAAAAAGGTCCAAAATTGACCATCCCCCCCCCCCCCTATCTATGTAAAATGTACTAAGAGTTTGTAGATATAGATCTATATTTTACAGGAAAAATATAGAGAAGTCAATATAATATAATACTAAGTTAATATAATACCTTTTTGAAATATGGTCAAAAAACTAATTTTTATAGAATGGGGGGGGCTATTTCATTGAGGAGTATATCAAATGAAAGGTATGGATTTAGACAATTCAAATATTCAAAGTCCATACTCAATGTATTCCACTACGCCCGAATTTTTAGGTAATAAGATTATTGAATTTAAGAATTCCACCGTGCTCCAAAAATTTTTGAGAAGAGATATGTATCCTGGATAATCCACACAGTATCATTTACCCACAAGCTAAGCAAAGCTTGTGTTATTGGTATTACTACGATTGCTGTTAAACTTAATCTATATCTATACTATCTATACTAATATTATAAAGAGGAAAGATTTGATTGTTTGTTTGTTTGTTTGTTTGTTTGTTTGAATTGAATAGGCTCCGAAACTACTGGACCGATTTGAAAAATTCTTTCACCATTAGAATCCTAAATTTTTCGTGATGAACATAGGCTATATAATATTTTCAAAAAAGTTAGGGATCCGCATGAAAAATTCAATAATTGAACCATGCGCTGTGTATATAGCGCACGGTGCTTGCTTTTTCTCTACTGCCAGTGTCAGTTATGGAGTGTCGAGTCAATGTCAAAAATCCCAATGCTGTTAAAAAAAGTAAGGGATCCGTATGAAAACTGTGAAGTGAAACCCATCGTTTTAGTGTGTATAATTTCTAAAATTTTTGTTTAATACCCGTGCGAAGCCGGGGCGGACCGCTAGTAAAATATAAGTATCATTAGATGATTTATTTTTGTGTACGTAGAAAAGGACTAGAACACCCCAACAAATAATCTGCAGATCGTACAAATATTAGTCCCGAGGCGGGAATCAAACCGCAACCTCCTGCGTTGTAAGCCCTCCGAGCCAAGAGGTCGTCATATACTTACCTACCTAAACGACAAAAGTTCAAAACCCTCGGCGCGCGAGTTACACTCGCACTTGTCGTACTTGTTTCTTCTTTTATATCTTTCGGTAAATTTTTATAGATTTTTGCACCTTCATGCGTTACAGTTTTTCTCCCATAGTTGGTTCTAGAGGTATGTAGTTTTAAGTCATTGACACGTAGTTCTCACACTATTTGTATTAAATTTATTTCTATAAACTACGGTCATTAAGAAATAAAAATGCTGCTATGTGTTGTCCATTATATTGAAGTTATTATTGTACCGACATTTCAAATAGGTAAGTTGTTAGTTTTTGTACGTAACATACATAGGTATTAAAATACAAAATGTTTGAAGACATTTTGATATTGCAGATGGTTTGCGAATATATACTGAAGTTTGAACCTTTGGAGTCACGTAAGAACGCAATATTAATGGTGTCTTATTGAATCTGAAACAAAGAAAAGTAATGAGATATTAAATATTTGATAATAATGTCAAGGTGTTTTAAGAAAGTTGCGAGGTTTGGTACAAACTTTATGTAATTTATTGCATCAAGTTTATAGAATTACTTATAGCTACCATCGTCATATTAGTATTCAACAAGAATTTGAAAACAAATAAAACCTCTATTTATTTAATCAAAAACTTCGCGATATTACTGATTGCCTGACGAAACGCGGTTGGATGTCGTTTCTGGTGATCAGATTCAGATTCAGATTCAATAACTTTATTTCTTTAGGCTTACAAAATAAGCACTTAGACAAGTCAAATTCCATACAGTTAATTATTATAATAAGAAATAAGTTGTTATTGATTTCTCTCCACTTGTGGACAATTTTTTGTCCACTATAGTGGAAGAAGTGAATCAATGGCGCAACATAACAAAAAACTTTGTTCTCTATGGCATATATTAGGTCCTTACATATGAAATTGGCGTTTTGTATGGGAGGAACAAAAAGTCGAATATTTTTTAATATAATATATTTAATTAATCAAAGTATGAACCATTATTTTCTATGCACTTTTGCCATCTTATAGGTAGTAAATTAGAAGAGCTTCAATTGGAAAGTCTAAGACATCCTCCGTACTCCCCGGACCTTGCTCCAACAGATTACCATTTTTTTTCGAAATTTGGATAACTTCTTGCAAGGGAAAAAATTCAACTCCGATGGGGCAGTCCAAATCGCCTTCAAAGATTTTATTGATTCCCGTCCGACTGGTTTTTTTAGTAAAGGGATCAATGAACTACCTATAAGATGGCAAAAGTGCATAGAAAATAATGGTTCATACTTTGATTAATTAAATATATTATATTAAAAAATATTCGACTTTTTGTTCCTCCCATACAAAACGCCAATTTCATATGTAAGGACCTAATATAAGAATACATTTTGAAATGTAATATGATAATAACTTAGGTACAGTCAGTAACTTACAGTACTTAAAGTCGTAAAAGCGGGTAAAGCGGCGTTGATAAATGCTAAATATTATAAAAATCCATACAGACAAGAATGTGGAAGCAGACGATTTGTAAGCCTCGTACTTGAAGGTTAAGTAAACAGTTAAATATTCCTACGTTTTTAACAGGTGCCTTTTGTCCCGAATTCGTTTCATGAGTAAATAGTAAAAGTATACCTTATTTTTGTTTATTTATTTCTGTTGTATATTTTAAAATGTTGGAGTATCTAGTACTTAGCGACCTCGATTATTTTTATGCATGAATTCGGAGCACCTACAAAAGTCACCTTTGTTTTTTTAAAAGGCACTAGTAATTCATCTGATACCGTTGTTTCATTAAAAACGGTTGAGCTCTTTAGCCTAACTTGAAGTGAAAATATTGTTAACCAAAAAAAGTAAATTTACTGTTATTTTTAATATAAATAATTTAATTATAATCCAGGAAAATCATCTCGCTACAAACTATTCAGAGTTTGTATATACACATACACATATTTTTATCAAACAGAAAATACCGAGAACCGCCGGACAATTATCAATAACAAACGCTACCTATATTATGATCGTATTCATAACACAAGCTCTGCTTACTTTGAGGCTAGATAATACGTGTACTGTGTGAAATAATGACATACATACTTTAAAACCGGTTGATGCTAAAAAGGAATCTGAATCTATGCATTTATTTAACTAATTAATGCTTACCTCAATACGCAAAGCGTATGAATTGTTTCTGTTTTGTTTCCGAACAACCTTGATTGATTAAGTATAAATGGGTTATAAATATGTAAAAACCGTACCTAGTTTACTCTTTAGGTTTAGTCTTTCATTCGTAGTCCCCGCATTTGTTTTTTCTCTTCGTCTGTATAATCTGCGAACTTGTTTATTCCGTAGGTGGCGCTGGTGCTCTTTGCATTGAGGTCGTTAATTTCTTTCAAGCTCCGTAAAAACGCATCGTAATGTACTTTCTCGTCTGCCTCGTCCTTATAGACCCGGTTAAAGTCCTTTTTAAACTTCTCGAAATGTTCCTGACCTTTGGAGATGTCATAAATCTCTTTGGGAGGGCTAGCCATAGCGACGACTAGCACGCACAATGTCAGGGCGACAACTAAACTGATTTTACTCATTTCGTTGCTCGGAACCGGTTCTGATTTAACAATGACATAGGTTTCCATTCCCGCTTTGTTTATATAGAGCCGTTGTGGCGGATAAATTAAATGATAACTGGTCATGGCCACAACAAGTTGTTGTTTATAGATAACTAGTATATGCTTGCCCACGGCTTCTCACGTTCTGTTTGTATTGAAATGTTTGTAGCTGATTTCTTTTCTTTGTAAATTTCAAGCAAATAAAAACAAAATTTAAATTTTTTTCTAAAAATACCTGAATAATTCAGCTTACTTTTTATACTTATCTAGTAACATTTACAAAAAATCCTGAAACACGTTTTTTAATTTATAGTTTGTTCAGTACATACTTCAAATCATTAGTAAGCTATATAAAAAAGTTGTACCTAGACTTTTCAATATGGAGCCAAACTACGAATCTCTAACTTGAATAACCCATATTATAACCCTATTTTCAGAAATATTTTGAAAAATCCTGAAACAGTCATTCAATATTCTTATTACTCAATTGCAGTACAATCTAGAAATAAGGGCTGCAAAGGGCATTGGGTAAAAGTGGCGTCGTTTTGATGATCCGCGGCCAGTTAAAAAACTATTGCCATTAATTAGTACTCTCAAAAATGAGCAACTTTCATTACTACAGCCACTATCTAAAATATATCGGAAGCGAGATATCGAATGGCAAAAAATCATAAAATGATCGTCTAAATAAACAAATAACAAGACTTCCCTACAGTTTTTAGTAACCATTGCATTTCATAGAAGTCATCATCATCATCAGCCCATATTAGTCCACTGCTGGACATAGGCCTCCCCTAATGAGCGCCATAGCGCCCTGTCTTCGGCTTGTCGCATCCAGCATCTGCCAGCAGTCTTTCGCAGATCGTCATCCCACCTGGCCGGAGGGCGTCTTACTCTACGTTTGCCAAGTCGCGGTCTCCACTTCTTCGCGATATATGGCCGGCCCACTGCCACTTCAGTTTGCTAATTCTCTGAGCTATGTCGACTTTAGTTCTCTGTCGGATCAATTCGTTACGAATCCTATCCTTCAGAGAAACTCCGAGCATAGCTCTTTCCATAGCTCGCTGAGCGACTTTGAACTGGTGGACCAACCCTATCGTGAGTGTCCACGTCTCAGCTCCGTAGGTCATGACTGGTAGGACGCACTGATTAAAAACTTTCGTTTTTAAACATTGCGGTATGGATGACGAGAAGACTCGACGTAGTTTTCCGAACGCTGCCCAGCCTAGCTGGATCCTCCTCTTGGCTTCCTTCTCGAAATTGTTTTTACCCAACTGCAAAATCTGCCCGAGGTAAGTGTACTCAGAAACAATTTCGAGAAGGTGGCCATGTACGATCACCGGTCTTGGATCAATGTGGCCATTGATCATGATTTTGGTTTTATCCAAATTCATGCCAAGACCGATACATCGGGAGGCTGAAGCTAGACTGTCCAGCATCCGGTTCAGCTCCTCTAGCGACTCCGCCATTAAGACTATGTCATCAGCGAATCGCAGGTGTGAGATGTACTCGCCGTTTATGTTGATGCCCTTGTCTTTCCAGTCCAGCGTCTTAAACATATCTTCCAACGCGCTCGTGAACAGTTTCGGGGATATAACATCCCCCTGCCTCACTCCTCTGCGCAGTTGGATCGGTTTAGTCTGCTGGTCCTGTACTCGGACACTCATCGTAGCGGCTTCGTAAAGACATCTCAGCACCTCGATATAACGATAGTCTACTTGGCATCGCTGTAAGGATTGTAGAACAGCCCAGGTTTCAACGGAGTCAAAGGCCTTCTCATAGTCCACAAAGGCCAGACACAGGGGCTGATTATACTCTTCGGACTTCTGTATAATCTGCCTCACTGTGTGAATGTGGTCTATGGTACCATATCCTCCGCGAAACCCAGCCTGCTCTGGTGGCTGAAACTCGTCGAGTCTCCTAGCTAGACGGTTCGATATAACTCGTGAGAATAGCTTATAGACGTGACTTAGGAGCGAGATGGGTCTATAATTTTTAAGAAGGGTTTTATCTCACTTCTTAGAAAAGAGCACCACCAAACTCCCACTCCACGCCTTTGGAGTTCTCCCACTGTGAAGGACGGCGTTGAAGAGGCTCTGTAACTCCTGTATAATAGGGTATCCTCCAGCTTTTAAAAGCTCTGATGTTATTCCGTCCTCACAGGGGGCTTTTCCATTTTTAAGCTGCCTCAGAGCTAACACGATCTCGTCTTGACTGATGTCTGGCAGTTCGTCGGTATAGTGGCGTATCAACGTTTCATAGAAGTAGTAGAATGAAATTAAACATAACGAGCTCCATTGTAAACCGGCCCGGAGCTCGGCTCAGTTATGCACGGGACTTGACCAATATGACGCTATCTCTCAACTCGACAACCGACCCTTTCTTTACTCACCATCTGACTTTCGTGTTGTTTGCGTGCGTACTGTGTTCCTTGATTATCATTATCTATAATTCGACTTGGCTTGTACTAGGTACTAGACTTTTTGATATAGCTTAACGTGACCTGGCAGTGTTAATGGACTTTGGAAATAATGAATGAACCGGATATTCCACCATGTATTGGTTGCGGAAGAAGTGTAAGGCGTATTGGTGGCAATCTCGACGTGCTCGACGTCACAGTCAAGAAAATGTACCAGTTCAAGATGAAGATGTCGCTGAGGTTCAAGAACAAGTCACAAACGTTGAAGTGGAAATCGAACCTTACGACGAATTGGAGGAATGATTGAAGGAAAGAAGATCAGATTAATTATAAGTTATCTGAGTGCTATATGATTATAACACCTACATATATAGAATTATTAGAAATAATTATAGTTTAGTATTAGAAATAAAATATTATTGATGGGATACATGTTTTTTATTCATAACTTACTCATTCCATACGTAAAATAATTGTATTTTTTAAATTAAAGTGCATTTTATCAATAACTTAGATGATATTATTCTCAACTTCAAGGCCGAATATTTCGGCTCCGATATAAGTTACGGCGTATTTTGTTGTTTAGAATGAATATACAGGTGTAGTACTTAAATTCAACACAAATTCCATCAGTGGCCGCATAAAAAAAAAACAACGCCACGACTCCATACAAACTTACCCAATGCCCTTTGCGATTTCTCTAAAAATACAGCTAACTAATTTTTTCATACGATTTTATTTGAAAACTACATTGTTCTTGCCCAAGATAATTACATGTTAAAAAAGTGTAGGATCTATCCTTTCGATTTATACCAAAATCTTTTGATAACTATTGCGCTTTCTACCAAAATAAATTTAATTTTCTAACAAATAAATTTAATTTTTATTGTCTTAGTGTGTTTATAAACTAATACTCACCTGATTTTCATATTATGAGGCATATTTTATTAAAATATCTAATATTCATACACCATTTAACCAAAACACTTTCCAACAACACAAGAACAATGGCCGTAATTTGACACCTCATTTCGGCGATTAAAATACCGCCGCATCATACTCGAATCCTTTATATTTTACGATAAATCTATAGTATGATTCCTGAGGATTGTTTTCATGTATAACACTAATACATTGGGATATAAATCACATAATACTTCCGTTTCAAACACAAGGATCATAAAATGACGTCATTGATGACGCAACGTGAAGATTAACAAAAGATTTTTTTTTTCTTATGTGAACTGGCCATGGTATGGCTTATTGTCTGCGTTATTGTCTACAGAACCATCTAGCGTCAAGTAGTAGCAGCTTTCGTGGTGTTTACATAGGCAAAAAATGAATTTTGTAGACGAGAGTCAAGTGGGCCACACTTGCGGCTTGAACGTTCTACCGGAAAAATTTTTACGCAACAGTTGTGACTTGAACGTTTGAGTGGTTATCATGTGGCCGCCGCCGCCGCCATTCTGCCAGCACAGTACATCTGTGCTGCCAGTGCCAGTTATGGAGTGTCATTAATTGCACAATTCGTTACTGGGGTGCGGGAGGCAAGTCAATGTCCAAAAGTCCTATAAAGTTACTAAAGTTAGGGACCCGTATGAGAACTTCAATAATATAACCCAACAAGTTACGAGTAGTGTGTATATTTTGAGAAATTTTTATTAAATACCCGTGCGAACGGGACTGCAAGTATTTAAACCCGAACCCAATAAGTAGACCGTATGAACTCGAGTTTCTGTTTTATTTCCAGACACGTAAGTGTCTGGAAATAAAACAGAAACTGTCACTGTAAAGTGACATTAGTATATTATGTGTAATAAATAAAAATTACCTAGGTGGTTACTGGAAGTGGCAAAAGTCCTTTCATTTTTTTCTTCTCTTCTTCTGTATAATCGGCGAAATTGTTTATATCAAAGGTGGTGAGTTTATATTCTGCATTGAGCTTGTTAATTGTAATCAACGAATTCACAAAAGCTTGGAAATGAATTTCCTCATCTAGCGGGTTCTTATACACTCTGTGATAGTCCTTTTTAAACTTCTCGAAAAGTGGCCGAGCTTTGAGGATGTCATAATGCGGCTTGGGACGGGTCGCCCCCTTAGCGTCGACTAGCACGCACAGCGTCAGTGCAACAACTAAACTGATTTTACTCATTTTGTTGTTGGGAACCGGTTCTGATTGAACAATGGCATAGGTTTCCATCTGCTTTGTTTATATAGATTTGGTGTGACGGATAAATTAAATGATAACTTGCCATAGTCACATTAAATTGCTGTTCATATTTATAGTATCTGTCCGCGGCTTCACCCGCGATGTATCTATGGGATTGTTTATGGTTATTTATATGTCATGAACCTGATTTATGAGATAATTAGCCAAATTTACTAGATACCTGAATGCGAAATTTAGCCTGATCGATTTATTAGCTTTGGGATGTAACAAACTTTCAAACATCTACTCAAGCTCCCACAGTTTAGGGTTCCGTACTCTAGGGTGAAAACGGGACCTTAATATTTAGACTCTGTCCATTATCACTAAAGGTATCATTTTAATTTAATTATGACATAGTTTTATGTTAGTACAAAAATAGGGTTATTTATTTATTTAATTATTATTAATTTAACACTTCCCTATATTTATATATTAACATTATTACAACAAAATATTTTAAACGCTAATAATATTTTTTAATACCTACTTACTTCACGTATGTATACAAGTTGATATAGAAATAGTGAAAACCCCAAATAGCACTCACCAAACTGAAAAAATTTTGTTCTACGACTTTGTAAAATTTGCGAATAAATTTTTAATTTTTTTAATTTATAAGGGATGGTTCGCTTAGTAGGTACACCTTTTTTATGACCCTGTTGTTATATTTGCTATTGCACATTTTGTCATTGAAAAGTTCTGTCTATAGCGCATTTTGACTTATTGTTGCCTTTACATTTGACTCATTGCACATTTTGACGCTAGAGGATTTATTCATTTTCATGTTTTGACAATAGTCCCAACTGAAAGTTTTGACGGTTGCACATTTTGTCGTTTGTTCCTTTGGACCGTCAGTGCATTTTGGCATAGTATCTTTAAGGACCCGGCGCCCATCAGGCGATAAGTTATAGTAAGAACCTGCGTTCCACATATTCATTGCTGGTACCCCATAGGCCTCCGATGCCTTAAATTGTACTGCGCATTGTAATATGGGTTCCCAGATGCCATCATTGACATCATTTGGGGTTATTGACCCAGACGATCCAATAGTACATTGGAGTAGCAATCGCTATGATAACCAATACACAGAAAGTTAGTACCTACGCAGATAAGACCCATTGTTTACACTTGCAGAACGGAACAACGAGACCTTATGTACAAATGAAGGATAATTTTATAGGTACTCTATCAAATCATTGGGTGGAGTATTTATGGCAGTCAAACTCAATTTACTGGGAACCTTCTTACATTTTACGTTTAATGGGTTCTCATACAGGAAGATTTTTAGAAATAATTATGTGAAAAGTCTTTTGACTTACTAAAATAACAGTAATTGACATTAAATTCGTCACGAAAAAGAACGCACGAGTTAGCATTTCTTCAGTGAAATATTTAATTTTTATTCGTATTGTTTACTTATCATTGGATGCATGGTTTGGTACCTACTTTTACTTTTTCATTGGAGGATACTACTAATCTGTTTGTATGGTATGGTACTTACACCAAGTTCTTCTCTTGCGATCTACGAGCGTTCCAAGTCTACCCCATCACACGTCAATCATAGAGGTGAAAGACACTGTTACAGTATGGGGACGGCGTAACTCAACAAATTTCTCTAAGTTTAAGTTAAAAATGAATCTACATAATGTGTGAATTGACATGGCAAGCATAAAATTATTACAGGTTATTTCAGTGCTTTCATGTATACGGACAACATTCGAATAGTTAAATGAGACGTACTTTTCGCATTTTTAGGCTTCACCTCGTGAGTGGATACGTACCTACTCGATGGTGTCTACTGACATTCTAAGCCTTTTTCTGTTACAAAGTTAATGCTTTTCGAATACGAATATCGTAAGCTTATGCACAAAACTCAGACTAGGACCTCGGGTACAAAGAGTACTTTTTTAATCTATTTTGATGTGTAGCAAATAAATGATTGTCTATGTAAGTCTATTTCTGAAGTAGGAACAGTAGGAATGTTTCACAAAAAAGAAGCTTGAAATTTTGGCTGTTGAAAACAGAATTGAAAAACATTTTTTTATATATTTTAATTTATTTTATTATTCATTCAACAAAGTTTACTTCACATTTTACCATAAAACAAAAGTGTGGAAGCGCAGATATTCCTCCCTCCTCCTCTCTTTTCATATAATGCTATAAACACAGACAAAAATAATAATAATTTTATACTTAAATAGTAAGTGGATACCTAGAATAAATAAATATATCTATAGGTATTTACATGCTTACATAACAACGTTATAATGTTACATATGACTACTAATATCACAAACTTATTTTTATGTAAGACAAAAAAAAATATTTTATAAGAAAAAATAAAATGCATAAAATACAAAACCAACAACACAAAACAATTTTTAATACAATCACTAAATAAATAATGCTGGACAATCCACACGGCTTCATCGAGCTCCAAAGTAAGCAGATCTTGTGTTATGGGTACTTCCAACTGATATGATAACTTATCTGATTGACATAATACACACATCTATACTAATATTATGAAGAGGAAATATTTGATTGTTTGTTTGTTTTTTTTTTCAATTGAATAGGCTCCGAAACTACTGGACAAATTTGAAAAATTCTTTCACCATTAGAATCCTAAATTTTCCGTGATGAACATAGGCTATATAATATTTTCAAAAATATTAAGGATCCGCATGAAAAATTGAATAACTGAACCGTGCGCTGTATGTATATTCAACCTCTTTTTCTATTATGGCGCGGCGGCATAATAGAAAAAGAGGTTGAATATATAGCGCACGGTGCTTGCTTTTTCTTTACGGCCAGTGTCAGTTATGGAGTGTCGTGTCAATGTCAAAAACCCCAATTCTGTTAAAATAAGTAAGGGATCCGTATGAAAACTGTGAAACCCATCGTGTTCGTGTGTATAATTTCTGAAAATTTTGTTTAATACCCGTGCGAAGCCGGGGAGGACCGCTAGTATGATATATAATAACACGCATCCCTCCTCTCATTTCACTTTGTTGTAGCTATCATAAAAAATACTTACAAAACTCGGGTCAAGCAATTGTAGAATTAATTAATATTACAGATTCCTTGCAGCCTCCTTTTTCCAATTTTTCTGTTTTTAACTAAAGGCTACTCGCAAAGCAAATCGCATTTTGGAGCCTATCACTTGAGCGATAGTTGCCTAAAGTGGAAAAAAAAATCTACGTATTATTATTTAGATCAGTCATCTAGTGCCTACCCATAATACAAGCTCAGCTTAGCTTGGGACTAAAGAATGCTGTGTGGATTGTGCAGCATTTTTTTAAAGGGCAAAAGACCTTATTAACAAATAAAATAACAATTATCTAACTAAATAAAAACATTATTTAATTATACATATAACCGACCAACAAAAAGATTTTTCTATTCTGAGTATCTGATGACGTCAAGTCGGTCCCAAAATAATTTTAATTCTGAAGGCTATAAATGTCATATTTTAATACCATAACTACCTATGGTATTCAAAGACCACTATATAGCCTCGTTTTTATAAGCCTCAATTTTAAAAATAATAATAATTTTAAGTAATATTTTTTTTTTTTTTTTTGTATTTTGGTCATTTTCGTCTTTGTTGATTGTGTTTCAAATAAAAAAATTTCTTTCTTTCTTTCTTTAAAAGTGAAAATTTAGTAGAAGTTTTTTTATGGAACGCAGTCGGGCAGCAAGTAAAAGTTCGAAACTTTTACTTGCTGCCCGACTGCGTTCGACTGATCCTAACTAACTACTGTTTAGTCAAAATTAACAAACTAACAACTACTAACTAACAACTCTACTTGTCTACCTACTTAGATAAAATTCATATAGATTTACAGTTGTGTATCACCAACCGGCATCTGTTCTTCCGTGACTGCGCCTGTGGAGGAAAAATACAGAGTAAATTAGTCATTTATGAAACATAAAATTGATAATTATTACTCATTGATCGCTTGTTTCATAGCCAGGCTTTTTTTCTACCAGATAACTATTGTAGTCTTAAAAGCTAGTTTTGTTTTCTGGTCATCTCAATAATAAATTTATAGTCAACGTCAATTCGGCAAGAGTTTGGAGGCCATCTCTATAGACAGTTGCCTTTTGGCCTCCAAACTCTTTTATTTTTCTTTTTATTTTGTATAGCAGGATATTTATATAGCTATACAAAATAAACTTACAGTGGTATTAAAAGCATAAAATGCCAATTCTCCTATAACTTTTTTTTATTTCCTAAGTTCAACATCATCATTAATGGCATTTATATTCACAAAGAATGGTTCATGTGGTGTTCGTTCTTAATAATAAGATATAATATAGAAGAATAGTTGACGGCGCTGGATTGGGCCGAGGTAGCACCTTAACATTCCTCACCTTAACTTTTCAAGTTTATAAAATAAGTTAAGTCCATGTGCAATTTGTAGCTTAACACGTTTACGTATAAATTACTTCCTACCTAACTAAATTCCCAACCAACTCTACCCATATATAATTTTAATAAACGTGTAACCTCATTTCACGCAGTTTATTATAGACCATGTTATCCAAACGTAAACTATTAAAAAGGGCTTATGTAGTATAATATTGCATTTGATCATGCAATATAGTTAATGCTTGTTACATCGTTATATTAAATCGGCTTATGGGGCTTAATTCGAGTGTTGTTATGAAATATGCTTTATGAGCAAATACCTACGGATGTTAAAACATAAATAAATAAAATAAATAATGCCGGACAATCCACACAGCATCATCTAGCCCCAAGCTAAGCAGAGCTTGTGTTATGGGTACTAGATGACTTCATAATATAATATTAATACATAATTTTTAGATATTTTGAATTATGTTAATAGATTTATGACCAACATAATTTTACCACATAAAGACAGGAGATATCATAGACCGAAATGCCTAGAATAGAGGAAGTCTAAAGCGCGACCTTATTGCTGAGAGCGATCTCTTCCAGGCGACCTTGTAATATCCCAAAAGAACGACTTCGATGGGATTTGAACCCGCAACCTTCCCTCAGTAGGGGAGTGTATATTTGATTACGAACAAATTGAGAAATAACCCTGTCTGTGAGAGTTTCTGCACTAAATAACAAAATAAATAGTAATATAACAAAAACATTATGAATAAACTAAGCAACCCCCAAAATGCTCTGAAAACGGTTCGAAACTTGTCTAATATTGTTACAACTATGATCATGTGGTCAGAATCAATTAATTTTGTTAATACCACACTATTTTCAAATTATAGGATAAAGTTCAACTATGAACTGTAATGTATTATGTATATCAGCCATCTAGTAGGTACCCATAACACAAGCTCTGCTTAGCTTGGGGCTAGGTGATACTGTGTGATGGTACTTTGTGAATTGTCTAGCATTATTTATTTATTTATTGTGTAACCGAAATAGTTTTGTCAATAAATTTTTCCATCAGAATCAAAAAGCACAATAACTTATGTCCGGCAATTATACTGATTGCGCATTAAACCACCGGTTTGGCTGTACTTGACTGAACCGTTGAAACTGAGCAGGAATTTCTGTTACCATCGAATCGACTAAAAACTTAACGTAACTTTTGTACCTACCTCAGGTAACTTAGGTTATGACTCTCGTTTTCTTGTTATTTTATTCGGTGTTATCAACGAACACCGGGAATACATTTCTTCGTCTTTTGTGTTCGATTGGGCCTAATTAAATAGAAATATACCTAATAATTTATGTTAAACGTGTCTAAGAAATAATTTACAGAGTAATAACGATAGGATAAGCGACAATTGACGGTTTTATCACTCAAGAGCGTTCTCTCCCAGATGACCTTGAATAGATAGGATCGTTGAATTGTTTATGGGATAAATGTGCGCATAATACGAGTAATATTGGTGTACACGAGTTAAAATAGTGCTTTTCTGTTAAGCCGTTGTTGTTCAGTTGTCATAGAACTTACGACCTTTTCCGACGTCTCTGTCGTTACTGAATAGCTTCGTCGGAATATGGTTTTAGTTGGTCTTGCATGTAAACCAACGAATCCTGATAGGATTTTGTGACTCAAGCCAGCTTCCTTCGTATTCACTTGTATAGTAAAGTAGCTATTGCTTTGAACAAACAACAAACCATTAGTATGTACGATTTTCCTTGTAAATTTTATTCATGTGCAAAAAAAAACCATAAAGTATAATAGGTAGATTTAATATTCTAGATATGATGTCAAAACCTACCAAACACCAGTCGCCTTGCAAGATTTTATAGCCATGCGAAGATTATTGTCGGCAATTTTGCTTTAAATAAGTACCTACATCATTTCATAGGCAACCTTTCATGTTGGCTTTTGTTATTTTAATTTACTTGTGGTTAACTACATTCCTATATATTATTATTATTATTGTATTTCTATTATGGGTCATGTATTAAGTATTCGCATGACACACTTGTTTACGAATCGTAAAAAGTGATTAACTTCATCAGACTGCGAGTCATCCTTGGAATGAACGTCTTATCTATATTTGTCCTACTTTTAAAGAATATTTTTCTGCAAAAGTATTCGCAATAATTATTGTTCGTGCTACAGGTATTGCAATAAATAATATGGAATGTGCCATCAATTTGTCGGCGTTTTACTCCGAAAAATATTAATACAGTTCAAATTACTACATTCCACATCGTTTTGGTAAACGTGATATAATTGTATGAATAAAAAAGATACATCGGCACGCTTGTGACATCATGCCGGATTTTTTTACTTATGTTTGAACAGATAAATATTATTTTCCGTGTCCCTTTTTATAAATGGAAGCATGCAAGGCGATACTGTTTCATTTATTTTATGTAAATAAATATCCTTTGTAAACGTTTACAGTAATTATTTATTTCTACCAAATAAACATTTGCATCAAAAAGAATTGAAGCTTTATTAATGTTTCAAATGAGAGATTAATTCGTAGGTTTTCACACTATAAAAAATTAGGAATACAGAATATTAGATTATATTTATCATACAAAAGAACTATTCCTAAGCGAGATGTAGGTATTCATAACGATATTGGTTGTTTAAAACATAGCTTTTCTCACTTTATCTCAACTTTAATGAAATCTGACCCTTAGGGTCTGTTTCACAAAGATCCTGATAAGTTCAAGATAGGCTATTTGTTACTTATCTGACGGATAAACAACAGAAAATCAATAATGTGTATACGTCATATAAGTAACAAAGAACTTATCAGGACACTGTAAAACAGCGCTTAGAACATCTGTCATATACTTAGCAATTTAATAATATAAGGGACTAAACGGCGTAGTTGTGAAATAAACTATATATTTTTTATGATAATTGTATACAGATCTAACTAACAACTGCACACCAACATCCAGAAACAACAACGAAATTATACTCGTACCTACGTATCAATATCTATCTCGATAGATAGATAATACTTTTTCTAAAAAAACCTATGATTAAAACAAGATAAACCTAAAAGATAAAAGAATCAGAAGTGGATATTATCATTATTTTTTCTTAGAAAGAGTTTATATAGCCCTAGTAAACTTTTAAATTAAACGAAATTTAGAGAAAAGCGTCCTGAAAATGAAAAAAAATAAATTCTACCAAAAAATTGGTTCAAAAACAAATATTAAAACCTCTTTTAAAAGTAAACCCTAACCACCAGGAGATGATACTTACCAGTGAAATACGTCCTCAATTGATCTGAATCACAGAACACAGGGTCGTGTAGCACGCTGTTGAGTTGTTCCTTGATCGGAGATCTTGCGTCGCACCATAGTATTTGACCATTTAGTGACCACTCTGCTACAAGCATCTTCATACTCTGAAAGTTATTCAAAGATTTATTTATCAGAAAACCTATTCTATAAGCTAAGCATTATTTCTTAGTAGCCGATCAATTAAAATTCTAAATTTAACTTTACTTTTTGTGTGTTGAATTTTGTCTGTTGTTTTTACAAGAAGTTTTTTCATAAAAACCTTTTAATTGAAAACTTATTATAAGCCCTCCATACCATTTCAAAAAAGCCTATTCTATAAGCATCGCAATATTTCTAATAAGCCGATTAATTAAAATTCTAAGTTTAACTTAATTTTTGAGTAGGTATTGAATATTGTTTGTTGTTTTTACAAGTTTTTTTCATAAATATTTTATAATTGGAAACTTATTATTAGCCCTCAGTAGAATATCATGGATCTTATCCAAATACCTTACTGTCAAATCATGGCTGTAAGTTTTCCTAAAATTAAAGTAAAATAAAAAACACATAAAAAAGCGCTTATGGTGGGAGGCCTAAGTCCAGCAGTGGACTGATAAAGTGTTCTGGTGTGTAAGATAGGATAGGTCCCTCAAGTTGGAAAAATCTAAGAAAGCAAATCTTGGGTATGACTTGATGATGAATGTCCTCCTAGCCAAACATCGACCATGTCGGCCAGTCCCTACGGAAACGAGCCAAGTGCAGGACATTTTACAGTTCACAAGTGCATGCGCAAACACAGGTTCACTCTCAGAGTGAGAGTATAGCGGATATTGGATAGCTATCAAATCATCAAATCATTCATTTTGAAAGCATTATAGCATTACAATAATGTTAATGCTTAAATGGGGACGAACAGGAAGTTTACTTCCCATTCGTCCACGTGTATAAATGTGGAGACGAGTGGGTAGTAATCTTCCCGTTGGTCCCCTCTGGGGACGAAGCGTAGGGACGAGCGGGAATAACCCACATTTTAGGTCTAGAAGGAAGGGTCTAGAATTTCAAAAGTATGATATCAATAACAAAGCTTTTAGTAAACTTCTTTAAAATTCCAAACCGATAGATATCGCGCAGATGTACGATAAAACGGAAAATATTGCCACATTTCTATATCGATAGGGGCTGTAAAAACCAAACCTTGCTGAGTTTTTATGAAGCTTTTCCAATGTCATGTTTATCCTATAGCAAATGTGAGTCAACATCCCCAACCTAAACAAACAAACAAACAATGGAAGAGAATATTCCTTTTTCATACAATGTGCGCGTACCACAGAAATTTCATATTTTTCAGCATGAATACATTTATATTGTAACAAAATATGGAATGTAGCACGAAACAATAGTTCTAATCATTTTACATTATTACTAGTTACGTAATTTGCGCTTTTACGAAATTGTTGAAATAATTTATGCGACATAATAGGTACGTAATTTAATATTTGTGTTTTTAATACATTTTCACGATATATGCATCGTCTTGCATCGCACATCGTCTCTGGACACTAATTCAACACTGAACAGCTTCCTGAAAATACCTATTTTCAAAAAAGTATCTAGTGGAAGAAGTTTCATAGACACCTCTAAATGCTAATCAGATTCAGATTCAATAACTTTATTTTTTTGGCTTACAAAATAAGCACTTAGACCAGTCAGATTTCATACAGTTAATTATTATAACAAAAAAGAAATAACTTGTTATTGATTTCTCTTCACTTCAATTTTTTGTCCACAATTTAATATCCATAGTCTAGTCACAGATAACATAGTGGAGTCTAGTCTAGTCAATGTGTTTTAGCACGAGCACGAAATCAACGTCTTTTTAGCAAAGTCAACACTGCAAGATATTTTAATATCTACAATGTTTTATAAACGACTGAAGACAAGTTCAGGCAAGAATATATGGTAACATTTAAAAAAATTTAATCCTATTGGTAAGAAACTAAATATATGAAATATATGAAGAATGAACACCTCATGAACCATGACATGACCAACTCATGTTAATGTAGAATAAATAATTTGTTTTATTAACGAATAAATTAAAGCGCCAACCAATAATAATAATTTTAATAATATTAAGTAATGTAGTAATAATATTAAATCGACTTCTTCAACTCAACTCGAGAAAGCGTTAGGTAAAATAAATAAATAATGCCGGAGAATATACACAGCATCATCCAGCCCCAAGTTAAGCAAAGCTTGTGTTATGGGTATTAGATGACTGATATACATACATAATACGATATTAGTAAATATATAGGTATTTAGTTAGGTGGATGATTTAATGGTCAATAAAGTTTAATTTTAAATAAACCATATTTTTTTCAAGAAAAATTTGTGTGAATAATATTAGTTCTAAGTGAAATCAGATTTCAGATTGCAATAACTTTAAATATTTAGGCTAACAAAATAAGCACTTAGACAAAATTTCATTCAGTAAATTGGTAAAAAATAAGAAATAAGATCCACCAAGCCAGCGTGGTGATTAGGACGAAACTCCACTTTGCTATTACATAAAAAAGATTCAAGTGAGCAAAAAGCAAACTGATCTTTGTTTTATTTGATCTATGTATTATTGACGTACCCAACATTTCTGTAAGGCCTAAAGGGAATGAAGGACTTTGATATTTGATATTGATGCTTCAAGAAGGTACACACACACTACACTAACCTTCTTCTAAGTTTATTTAATACTAGGTCTATAACTACGAAATTGCCTTTTTGAGTAAGGAATTTGAATAAAACTGATTTCCATTTTAATAACTGCGTTTTTTTTTTTGAAGAATATTTCAATACAATTTTATGTGCATTCAAAAATGTACCGGAATTAATACAAATAGAATACAATAGAATTTCTAAAAAACTATCGATTGAAAAGTTACAATGAATTTAAGCATTGAAAGCGGCAACAGATGTGTGGTGACACAGCTTATAGAAAAGTAGTCATGACTTTTGCGTTTTGCAATTAAGCTAATTCATTGTTAAGCAGAGTCCAACCAGTCACTCATCAACCCTTCGCCGCGAACACACATATCCTTAATTGGGATTAAAGAATATCGTAATTGCAATTTATGTACTCGTGTCTCGTATATTGAATAGACTCAGTTAAAGTGAAAACATCTTTTATTCCAAATCCAACCCACAATAGGTAATCTATAGACTAAAGACCCTTAACTCAAAAGATGAAATGAGCTGTTTTTTAATATTTTTAGGGGATGGACCTCCCCTAAAATAGTAGCGAAATAGAAAATAGAGCTCAGTATCTGGCACAGCATTGCCATACAGGGAGTCAATACAGCCAGCGTCTTGGGGAGGGTCCGACTGATATTCACTTGAGCTACCTACAGCTACTTTGTTACCACTCTACAGTTAGCTCATTTTTTGAATTGTAAATACTAGTTCTTTGCCGTTCTAATTTATACAATACACAAAAATCTCTATAAGTAACAATAAAGGTATAATTATTCAGGTCTGACTACCAAAAAAGTTAAATACTCTGCAGCATAGCCGCCTTCCTCGGCAAACAAAATAATTAGATATGTTCCATCTTAAAACTTATAAATGAGAACTAATCTTTGTGTATAATTTGTTTTTTAAATGAGAGAGTAGGGGTTCACCCATAACCAGAAAAGATACAGGTGAATTTCTTTTGAAATTATCAGCTCATTTATGGTGAAAACATGTTCTAAATTAGAAATTATTCAGAGTACAATTTTTTTTTAATTTATCTTATGAGAGCATGGAGTTCATAAACTTTTTGATCGCTGGAGCATTAAATACTTTTTTTAATGTGCAATTAAAATCTACTATGATATTGTTGGAGGAATTTTTCGTTGTCCATTTGTATGAGAATAGGTACATTTTATCCTTCCGCTACTCAGTTCTTTTTCATTTGATACAATAAAACTATCGTTAAAGGGGACTAAGTCGTTTGGCATCAAAACGTATTACAATTATAAGGCGCTACTCACTCTTAAAGCTTTTCTTTAATATGATTTTTTTTTCTCCAAAAGGAATCGCTGGCAGGCTGGATGTTTCAAAAGATCAAGATTCGTAGCTAATCCACCTGCATACAATGAATTCATCAAACTACGGTTGTTATATTAATTTATTAATATTTTTAAGTTGGAAATTTAGTTATAATAATTAATTTACCGCAAGGCGTTTATCATGAATATTATGCACAATATACATGAGAATGGAATGGACATAGCATCACGCATCCCACAGGGCTGGCAACACCACCCGAATAACTGTAAAGGCGAGTGGAATTCATTGAATTTCAACTTGGAAATTTATTATGACAACACGAAATAGATATCCCCATATTTTGTACAGTAACTTCCCAGTGGCCTTAAGTAAATTTAAATAATCTAAATAAATAATGCTGGACAATACACAGCATCATCTAACTCTAAGCTAAGCAGAGCTTGTGTTCTCGTACTACTCGTAGATGACTGATTTAATACTATTATTTATTAGATATATTATTGATAGATATTTTTATTAGAGACAGAGAAAATCTGCTGCAAGAAAGACCAGTAGAAATATCATACACAAGGCACTAATATTAAATCATTCACGTAAATGCCTCCAATATGCAAGCCCTATCTGTAACCCCACCGTCATGGAGCAAAACCGCCAGCAAAAGCTACCGAGCCATAAATTCAACGCCGAAATATCCAGGGGTTAATAATACTGTTGCAATTCATAATTTATTCGGCGTGTTGTCGAGAACACATGGCAGATATTTAAACTAGCGCTGTGGTTACACATCAACATTGCATGTGATTTGACATTGTGGCTTGCGGTTCTACTGAATATTAAATTCTGCAAATATCTCATGTTATTGAAGAGGTTAGAGACATGCATTTGTACAATCTAGAGGTTTATCTACACTAAAAGGTTCTACCTACCATGTGTGATTGGTAAATAATGCTATCGGCATAATGTCCATGTATGCTATTTTAAATGTGTGAAGTTGTGTTACAAATCTGAGACGACAGACATTCATTTGTTTTGTACAAAAACGATTTAGACGGTAGGTAACAAATAATTGTTAAAGATTTTAAAATCCTTTTTAGAGGTTTCATTTCGACCAAACTAATTGTAAGTTCTTACTCAATATTTTTGTATGTTCATGAACGAAGAGTTTGAGGCGATATGGGTGTCAAGTTCCGACGGTTCATCGGCCTATGGGACAGATGACACCATGATGCGTCGCATGTGAAAGGCGTTAGTTATCGTGTACCGTCTTAGTAAATAAGGTCAATATTAGTATAAATAAACATCATCATCATCATCATCATCAACGTCACCAGCCTATAATAGTCCACTGCTGGATATAGGCCTCCCCTAATGAGCGCCATAAAGGGCATTATAATTTGGGGGTTAATGCCCATAATCCCCACGCTGGGCATGCGGGTTGGGGATCGCAGTTCGGTGGAGTTGTTCTGCAGAGGGCGCTGCTGCCCGCCCCTCGGTGTGTTTCCCTTAGTCGCCTCTTACGACACCCACGGGAAGAGATGGGGTGGTGAAATTCTATGCCGGCACCACACGGCCCATAAATAACCAAATCAATTTATTTAATTTATAATAAAAGCACCGGCGATTTGGAATCTTTCATACAAACGTATGTTATCCTATGTAAGTTAGTCTGTAAGACATTTATGTTCCCTAGAAAAAGTTATTTGAGATCTAAAACTTTTCTTATGATGCCTGAAATAAAACGATTTATAAATTTAATTTAAAAAACAGGCTATTCAATTTATAATAATGCACGTAGGTAATAAAACTCGTGCACGTGTTGCAGTTCTTCTAAAAGAGTTATAAAATAAATCAATTATGTATGCAAGTCAATTAGAACCTTACATAAATTGAATTACTATTGATAAAAGAATTGAACACGCTTTTATAATTAAATCAAGGCTGCAAATAGTTCACAAATATTAAAAGAAAGTAAGTACCTACCGGCAGAGCAGCGCCCTCTGCAGAAAAACTCCACCAAACTGCGATCCCCAACCAGCATGCCCAGCGTGGGGATTATGGGCAATAACCCCCAAAATGATAAATAATGCCATCGATGGCGCTCATTAGGAGAGGCCTAGAGGTCCAGCAGTGGACTATTATAGGCTGATGATGATGAAGTACTTACCCAGCGTTAGTCAATTAATTAAATAAATTGAATTACTATTGATAAAAGAATTGAACACGCTTTTATAATTGGTGTGACTTCTAATTTATGATTATGTAATGTAAATTTAATTAAGGTTGACTCTATGATTTTGTGTTATGTTTGTGTAATTTATGTAATGCTATTTAAGGTTAAATTTTGTACTCTATTGCATTGGGTGTTCCCGTCAAAATAGATGTACGTTTGTAAATAAATAAATAAATAAAATTAATCTACGGATTTGCTTAAGTTAATGAATCCCTTAAAATATTAGAAGATATCGGGCGGGTTTCCATCTAAGATAATAATTTTCGTATCTTTTCAATATATTTGCTAAGCTAACAGATAGAAATTATTAACTAAGTTAAAGTTACTCAAGACCTATCCTAAAGTTCTTTGAAACTTATAAGTTAATTATTGATTAAGCAAAGATAATAACGATTTAAGAGCAAGCAAACGGTCTATATCAACATTTTTTTTTAATCTTCAGTATAAATCAAGATATCATAAATTATTTGCTCTATGGATTAAGTTACTTAACAGACGATAAATATGAATAGAAAAACGGTTTTATACATTTGAAAACCGATTTTTTATGCACAAATGTTTCTGAAACAAACGCGGCGACCTTATTCCTAGAAGGATGAATTCAGATCAAAGTTATAGGAATTTATTATAAGGTCAGACAAAAATCCTTTTTGGCCCTGACCCCAATTATGAGAGATTGCAAAAGACATAATAATTAGAAACATGATTAAGGTTAAAACGACTAAGGGACTTTTTTAGGAACCTTTCTAGGTATTTAATTATCTCAAGCCACTTGCAGGGTAGGTAGGTATAATTAGGGATTATAAATGGTTCGATTCCCGCCCCGGGACAAATATTTGTACGATCTGCACTGTGAGTCAAGTAAAAAGCCTATAACTCTGAAACCATTGAAGATAGACCCATGGTTTTATGGTTTTTCTGGGTCGTCATGAATCCACCTGTCCTGGGTTTTCGGCTTGACGTTGAGTTACGGGACACCCTGTATATCATTCATCTAGTACCCAAAACACAAGCTCTGCTTAGCTTGGGGCTAGATGGTGCGGTGTGGATTATCCGGTATTATTTACTATTTATGAATGTGAATGGTTAAAGAGGATGAGGATGATAAAAAAATATGGATGTATTGGGTTAAGTAGAGGTAGATTCGCGAAAGCACCGATCAGGGCACACGATTAGACTCATTATTATTATTACTACTTTTATTGGGTATTTATCGTAAGATTAAAAATACTTATTGATCTTAAGAAGATACACAATAAAAGAAATGTGCAATTTGGATGTCGCCAAAACTAAACTAACCTAGAAAAGTATTATATTAAACGTGCCTAGAGTATTTTATAGCACTAAGAAATGCTGTCAAATTAATTTTTATCCCTCACCTTATTCGAAAAGAGGCGAAGGGTTCCTCCATAAGTGAGAACAAAGTGGGTCATTTCTGCGCACTTAATAACAGTGACGAGATTACTTTCGAATTTAGAACAACATTTTATTAAAAAGTTTGAACGCAATTCGCTCATTGTCTTGGCCGGTAATAAAAAAGCGTAATAAATTGAATGTAAATTGACTAAGTATACATATAAAAAAAAAAATAATACGCGGCAGCTTTTTATTCACTTGGTTCTTACCGTTCATCAAAGTATTAAAGACTTTTTTATTAAAATATGAATTTGACATGAATTTTCTTTTATTAACAGATGAGTTATAATAGTGAAAATGAAATATTAACACCAGAAAATACAAATTTAGACGCGGAAACTGTGTTATACAATTAACATTGAAATAATTTATTTATTTTTTCGTATGATAGTTTATAGCAGAGTGTGCCACGGTACCAACATTATTTAACCTCGAGCCAAGTACTTTGAATCTTTCGCTACGCTTAGGATTCTACAATAAAACCCTTCACTTCGCTTTGGATTGAAAAATCGCTCTCGCCTTAAAAAGGTACATTATTCTGTTCCAAATACCAAATCTCACAATTTATTATTTTGGATGACATAAATTGGTACCATATGATTTTGGAGATATAATGATAACCACCTGCAACTGCTTACCTGTAGGAATGTATAGTCCAATCTATGCAGCGAATCACAGTACACCACCAGCAAACTGACTTTCCTCTGGACCTCACTATCAGTTCCATTTCTTCCATTTTCAATTGCGTGTAGACCGTTCAAGGCTGTAATTCTCAGCCCATTTACTTCTATATCTGGAACCGCTGGTATTGAATCTGGGAGTTTTGGTTTGGAGTTGCGCAAGGCGCTTAATTTGCTCCGTACTCTTTCTGCGCCAGCGAAGTGGAGGCCACCTATCGGGTGGATGGAGTAGTGTGGTGGTAGGATACCATTCTATAAAAGAAATAAGAGATTAATTATGATGCGCAGCGTATCAGCATTGTCATACAGCGAGGCAAAGCAGCCAGCGTCTTGGGGATGCTTCCGAATTGTATTGATATGGTCTGCAGTTCGCTTTACTGTTTCCATCGTAAGTACTAGTTTTTAGTTACTTTTGTATATTTCATTATGAATAAAGTTTTGTGAGAGATTAATTGAAGAATAAAATTAGTTTATTTTAGTTCATGAAGGTAGACAGCACAAAAGAAAAATAAAGAAAGAGAATAAAGTAGGTTGGTGTCGGTATGAATGGTTTAGATTCTAGATATAGATATCGTACTAACTCTTTCGTCTAGCTTTTTTTTCAGTGATTAGTTGTGATCTTGTACCTATATAACGATAGCTACCTACTTTTTTGTCTCATCATCAACCCATCATCATCCCATTAGTTAAAACTAGTATTTACAATTGAAAAAAATGAGCTAGCTGCAGACTTTTGCAAACAAACTACAGGTAGCTCAACTGATACTATCAATATCTGTCAGAAATGTCCCTAAGATGCTGGCTACATAGCCTATCTGTATGGCATAGTACTTACATCAATATATTTAATATCAAGAGGCGGTCTTGAGTGGTAGTACAGAAGTAGTAACATATCTATAACAACTCCGCAGATGAGTCCCACCTCGATCCCAGCGGCCAGGCAGCACACGAACGTTCCCACTAGTGGGATTAGCTCCAGTCCTAGAAAATACATCTTTAGATAACTAGCACTAACTGTGCGCGAGGGTGTGGACATGAAAAAACTGATGCAATACGTATGGTAGGTACTTGTAACCAGTATAGGTGTGGTAGGTAAATGTTTTAGCCATCTGCCTAGTTGTTCTACAAACAAGTTGGTTCTACGATCCGGCGACGATCACGTATAGACGAGGCGCCTAGATCTGTCCTAAACTCATTTTTGAGTACTACTGTTTTTTGTATAGTAACGGAATATAAATAGAACCTTCAAGTTTCATCAACTATTATTATATGGGTACAAAACAGGGAAATCACTGTATTAAGACTATTGCATTTGTAAACATCATCATACTCCAGATAAAAGGTATCCGATTTCGAAAACCTGAACATGGTAAGATCAATTTTGATAGCAAGTAACTTCTATATCAAAAATATCTTAAATACCGGTAATGAAACCACAAAATTCACGTGACTACTAACTTCCACCCAAGATCGAGGCAGACCCCAATAAAGTGAAGATTCGACTTCTATACCCATAACAATAACTCCTAGTTTTAGAGGGTTCTGAAGGCCTGTACGAATAATTTAATAAGACGTGTCTCCGGAGATACGATAAAGATCCTCGTGTAAGACAAATAGAAAGGTATGAACCCGTTATCGCAAGTAAAATGTTTCCCAAATATCAAGCCCAGAGATAAAAATGCTTGTGTTGCAGATTAAGGTGCCAGAAGCCCGAAATCGGTTACTCGTTAATATTATGTCGATTATTAGAGTTACATTGAGTTACATTTTTGTATTTGATTTACAAGGACATGGTACTAAATCTATATTTCTATACTTCATCATCATCCACGAGTGGATAACATGTTGGTCCACAGCTGGACATAGGCCTCCCTAATGAGCGCCATGGCGCCCTGTCTTCAGCTTCAACATCAACATCATCAACATCAACAGCCTATGATAGTCCACTGCTGGACATAGGCCTCCCCTAATGAGCGCCATAGAATGCATTACTCATCATTTGGGGGTTATTGCCTATAATCCCCACGCTGGGCATGCGGGTTGGGGATCGCAGTTCGGTGGAGTTGTTCTGCAGAGGGTGCTGCTGCCCGCCCCCCGGTGTTTTCCTTTAGTCGCCTTTTACCACACCCACGGGAAGAGTTGGGGTGGTGAAATTCTATGCCGGCACCACACGGCTCAGCTTGCCCCATTTCAAATAGCATTTAGCTTATCAAACTTTCATAATCCTTAAACATCTTGGGATCTGTGCGTAGCCGCAGCGGACCGCTATGCTCATACAAAAATGTAACGGCTCGTCGCTGAGACAATGATAACGTGTAACCAAACTCAGGGGTCTGATGTATCTGCCTCAAACTCACAGTTTCTACTGCTACAGTTCCGATTCCACCCTAAAATGCAAGGGAATTTGTAAAAAATATTGAGAGATTATTTTTATTTCCTTTTGATATAAAAATTTGAGCATGAGAGCGAATATGTTAAGTAAAAGTATTTTTTTATATACACATCAGCTAACATGCAGCATTAGCGGTTCCCCGCGACTTCGTCATCGTGATGCGATTTCATTATTATCATGACAGGTAGTTGATATTTTCTTAAATATTTTTTAATATTAAATGATAAGTGGTTTGTGTTGTCTTTGAGTCAGGACAAAGAGTTTTATTTTAGTGTAGATATTTGTTACTACTACTTTATTAGTTGCCTAGTATATATAGCAATAAACAACTAGCATTTTTTTTAACAACTCATAGAACATTTGACAAAAACTAAAGAAAATTTAGACGAAAACAAAAATCTAGCATCACCCCCCCCCCCCGGTTTGAATATACCTCCACGGGTATCCCAGATGACAACTGAATAGCTCATTATAATATTAAGTGAAATTAAGCGCTGGTTCTCGTATAATGCTCTGTTCTAATTGAATAAGATATCAGGTTAACATTGGTATTTTCATAATTCCTACACCAATTTTTCGTCGCTTAGCTTCTCTTTGTTTGCTTAGCCTAGATCTGGGTCAGATGGAACATCTCAAGGTGTTATGTTACAAGAAAGCTTCTATCTGCTGCTTGACACATATTTTATCTGAATAAAACCGTAGAATGTTGCTGTAAAATTTTATGTACTTTGGAAAACATGGGTGAAAATAAGGGTAAGTATTAATAAGTTTACAGTTCTTGCTCTATATTAGTATAGTTTTTTATGTGTTATTTAATATCACGGATTTAAGGAGGTCCACTGTAAAAATAAAACAGTGTCGGATCTTTTTACAACCTTAGAGAGCAGAAATTCTATAGAAATTTGTGTAAGCTACAGCGTAAATATTAATAAGCAAAGACTTTCTTGACGTGGATGAGCTTCTGAGGTAGTGAATATAAATAATAATTATAATATTTCTGAACATTTCAGACTGTGCTTTTTGCACTCAATAGAACATTTTCGAGTTAACATTGCCGTCACAAATTAAGATGACCATTTTTCAGTAATATTAGTGCAGCTTCTTATCTTGTTAAGGCGCAAACAGGAGCGAATGACCTTGAGCAATTTGGGCGGGGCTATGGTTTCGGCCCGCACCCTTCCGCGCGCCCCCCGCCGCCAGCCGGCGCCGCATAGCCAAGAAAATGAAATAGATTTCGCGCGTAAGCCGCAAAAGATAAGTAGAAATCCTTCATGGCCGCGTGGTAAACCAAACCGGCTGACACGCGATAATTGCGGGTTCAATTCCCACTGCGGGATATTTTTTTACAAATTGTCTATCTTTATTTATGTCTGTGCTGTTCTTGTGAAGCTAAATAAATGTATCTTTGTCTTTAAAATTCTGCAAGTATTTGTTCTTGGTCTGAGAACAGAACTCGGTACTTTAGGTAAGTAATAGGTAAGTATGTATGTTACCGCCTTACCGCCTCTTGTTACTACCCGCGCGGCGCGGGGCGTTCGCGTTGTAGGTAATTTCCTTCTAAACTAGCCTATATTCCAATCATTCGAAAGTTTTATGAAAATCAGTTTAGTAGTTAGGTACATGGTAACAAACATTCATACAAGCTTCTCTAATTTTCAATGTTTGTAGGATATCAATGATAGGTAGGTTATACGGGTGGAATAATTTGAAACAATAAATCTCTGAGCTAAAGGAAAAAGGTCATAATGGACCAAGAGAAAAAAATTACCATTACATGGTATTTACATATAGGTTTTTACACCTATTCAAAGAAATGATGCCAGAAATCGGATGTAAAGATTTGATAAAACAGTAAATTTCTAAGCAAGAGGAGAAAGGGCATCCTGGACCAAGAGACAAATTTACTTTTATATAGTAGATTTTTTTTCTTTTATTTTCATTCTGCTGTTTTTTAGGGGTTTGAAACCGAGGTCAAAACCCTAAAAACCAGCAGAAAGAAAACAAAAGAAAAAAAATCTACGATATATAAATTTTGTCTCTTGGTCCAGGGATCCTTATGACTTTGATTCTGTTTTGTGTTTTGAATCCATAATATTTCAGAAACTACTGCAGCTATTGACTTGAAATTTGAAATAATAATACATTTAGTGCGCCCGCACAGATTTATAGAAAAATAAATAAAAAATTAAAATGAAGATTTTCAGTACAAATTTTGAAATCGAAATTTTAAATGGGACCTACAGAAATTAAGGTGTTATGAAATGAAAGGTACTGATTTGTACATTTCGTTTTGGAAATTTTGATAAATTTTATACTTTTTGAGAAAAAGGTCGAAAAAATTACCATTCCCCCTCCCCCCCACCTATCTCCGAAGATTGCAGAGCGATCGATGTAAAATGTAAATATTATTTATTATATATTATCAAAAAATAACCAAGTATTTGAAGATATGGATCTATATTTTACAGGAAAAATATAAAGAAGTCTGTAAAAATAATACTTTTTGAAATATGGTCAAAAAAGGGCGGGAAAAATTTCTAAAGCGGTGACTACCAGAGAAGTCTGTTAACATAACTACTTTTAAAAATTATGGTCAAAAAGGGGGGGGGGGATTTCTAAAGGGGAGACTACCCCCGTCGAGTGGGGTGGGGTATCAATTTGCACATTCCAAAACAGTTTTTGAAATTTCAAAAGGTTTTTTACTTTTCGAAATATTTTGATAAAGGTCGAAAAATTGGCCATCCCCCCCCCCCCCCTATTTCCGAAGATTGCAGAGTGATCGATATAAAATGTACAAAGCGTTTGTAGATAAATATACAATGTGTCTGGTCACCGGTGTCGGAGACTTTGGAAAATATTTGTCGGAATTTTTTTTTTTCAAAAAATCGTTTTTTTGTTTCATAAATTCTTTTTTCCTCTATTATAAAATGGAAATGGAAACAATGTTATCGTTGCTTTATTGTCCACATTATTGTCTATCAAATAAGCCCTCTATCAAAATCAAAATCAAAATCAAAGTGCTTTATTTCCTTTAGACCTTACAGGACTCTTGGACACGTCACAAAATACAAGTTAAATAAGAAATAAAAATGGGAAATAAAGTGATCACTTTGATTAATTGTTCACTTCAATCTTTTTTAGGTAAAGTAAAGAAGCGAACAAGAAACCTTTACCTTGTTAGATTGTTAGTTTTAGAGTTGGAGCATAACTCGTCCCAAACTTTTTTGTCGTCTAGAAAATCTGATATTTTATAGTAAGCTTTTTTACAAAGTATATTTTTGACAATCCGTTTGAATTTATTTATAGATAATTTTTGCAACTCACATGGAATTTTGTTGTAGAAACGTATACATTGCCCTTTAAAAGATACATTAATCTTACGTAGCCTAGTAGAGGGCACAGACAGTTTGTTCTTATTTCTAGTATTTAAATGATGTATATCGCTATTTTTAATGAACTTATTGATATTTTTATGAGTGTACAACAAATTTTCATAAATATATTGACATGTTACTGTCATTATGTTTATTTCTTTGAATTTTTCACGCAAGGATTCTCTGGGACCCATATTATAGATTGCACGAATAGCCCTCTTCTGCAGCACAAATATGGTGTATATATCTGCAGCGTTCCCCCACAGCAGTATGCCATAAGACATAATACTATAGAAGTAGCTGAAATAGACTAGTCTAGAAGTATCAACGTCTGTAAGATGACGGATTTTTTTGACTGCATACGCTGCAGAACTAAGTCTCTTCGATAGCTTATCTATGTGTGAGCCCCATTGAAGTTTACTATCTAAAGTTATTCCCAAAAATACAGTACTTTCTACTATTTCTAAAGATTCCTCTTTTACCTTTACATCGGCCTTAACTTGTTTTACATTGGGTAGAATAAATCTAATACATTTCGTTTTGGTTTCATTAAGCAGAAGATTATTGACACTAAACCAATTGACTACTTTTGAGATTGCATTATTCACATCGTCGAAATTTGTGTTATGACGTTTCATTTTAAAAATTAGTGAAGTATCATCAGCAAACAATACAATCTCGTGATTATTCTTAACGAGATGAGGGAGGTCGAAAGGACCGAGGATAGACCCCTGCGGTACACCCATTGTAACTACAGATCCCGAAGAACGTTCCCCATTAATGTCAACTCTTTGTATCCTGTCACACAAGTATGAAGTAAGAAGATCCAAAGAGTTGTCTTTTATTCCATAATGATGTAGTTTCCTGATTAATGTTACATGGTGTACACAATCAAATGCTTTTGACAAGTCGCAAAAAACGCCTAAAGCATCTTGCGACTATCCCAAGCATCAAAAATATGCGATACCAACTCTACACCAGCATCAGTGGTAGACCTGCCGCGAGTAAACCCAAATTGCTTACAGTGAAGCAGGTCATTGCCATCGAAATGCCTTAGCAATTGATGTAAAATAAGTTTTTCAAGCTGTGTGGTGCCGGCATAGAATTTCACCACCCCATCTCTTCCCGTGGGTGTCGTAAGAGGCGACTAAGGGAAACACATCGGAGGGCGGGCAGCAGCGCCCTCTGCAGAACAACTCCACCGAACTGCGATCCCCAACCCGCATGCCCAGCGTGGGGATTATGGGCATTAACCCCCAAATGATAGTGCCATCTTTGGCACTCATTAGGGGAGGCCTATGTCCAGCAGTGGACTATTATAGGCTGTTGATGTTGATGTTGAAGTTTTTCAAAAACTTTGCTGAACGTTGGCAATACTGATATTGGTCTAAAGTTAGTGGGGTCAGACCTATCGCCTTCCTAGGACCTCTACATGGGTTGCTATAGCTAAATCAGTATAAGCACCCGTGCTTCGAGGCAAAAGAAAACAAAATGGCTGCCATTTTGTCATGGAGGTAGAAAAAAAATAGGAATAGTGATTTGTCGATAAAATTTACCGTATTTCACCCCCCCCCCCCCCCCCCCCCAAAGTCTCCGACACCGGTGACCAGACACATTGTAAATCTATATTTTACAGGAAAAACATAAAAAAAAAAATAAAAAAAAAAATAAGTGCGTTGGTACCAACGCACTTACCTACCCACTAATCTCTGTAGTAACCGCAACCTCCTGCGTTGTAAGCCCACCGCGCCAAGAGGTCGTCAATAAACGTAACAACCTAAACGACAAAAGTTCAAAACCCTCGGCGCGCGAGTTACACTCGCAATTGTCGTACTTGTTTATCTAGAATTCTACATAATTATGTACAAGTACAAAGGGTGGCCGTCGCGAAGAAAACCCGTAAAAAATACTCGTAAATAAAAAATACCCGTAAAAACACGATAAATACCTACCCGTTAAAATAGTAATAATAATTATGAGTTCAGATCGCGTAAGTTTAAAAATATCCGAGCTCTAGGAGATGAAAAAAGGCTATGTACCATTTTTACCCAGTCTCCTTTACATTTTGAATCCCATTCCCATTTCATAACAGTAAGTAAGGTGGGGGTGTACCTACCTAGTGCTTCACTTCGGAGAGTCATAGAACTGTTGCAGCCATACTAGAATTCTGAAGACGATCATGAACCGCGTTAGGAAGAATGCCGTACGTAACGTACATATTTTATTTCGTCGCATAATACATCATAGCTACCTACCTAATATTAGCTACCTACCTAAGCGTAATAGATGTTTTACCTGTAGCAAAACATTTTCACTCCAGTTTCAACTTGTCCGGTCACTGTAAATCTATAAATAAATAATAATGTAAGATCAGTAATAAAACAAATAAATTACCCATTTATTTGAGTATTTACTTACATTGTCGTTCATTTGTTCCTACCTAGTTTAGTACCTACCCGATCTCCTAAAATAAATATACAAATAATATGTAAAATCTACATAAGATTGCTAATAGGTAGTTACAATAGCATAAATTTTCTAAAATAACGAGCTTTCAGAGCTCTGGCTTTCTTCAGCTTACTGATCTTCGGAATTTTCAATATTTTACAAACTGTTTTACACCAAATAAAGCGTCCATGCGCGGATAACTTTGAATAATAAATAAAGCGTCTATGTGCATCAATATAGCATTATAGTAAAAAAGCAAAAGTACGCCTCGCGCTCACCTAGAGCGCGAGGCAGACGAACACAACCTCCCCGTACGACAGTCAGGGTTTCACTGCCGCCCGTCGCCCGCGCAGACTACCTTCAAAGGTTACCGCCCACTAATCATACGCAAAAATTTAAAATAATGATTTTCTATGTGAAAAACCGTCGTATCACAAAATCATACGTTCAGTTTGAAGATAAAGTCTTTGCCGACATGATGGTGAAAAAAAAAGTATAAAATTCTAAGTAGTTTAGAAGTAGATACACTTTTTCAGTCAGAAACAGCTCCACTTTGTGATTTTTTTTCACCAGGTAAACGAGCACGTAGAACATTTTTGTACGTTCACTTTACAGATAAAAGGTCAATGTATAACATATATTTTTTTCAGCCCATTAAATCGACTACTCTAGGAGGAGAAAGCCTCCAAAGAGGAGCAATCAGCTACTGTATGCGCCTTAATATTTCCTGTACCTGTGAGTAAACTACGCGAAATAACGTTTGCGTACTGGCGTGGATAACGCGTTTCTATAACATTACCAATATTAACGCGTTATGGGCGGTAATTACAAAAGCCGCTCAAAGAAATATGAGGACGATCGAAAAATTCAGGCGCACGGTCGCAGCGTATACATCGCGACGTATACATACCGCTTTGCGATGTTCGATTGTCGCAAGGCGTCAAGAGCCTTTATTCGCTTTATTCACTATTGCCAATCCCAACGTGTTTCACAGATATGACAACACAGTGGCGTGGAATCAAACAAAATCGTATTTAGAACACATTGTGACGTCACACGGTTTGGGCAATGAATCTCCTATTTCATAGAGAATAAGGCCCAAGGATGCGGCTAGCGCAGGACCAAGAGCCTAATCCTCAGCTGTAGGTAAAATCAGGCAGCAAAAGATGACGTCGGTATATCGTCTTGAAACTTTAATTAGTAAAATACATATTATCCTAAAGTTCAATTTGCCATATCATTGGGCAATTGTAGAATTACGTTCTAAGTGCCCATACCCGTAAAATGAAGTTTAGTCAGAAGAGCCAGCCGTTTCCTCGCAGTTTGAATCGTAGTGAAAAGATGTCATATCACTTACTGAGTCAGTAAAGCAAGCCGCACACTCGCAGTTTCAATCGTAGTGAAAAGATGTATCACTTACTGTTATTTGACCACAGCCTCTTCAGTATAGCGAGGTCCACCATGTGAAGGACAGCGCAAACTATTACTGCTGACAGCGCAGCTCGAGGTATGAAGTAGAAGTATGGCGTTAGTAGTGCTAGAGTTAAAAGCACTATGATACCTGTGGGCAGATAAAAAGAGGTTTTAAGGTTGCATCTGTCTATGGCATTTAAAAAACATTGTATTAAATCAACCCGTCAACCCCATACATTTATGATTTTTGGTTCGCGGACTGGACGGTTAACGAGGAACTTCCTCCCGCCAACAGCCAGGATGTGGAATGATCTCGAGGTTTTCCATCAGGACTAAAACATAGGTTTTTTTAAAAGGTTTTCTAAGACATTTAATACGGCAATGCGTATAATATCCCCGATACTGCAGGCCTCCATAGGCCGCGGTAACCGAGGCCCGCGAACCGCATTGTTTGCTAGCTTGGAGGTATAAAACAATGAAGATAAATAAAATCTTGTATTGGACTAGTCAGAACAGACTGGTATTAAAGTGTAGGACATAGCACAAGAGTTTCGAGAGTAACAGTTTTGTGATTCGTCTATTTTTTTGCCGAGACACAGAGAGACTTGTTCAATACAAGTCTCTCTGTATCTCGGCCGTCAAATCTGTCATCACAAAAAGTTTGCTCGATTAACATATGGATCATCAGTTGTCTTCAACGGTCGACTCTACGTTGCTCTACGTCGTCAAATGCAGGTAAGAAACGAACTAGAGTTCTGCGGACTGCTAGTTGTTAATAAATAACTACAAACAAACAATTTACCAAAAACAATGGAGCTGCAAAACCAAAACCTCTATACATTTGAAATTGTAAAAGCGTCTCTTGAACTTGACGTGAACTGCGATGCGAACTTTAGATTTATGAAGTTGTAAGTACACTCCACAGCAGAAAGACTTAGCAACGGAAAATAATATTTAAATCGCAAAAATATGACCGAGTCATTAAAATTATATGCTACTAGCTGTGCCAGCAGTTTCACCCGCGTAACTCCCGATACCGTGGGAATTTCGGGATAATAAGTGGCACATTATGTTATTCAAGGTCATAGACCTGTACTAAGTTTCATCAAAATCTGTTTAGTAGTTTTTTGCGTGAAAGAGTAACAAACACCCATCCATACTTACAAAATTTCGCGTTTATAATAGTAAAATAAATACATAAATAAAGAATACTGACAATTCACTCAGCATCATCTAGCCCGAAGCTAAGCAGAGCTTGTATTATGGGTACTAGATGACTGATATACATAACTCCATATACTAAATAGATTGATATTTTTTACTGTAGATAGAAACCTCACCAAGAACACCCTGAACAAATATCTGCAGATCGTACAAAAATTTGTCCCGAGGCGAGTATCGAGCCTGCAACCTCCTGAGTCACAGGCGGTCTTCGCCCACAACGACACAGAAATCGTCGAAATATTCTATAACCTTTCATTAGGCTATCAAATATTTTCAAATGAAAACTTTGATATTAGTATAACCCAGTATATGTTAATGTATATGTATAAAATGTATAGTTTAGAATATTTTGTAAAATACCTGTACGAAGGGTGGATCGCAAGTTTTTGTATAAAAATAGGTAGTTTTTTGAAAATTGGAAGTTGACTGTACAACGTCTTCCGAAGCTACCGCACGTGGTGAACGAGCTATGATATATGAACATGGTTTATTTGACTTGAAATTTAAACTTCAACAACTAATACGAAGATTAAAGCGATAGTTCACGTCTTGAAAGATTATCCATTAAAATACGAGCTGTAATTCGTCTAAGCTTCAGTTTGGCTGAGTTTTGGCATTTGTTCGTGAAACGATTCATTTTATAGTGATAAAGTGGTTTCTATGATAATGTATCAAGTTGCAAGGCCAATCACGGGGATTGTTCTCTAGGATAGAATAGACAATAATGACATCGCATCGCCATACATTGCGCACATTATTGAAGTTGAAGAAATTAATTTCAAATAATTTACGCATTCGATGACAAAGTGACGTAATTTTTCTCTATTCTACCTTAGACAAGAAAGCCCGTGCTTGCCCTACTGGACGTTTCGGATAGCTTTTGGTTAGTAACGATCGAATAAAAATTTCTTGAGACTGAATATGGTTAGTTACTTAGTTAGCCTCATATTATTTCTATTTTGTGATATACGTAAAAATCTTACCAAAATATGTGGCACAAATTGAACAATATAATCAATCGCTGACCTACTTATATGCTAATAATGCTAGATTCTCCGAGTAAACGCTTTCGGGAATTCCATTCAGTTCCAGAAAGCTACACCTATCAACGAAATTCTAGCGAAAAAGCGAAAGTAATACGTTTTTACAAAATCATTTCGACATCTCAAGGACGATTGATTTTGTACGATTGACTTGCCCTTAATGTTAATGTTGGACTCGAAGCCTTTGGTATTCAATTGGGTCTAGTAAATATTCATTGGAAAGATGTTGAATAATGCAAATTCGAAACACCCGAAGTTTGGAGGGTGACATAGACGCGACATACTATCCCCGGCGGGAAGTCACGCCTGTCGGGTGGGATTATCCGGGACCGGTATTATCTTTGACTTACAATGTTAACTGTTTATTTCTTAAACGGTGTATGAACGGTGTAGGTATTAAACAGAAATTTCGCCTATTTTTAATATTTTTAAAATTCTCCGGTAATTTTTAAACGGTTTAAGTATTTCGGTGCGGATAATAAACAGAAATTTTGTCAACTTTTTTACACTCTTGATCGTACATAAGATTGGTTTTATAGATTAATAAAATATTCTATCACCCTTATTTTGTTATTATAGATAGATTAATAACAAAATAAGGGTGATAGAATATAAAAATAATTATCTATCTAGATAATTATTTATTTGGTTCACAAAATCGACATCACAAAACAAAAACCAAAAAAGAAAATAAATATAAATAATGCCGACAATCCACACAGCACCATCTAGCCCCAAGCTAAGCAGAGCTTGTGTTATGGGTACTAGATGACTGATATACATAATACAATATTATTACATACTAATATTATAAAGAGGAAAGATTTGATTGTTTGTTTGTTTGAATTGAATAGGCTCCGAAACTACTGGACCAATTTGAAAAAATCTTCATCATCATCATCATCAGCCTATGTTAGTCCACTGTTGGACATAGGCCTCCCCTAATGAGCGCCATAGCATATAAAAAAGAAAAAAAAATAGAAAGAATCTTACACCATTAGAATCCAAAATTTTCCGTGATGAACTATGACGTGATGTGATAACGTGATGGCTATATAATATTTTCAAAAAAGTTAGGGATCCGCATGAAAAATTAAATAATTAAACCGTGCGCTTTATATTCAACCTCTTTTTCTATGATGGCTCCGCTGCTTGATTTTTCTATACGACCAGTGTCAGTTATGGAGTGTCAAGTCAATGTCAAAAACGCCAATGCTGCTAAAAAAGTAAGTGATCCGTATGAAAACTGTGAAACCCATCGTGTTAGTGTGTATAATTTCTGAAATTTTTGTTTAATACCCATGCGAAGCCGGGGCGAACCGCTAGTTACATATATAGATATAGATATTTTTTATTATACATAGAAAACGACCAGAACGCCCAGAAAAAATATTTGCAGATCGTACAAATATTTGTGCTTTTAATAAAGTTAACTTAGATAATAAATTACATAGATAGGTATCGTTATACAATAAGCAAAACAAACAGGTCACTTAGCATTTCGATTTTATATGTGTGCCTGGCTGAGCTGATGCGCTAAGTAAAATATAAAAAAAAATTTGCTTATTTGGTATTTGGCTTCTTTGTAATTCAAAAGAAGCGGTCGTAACTGATAACTTTCTTCAAACAAAATAAAATCCTCCTCGCGTACCGTTTCTTGCACCAAAACTCATACACTCTTACAGAGTTCATCAAACCAAACAACAAATTGGTTACAAAGTAAATTCATCCCGAGATGCAATAAACTGACGAACTACTACTAGGACATGGCGTTTTATGTAGTACTTTATTGTTCTGTCGTTTCACTGACATCTTAAACTTGAATTAACTTGTTCCTCTTAGAGAATCACTCTACTGTCGCAAATCGAAGGGAAAAAAAATAGATAGAAAATATCTTAGTATACCACACAAATAAACAGAACATTACAAAAAAACATGATTATAGATTATAGTAGAGGATCTCTTATAGGCAACCTTGACATAGACTGTAGTATGTACACGTATTGTCATTTCCTCATCATTACAGCAACCCTTTATGTCACCTACATTAGGTACTGCCGGGATAGACCTCTTTTACTCTTTGCCTCGCAACTAGGTGTGCCCAGTGACTTTGATAAAGTATAAAGTACGGCCTTATCGCTATGGGCGATCTCTTATAGGCAACCTTGGCATAGACTGTAGTATGTACACGTATTGTCATTTCCTCATCATTACAGCAACCCTTTATGTTACCTACATTACTGCAGGGATAGACCTCTTTTACTCTTTGAAAAATCCAAAAAAACTTCTTTCAAAAATCCTTTGCCTCGCAATTAGGTGTGCCCAGTGACTTTGATAATGCCAACAACACAACGCGGTTTAAGACTTCCACGACTTCTCAAACTTAACCTTGCGATAATAATTATTCATTAATTTAGTTTATATGTACCTACGTAAGAGTAGGAGGTCCTAACTGACATTCCCATCATAAATAAAAAATCCTGGCACTAGTATAAACAAATACGTAAAAGGATGTACTAAAATAATTTACTCTACATTCTACAACACTTTAGCATATAAGTAGAGTAACATATTTTAAGGGCGCACAGCTTCCGTTTTATAGGATCTGTTTTTCCCGCGATCGCTTATTATTACAGCGACTTCGCGCTACCGGATCCGTTTTCCGGAAACGAAATACACGATTGCTTCAAGTAGCGAATGTTCCGTAAAAAACTGCCTTATAAAAACGTATCCGCTGTGTGAATGCACCTTGAGCCAGTACCACGTTGGGCGTCAGTGTAGTTATGTTGCATGTCACAGTTTACCCACGGTACTCGATTAATGTAGTGAATTTTTCTACGCGCAGTCTACTGTTATAATATCTATTAGATACAATAGGTTATTGGTTCATTGGAATATCAGACTTTGATAACATAATATATTTGTTTGATTTTTATTAGAAGCACCTACTTACGGGTAGATAGTATCGCGAAACAATAATGTTTTTTTACATTTATTTTAAATGCGTCCATCATCGTCCCGATAAAATAGATTTTTGATAAGGGTTGATAATAGTATTTTATGATTTATTTATTGTGCGTAAGCGTATTTTGGGGTATTATTTAATTTCGTAGATTTCAGCTAATATCGCCCATATCTCAGATGCATTGCAATATTTGCGATAAACATTGTTAACATTAATTACTTGAGTAAATATTGTTGTGTATATAAAGAAGGACATACTGGACATTATTAGTGTTCATGTAAAAAGTGGCACCCAACATGGTACAATATGCTAAAAGCACAAATCTAACATTCGATTGCATAAATGTCAAAGTTCAATCACCTAGCAGATTACCTCCTACTATCGCTGTTGATTCAAAACCCAGCCGTAAAAAAATGGAAAACGCTCTTACCCGTATAAAATCCAGCGGCCGGCGTCCTTACGCCTGATGCATCGCTTACAGCGCTTCTTGTGAACGACCCGTTCACTGGAAACGAGCGGAAGAAAGCGCTGACTACGTTGCATGCGCCCAATGCAATGATCTCTTGAGTTGCATCCAAGGTTTTCCCTCTGGCTAGAAATATACGGTAAATGTAAATTGCATGTTTGTAAAAATGGAAACAGAAATTTCGCACTGTTTTCCTCGTGTTCATTGTTCCTCTGGAAACACTATGTTTGTAATAAAAACGTAAAGGTAGACTTTACGAAGTTTGTAGTGAATAAAATACGATACAAAATCCCGAAATTCTGGTTTTATTCATTTAAATACAAGTTGCAGGCTGTTATAGGTGAATTTTAAAAGCACGATTGTCTTTGATTTTTTATACAATTCACGCTTACGTCATGAATCTAAGCCTGAGTTCACACCAACCTCTAAAATAGGTATATATATTATCTTAAAATTAGAATCTAACTACAATGATTGTTTTTCCGTTGTTTTAAAAAACAAAATTGTGTTGTATAAAGTATCCGGTCTGAGCAGAATATTAAACTGTAACTGGACATCGACTTTGTTAAAATATTGAGCTTGTAACTGCCTTCGCAGCCATTGTACAAAAGTATCATAACAGATCGTTTTAGTTTATCTTACGATTGGGGCTCCATTTTAACGGCCAACTGTAAAATGTTGCTGTAAATTCGCAAAGCGTTTCAGCTGTATTTTATATCTGCTGTTGGTTTTTAAGTTCCGAAAGAGTTCATTGAATTCGAAATAAAGTCTATATAGTCCTCAAAACACTCTAAGTCTAAACCCTTGGGTGTCAAACCGGAAGAGCTTTGTGATTCGTTTAAAAGCGTACTTTTTCAAAAGCAAACTTTATCGCTGTCACCACTAAGCCTCGTGGTGAATTGATGTCGAAAGTATCCAACTTTTCAAAGTACCTTTCAGCGCTTTCTTGGCTGTGATTTTACAGAGTTACATACCTTGACCTATTTAGCTTCACAGTACTTTGTTTATACGTAATGCCGGGCACACACGCTACGGTCTACCGTAGAGTATGCATGGTAGACCGGAGCTAGTGTAAAAAAGACCTGTACAGATTTTTTTTAAAAGCGTAGCAGATCAGCGCTCTACTTGCCACTCGAAAATCAATCCTGTCGTAAGATACCGTACGAAGTATCGATAACATCTCTGTATTAAAATTGAGGTTAGCCCCGAAGATAAAGACCTGGTATACTATCGATTAGAAAGCTGTTCCTCCATTGACCTCATTTCTGTAAAAATATCATCCAATACCCAATTCCCACAGTGTATACACATTTGCCCAGCGTTTCGGTGATCATGTAAAATGTTTTGATCATAATAGGATTTTTAAACACTAATGCAAAGACTTTGTCTTCATCCATTGACATGGAAGAAGACTAAATTTCAGTCAGCGTGACAAAAAATATTACTTAGTAACTGTTTAGTTAGCGGACTGTTATGAAGGGGCGAAATCTTTAGCAGTCATCTTATTAAAATGCGCGGCTCAAATCTACATAGTTTCTCAATCTAGCATACAACGAAACCAAAACTTTAATAATTTGATTTTTCTTTTACTGTAGATTATTTCTGATTCAATTTATTACGTTCGATAACAAACCTAAATAGGCAACGTCTCCGGTAGCCGTAGCGTGTATGGATTACATTAGTCTCTATAGTAATATAGTCTAGGAGTGTATAGATATAAATGGTTCTGTTCCCAAATCCACGTATATCTTAGAGGATTATTGTAATGGCGAAGTAAATGGGCATAGACTGGTCATTGCGTAAGGCAATGGCTATTGGACACTGGCGTCGAACCAAAGTTCAAGACATCCCGCACGAGTTATTGAGCTCAAATGTATTCGATTTGTAATAATGTCGAGTAAGTTCTGTAGGTATCTGAAGTTAAGTGAATGGAATAGATTTGTTATCTTACGAATGTTGCCTTAGGGTGAACTTATGTATGTTCAGATGTACCTATTCTAGCTCAGATTTAGGATTTCAGTTTCAGTACATAATTATTCTTTGTAAACCTATAATGTAAGCAAAAAAATTATTTTGTATGAAGCCATTATATTGTACTCCCAGAGAATCCAATATTTTACTATTAATAAATTAGCTAAGAAAGCCCCGCCTGGGGCAAGAATTAGGACCCAGATTAGATTTTTCTAAAAAATAACATTTAATTACAATAGATTTATTAAATTTTCTCTACTTATCTTCCACATGAAACAACATAATTTAGATTATAAAAGGAAAAAGCAATAAAGGTTGTCTGCCTCGAACGGAAACTGATTGGGAGCACAATCACGCAGCCGCCCTCGATACCCAGCTTATCTTTAAGTAAGCAATGTGATAGATCGAATAATAATTTTGCACTGCAGATTATTGGATTAATGCTAAATTCATTTCTTGGGTTTTCTACTAAAAATGGTGTCAATTCGAATGTCGAATGTTTCATGTTCGAATTCTAAACTTAACCGAATTTGTAAGCACTAAAAATTATGCCTTTTTTATTTTGACCGTTATGAAAGGGTAATTTTTAGTCTTGTCAAATTAGTTTTGGTGAAATCAAAATTGACAGCATTGTTAGGGCAACTCATCTATCTTGTCAGCTTTAGAAAGAAATGTAAAAATCTATTGGTACCTACTAAAGATATTATAGTAGACATACGTCCTCTCACTCATACACAAATGCTAATAGTATATGTACTTTGTTTGATTTTTAGAGAGCTTGCTATGCTAGAACCTTCTAGTAATTCTATTTATTCATGGGTTGAATTGGGGCAAGCGCCTACGTAAATTCAAACCATGAATATTCAAAATCGCGGTGTTGTCATCTTTCTGTCACACTTCTTTTATGAATCATGCTGAACATAGAAAATCATCAATCGTCTTTTTATTTGTTGTACCTGCGTTTCTTTTCATAAATCAAAGTTTTGCTCAGAATATTCATGTTTTTGCTCTGAGTTCCGAGCTCCGTTATAATAAGTTTTTGCAACGGGGTCGTTACGGAATTTCGCTGAAATAATTCATTGAGTTGATAAACTGCTTGTTCGATCGCGCCGTAATTTATAAGTAGAGTAACAGTATGTTTGTGTTACCTGAATCTCAAAGAAGAAGTTGCTGGGAAATTGTTAGGGATTGTTCAAAATTCAATGGCAATGCTGTTCGGTAGCAGAATCACGTGTTTGCTGCAAATCTAAGAAAGGCCAATCAAACGTGCTTTCATTGGGAGTGCATACGTATCCTTAAAGTTTGAAAGCTTTTTCAATAACTAGATTTGTAGTCATAGTGCCAAACTTTACTCAAATACTGGGTACAAAGTGGCTACAAAATTGAAGTGCATCGTTCAAAGCATTTTTATAAACTTTGTTACTCATTTGCATTGGCATAATGAAACTTTTACTCTAACTATTCTGCCATTAAAAGTTCATGCAAAGTTCCGAAAGTTTGTTATGCTGACTCTACAAAATATGCCAAAGTGTAACATTATATTATTTTAGCTGCGAGGTTATGCCAAAAATCAAGGCTGTATCTTTCACTAATGGATGTTACTGCGGGCTGTACTGTTAAAACTGCATATCTACCCGCTATTTAAACCTACCTCTACAAATGAACATGGTGTGACTGGTAAACTGTGCCATGTGTTATTGGTACTATTTGTTTCCACCGTTTACAATGTTAATGATAATAATGTTTATCTATCATGCCAAATGTGTGGAGACTCGGTTTAACCACCCGATATAAAACAAAACTTCTTTTGTTAAGAGTATCTTATAAATAAGAAAAGCTTTTTTAAATATAATAAATAAATCAATGAAAATAAAAACAGTTTTGCTGGAGAGGACTCATTTAGGGTTTTAAAGCTCGTCTTTGCCATTATTTTTCTTATTCTGGCCATTATCTATGTATATTAATAAAATATTTATATATAATACATTGTAGGTTTTAAGTAAAAAAGTCATAATCAAAAGACAAGCTCTACTTGACTTGGAGCCAGATTATGCTGTGTAGATTGTATCGAATCAATTTCTTTTTTTCTTTTTCTTTGACTGAATGTAAGAATGTAATATTTCATAGACTTCGCTCAATTTTAAGAATAGTGATGCGAATCTATCGAATCGAAAAATATCGGGACTAATAAAAACTTCGCTGACAGATATTATAAAATCTTTTTCTCTTTATGTTCTGACAAAATCAATATATCTTACTTTTACTTTATTTGCTTTTAGAATTAAAATAAATCGTTGTTGTGCGTGTGTATGTGTAATCGGCACAGCAAAAATCTAAACAGTTTCCTTGCCATAGCTAATTGTTAGAATCACAACATAAGTTACTTACCAAAAGCCTTAGCTATAGCTACATTGGAGATAATCCCAACAATGGGCACGACCAGCATGCCAGAACCGAGGTGAGACAGCATTTCAGTCGCCGAGTACGTTGTGTTGCCAACTGTACTTTGAAAGGCCGGCGCTTGAGGAGTTGGCAGCCCTGGCGTTATCTTACCTAGAGTATCACAAAGAAAATGTTTATTATCAATAAATAATCTACGAGCTATTATTGGGGCAGGAATGGCGCAATAGTCATATTCAGGAGTAGGGCGGGTTTATTGATCGAGATTACCCTTGCTAAGAGGATGATAATAGAAAGAAATGAAAATGATAAAACCCTAGCGTATGTTAAAAAAGAAATATTTTCTATTTATTCTCAGACTAAACGTAGACTACTAAATACTACGTTTTCGCGCGTAACCCATATTCTTTAGAATCCTATTTAGGTAAATATTTTTTGTTACTTTTTATCTATGGAAGAGCGGAAATTACGACAACAATTAGTAGAGTCATAATGTTAATCCATTTTTTTTCTTAAAAAAATTAACTGTCATAGTTAAAAAATTAACATTTATAGTTTGCCTAGATCGCTTTTAAGTGATAAAGAAGGCTTAATTGTGTACTTGTCTTATGCCATTTTCTTATTCTGGTGTACAATAAATTTTTGTTTTTTTTTATCATATTTCAAAATAGTATTAATTAATAATCAAATTCCTAACTAATAGAAATTACTAAAAATAAATATAAACACACTCAAAGGTAATAGTAATATTATTCCATACAGATGATTCTTTTACTATTATTTTTGAGTGGAGATTCTTACGTGAGTCAGCCCTCAATCATTAAGAAAACCTTTTCGCCGACCCTACCTGAGTGGGAAAAAGGGAAGAGAATAGCGTACTTAAAATATAACGATATAACATGTTGGTCACACATAACATTAAATAAGGAAAGACATCGAAGCATAATAGAATTGTAAGTAAGTTCAACCTATCATTACCATTAGGCCCATCACAAACGTAGCTATAATATACAGCAATATACCGTGATATACTGTGCTATAATGTATATTATAGTAAGCTGAAACAATGTAAAATATATAGTTTTCCTTCAATTCCATGCAATTTGCTATGCAATAATGTAAATAACAGTATAGCTTGGTGACGTCATAGAAATATAAATTATAGGTGCGTGGTCACGCAAAAATTTGTAGAGATATCGCGCTATGCCTTTTATTCATATTGCTATATATTATAGCTACGTCTGTGTCGGGATTTATAATCCTCCACTCCAGTCTTTCTAAAAACGTACTCTTTGAAGTAGCAGAAAAAACTATGAGTAAATAATACCGTCTCGATTCGACGTAAGCCGGATTACCATTTCTATTAATAACTTAGTAGGTGGGTATTATAGGTACCTATACTTAGTATATTACGTCGCGGGTCGAACTTTGAAGGCAGGGTTGACAGCCCAGGCATCGAGTTACCTAGGGTCAACCCAATGTATTGAGTTACTGTTTTGTTGCTTACTAATATACTGCTTAGGTTACTACAGCTACGAACGAATTGAGCCTGTTAGGAGAAGAAACTTGGTCCGTGAATGTATTAATATTAATGGTTTCACCTAAGGACTTCGTAATTTAAAAGAGTGAATATGCATCGACAGTCAAAAATCTTGAACAGTCTAGTCGAGCTGGACAACGAAATACGCTCGCTAAAAACCGAGACGTTTTAGGATATTTCTTCGAAATCTGGTAGACGCTTCTAAGGTTAAATAGACTAAATAAACCAGAGTAATTAACTACACGGGACTGGAAGAAAATAAAAGAAAAACTGGACTATTCCCCCATAGGCCCGATAGTTGAGTAGTGAAATCTATCAGGAACAGTTTATAAAACGTGACGCTACTTTAGGCAGGTACATTTCAGAATATCTATGACTACCTCACAAAGCAACAGAAACACAGTACATTTTCGGAACAAATCCCTAAAAACCGTCGTAGGGTTACCGCTAACTATTAAGAATAATGTACTTGGGGATTCACAAGGCCCCCATTACACGGGCGTGTCTTGTATTAGGAACAGTGAACCCGAAATTACTTAGCACATTACTTTTATTGCAAACGAAATTCCCAAACTAAAAATAATAAGCTGGGGTCAGAGGTAAGTGCTTATGAAGTGGCGGTTGCTAACTGTACCTACGCTAAGCTCATTTTGGTACTCATCGCGCAATACACGGTCCCACGATCTAGATATTATGTAGGTACTATTAACATAATAACAACGTTTTGGATAATTTCTAAGTAGATCCTGCGGGAAAAGACTTTTGTAGGGTATTTTCATAATAAGCCCCATAAGATTATGTTCTGCCGATACATTTATTGACCGTGACTTATTTATCAATGGGAAAAATAATGGTATTATTGTTCTTTTTAGACGATGCAAATTCCTTGAACGGAGTAGGTAAGGATTGTCTTAAGTAAACCATTTTACTCGTAAATATCACGAATCTTCTCACTATAAATTTGAACTTTAATACAGAAGTATCTCCTCTAATAGGATCTAATATCGAATAGGTAGTGCTGTAAAATCCCCCTCAGTTTTGTAAAAAGCATTTCATTATTGGAAACCCCTAAAGGATTCGAAATTTTAAAAGAAGATTCACGTTTGGAAGTTTGCACCGAAGTATGCTGTTAGGCAAATGTGTGTAAATTCCAGCTCCGCGTTGTTGAGAAGGGAATTTCCATACGAAGAGGTTAGGTTACCATTTACCCAGGAGTGCCGTAAATCTAAAACCTTTTAAATGACTGTATACTGGGGTATCATAAAATTTTTGACGTAAGTATGCGTAATTTATGGTGATAAAATTTTGTTGTCTAACTAGAGTTCGTTTTATAATGTATATCAAGAAACTGTAGTCGCAGTGAAGATTCGCCATTTATCAGTCTCACGAAGTGCAAGGAGCGAACTTGACTTGAATTCGATATAAGTTTGGATTAGGTAGGAGTTTTATTAACTAAGGAAGTTGATGTTGCGGAGGAAGATTGTAGCTGCGTCTAGGTGCATTACTGGTTTACGAGTTTGGAAGTTGAAAGATTAAAGTGCTGTTTGTGTTTTACTTCAACTTAGTATTCAAACGAATAAAAGTTCTTAGAAGTTTTAGTGATTTTTAGTGTTTTGAAAAGAATTGAGCTTTTTTCAAATTGAGAACTAGCTTTATATTCTTGAGTAAGTTGTGAAGCATTTTTTTCGCGGACGAGATGTACCCTTTCCCGGTTATTTAACATTCAGACATTATTGAATGAATAAATAAATAATACTGGACCATTCTCACAAGAGCTTGCGTCATGAGTACCTGATGATTGATGTACATAATACAATATTTATACTTAAATCTTTATTTTTATAGGAGATTAAAAGAGATTCAGTGCTTCTACTTTAAACCAGCTTATACAGAATTTTAGGCACAGAGGAAAGAATAGTAGGTTGTTTCATTTCGTTCCAAGGATATAGGGCTGTTTTTATACTGCAGAGCAATAAATTCAAAACTGACCTAACGCCATAAAGCATCAAAAACTCACCAGTCAGTATCAAAGGATCCCCTTTATCCTCATGCACTAGATAAGCGAGTACAGCTGCCAAAACGACCACTACAGCGTTTCTAGATACTCCGACGAACCAGAGGACCTTTTGTATGATGCGCGCGGTGGTTCGACCTTTTTCGTCCTGAACTTCTTTTATTTGGATGTCTTTTACAGCCTGAAAGTGACGAAAACAAAATTGTTAATATTCTTTTTTTGACACCAATGAAGATGCAGAAAATAAGTTTTAAATCCTTATTCCTAGAATTAGAATAGATCTTAATACTACTTTAGTACTATATAGTTATTCTGTGATAATGCTTCGTCTGTGCTTTTCAAGGATAGAAAGTTGAATTTTGAAGAGTCTACGGAAACACATTTTTCGAAATCTCCCTGCCAAATTTTAATTCCATTCGGCCGTTTGGGCATAAAGTACCTTTTATAAAAACTTTTATAGGTTTATACTTTAATTTCGTATAACGAGGGACCAAACCTCTATAAATAAAAATAAATAGTTCTATATAGTGGTGCTTTTGAACCGTATTGAAAGCATTGAAACGAATAAATAGCCTTTGTTGAAATAGTAATATCGCGTAGTCTGTCTGCGAAATCGCACCACAAAGACCAATCGCAATCAGTTTTCATTTCAGTCTGATACGAGAGTTCATTGAAATATTTTTCTATTATTACCCGGTCATCCATAATACCAGATTCATGTGTCTATTTAAATTTAATTCAATATGGTCGAAGCGACGTGTGACCCGAAAGCTGGTCAATATCTGGCGCAGCGCATCAGCATTGCCATACAGCGTGGCAATGCAGCCAGCATCTTGGGTACACTTCCAACTGGTATTGATATGGATCAGTTGAGCTACCTGTAGTTTGTTCGCAACAGTCTGATGTCAGCTCAATTGTTTCAATTGTATGTACCTACTAGCTTTTATTTAGTTAGATAATTATAATTCAATATTATATTTATAGGATGAGAAACTTATTTTCTGCTAGCCGTAAGGATGGTAGCGCAATTTGAGTTGCGTCTTCCAAGGGTCTTTAAATAAATTAACCCCTAATTCAGTTTACAGTAAGCTAATTAGAACCAACAGGATTTACCTAGCGTACCTATGTTTGCGATTATGGGAATAAGGATAAGGTATAATGTTACTTGTAAATGTATTGCTTTGTTATAGTGTACAGCGTACAGTTAATTGTTTTCCTTTGGGAAACAAGACTGATTTATAGGTCCCTTAAACAATGTTATTATAATTAAACATTATTGCCGAAGTTTTTCCTTCTAGGATTTTTGTGCAACGATGAAAACCCACGGTTAATATTATTTTAAATTTAGGTATATTTACCAGAGCAGGCTCTATATGGTCACAAAAATTTCAAACTAAGAAATTGCAAGAAATTGCAAAAGCGGTCCATAGGTAAAAGGCAAAGTGCGAAAGAAAACTAACAAGACCGTTTCGCATCAAAAATTCAACGGGAAACCGGGAGTTCCCAAACGTGTTTATGTTTTTAGATTCTTCGATGAGGCCATGAATGATTCATAACCAAGGGACCAAGTTGAAAAGTCAATTAAAAGGCTCTCTTTGATTTTGAGGTTATTTTTATCGAATTGCGCCGTTTTGCTTGTTTGAACTCTGTTGATTGGTTTGAGCAACACCGCATTGATGAGGTGAGGTACTTTTTGCTATTTATTACTAATTCCTGTTTATTTTCTTTTTTGAGATTTAAATATTATTTTATTTAATGTAGCTAATTTTATCTACAAATTGAATAGAGACGACGACCTCTGTGGTGCGGTGGGCTAAGTTCCGCCTGTAACTCAGGAGGTTGCGGGGTCGATTCCCGTCTCGGGGCAATAATATTGTAATCATCATCATCATCATCAGCCCATATGAGACCACTGCTGGATATAGGCCTTCCCTAATGAGCGCCATAGCGCCCTGTCTTCGGCTTGTCGCATCCAGCATCTGCCAGCAGTCTTTCGCAGATCGTCATCCCACCTGGCCGGAGGGCAGAATATAATATTTAATTTTAAATTTTTTTTTTTTACAATATTATATTTAATATTGTAATATGTACGAGTATATCAGTCATCTAGTATTTATCCATAACACAAGCTCGGCTTAACTTGGAGCTAGATGATGCTGTGTGGATTATCCGGCACGTATATATATTTATAATATATAATAGTAGCATAATCGTATATTAATACCACTCTAAGTTGTCAGCAAAATACGGCAATTTCGATGCTATTGTGAATAGGCTATAAAGCCGAAACTATCAGCTTCCATGAACCTATTTCTATTAAATTATAAATTGGCAGTCGTGCGTACGCCCCGGCCAATACCTTTTTGATTTATAGAACGACCCGCCTCTATTTTAAGTTATTTTACACATGGTGCCGATATAGCAGGATATTAATAACAAACACGAATACGTTCTGTTTCGTTATTAATATCCAGCTGTTTTCGAAGAATCCTATTATTTTATGGATATACGTAACCTAATCAAAAAAGCTATACTCTCTAGATGCTATTATAAGAGTGGTTATGAGTGTAGTACGCACGCACTTGTGCACTCTACCGCCGCTGTGGTCGAATTTCGGCTAAAAGGGCATTATCGTCAATTTATCAAGATTTAAAGCATAACTAAAGTACCTAAACCATATCTTTATATGGTAGCGCTTCTTTATTTTTTACTAGCGGTCCGCTTCGGCTTCGCACGGGTATTTAACAAAAATTTTAATATTCATGCGGATGCTGTTTTTGAAAATATTCTATAAACTATGTTCATCAGGCAAAATTTTGGATTCTAATGGTGAAAGAATTTTTCAAATCGGTCCGTAGTTTCGGTGCCCATTCAATCCAAACAAACAAACAAACAATCAAAACTTTCCTGTTTATAATTTTAGTATTAGCATAGATATAACCGTGGTACGATGCACACTGGCTGAATAGATATTATATAACCCGGTTTATTAAAGAAACAAAACTAAAATGGCGGCGCTTATTATGTTCTCTCGCTTGCACACTAGTGCCGTCTCGTCGTCCATCCATCGTCACAATCTTACACTTTTATAATTAGGACGATAAACAATGTAAGTAGTTTGTATGTAACAAGTACATGTGTGTAGGAAATCTTCAAAACAGGCCAAATTTTAAAAATCTTGCAATTTTTTATGCGAACTGTACTTACTAACGTCAACGCAATTACAAGCCGCCATTTAAGGCTCCGGCGACGGATGAATTTCCCATACAAACGTAATACATATACATAGGTTCCTGCCACAAGCTTTTTTGAACATACTTATCTATCTACACAAATAAAAAGAAAAATGAAAAGAAAATCAGATTTGGTTTAATTTCATTTCAGTAAAGTATTATGAAAGAAATTTGTGGTAGGAACCTAGATAAATACAATTTGAATACAAATAATAGCAGATCATGGTGAAAATATGCTGAAATTACAAATCATTTTAGTATTACGTCAGTTTATATTTTGGGAAAATTATCCGTGTCGCCGGAGCCTTAAGATTCGTTTTTTAATGCATCGGCTTACCTAGACGTACTTTACCTACGTGTATTGATAGCAAAATTACTTAAACTCACTAATTTGTTGATCATTAGCATTACCATCATTGACGGAGGACTGTTTGCTTTAACAATTTAGTTAAGTTAGGACTTCACACCTATTTGCTATTTCGTGGGAAATCATACTTCTAACAAAATTCACGGAAATCTACTCAGAACATACTATTGTGCCTTAATCACTTGTACCGGAAAAGTAAATAATATGAGACTCAATTATCGTTGATTACGGTAATAGGGATAATAAGCGAGTGTATATGTAATATTAATATATCTATACTAATATATTATCATTATGACGATCTTTGTGGCGTGATGGGCGAAGAAATACGAACTAAAACTTTAACAACGCATAATCACAAACGCACAGCTAAAATGTTAATTCGTGTTAAGAAACGGCTGAGGGATTAATTTTATGATAATTAAAAAAAAAAGATTTAATAACCAAAAATTGATAAAGCCTTCCCAAAACTATCTGGGATTTAGGTTCAGGTACGTGGTTTTTTACCTATACCTCTAAGATAACTTATCACAAAGGTCCATGTTCCCTGCCATAAAAAGTAGGTAAGTTCCCAAACAATCCATCCAACTTTCTAATCAATAGCCACTCAAGTATTGCCCAGTAACTTCGCTGTTCCCTGGCAGCTACTTACCAGATCTATTTGTTAATTTCGCCGATAACTCAAAGCGACACGTACTGTTGTGCGACCGCAACTTCCAAACTCAGTTTGGTACTAAGTAAATACAGTGTGATTGTTGAAGGTACGGAGTTGGAATGCTCCAGAAGTTTCTGCGGGTATTTTGGATGTAGGTTTCTGAACGTTTGTACCGGGCTATAACTATCCAACTTGATGTTTACTGTTTTGGTATCTCGGATATGGACGTAGATAGGAACGGTTTAATTATAAACATGTGAATCCCCTCAAGCCAAGATCTATATTAATATTATCAAGGGGAAAGATACGACTTTTTGTTGTTTGTTTGAATTGAATTAGCTCCAAAAATACTGGATCGATTGATTTGATTTGAAAAGTTCTTTCACTATAAGAATTCGGCATTATCTCTGATGCATCAGAGATAATTCCGAATTCTTATAGTCAATTCAAACAAAAAACAAAAAGTCGTGATGAACATAGGCTATAGAATATTGTCAAAATGTAAGGGATTTGTATGAAAACTTCAATAACCCATTGGGTGTAAAAACTTATAATCTTAGATTTTTTTGTTAAATACTAGTGCGAAACCAGGGCGGAACGATAATGAATAATAAATTGTAATTTGAATTTGCCTGGCAAATATTTTAATCGAATTGCCTTTGTTTGATTCATCGGCAACACACAGCTCAAACCACTAGTACCTAGGTATTTGAAGTCTCATTACATTGATTCAATAAAACTGTGCAAGGTTATTGTCAAAAGACAAAACTACTAGACATTAGTAGTGAAAACACTACACTAATAATTTTTATTTATCCCAATAATTTACGACCTTTGCCGTACTTGAACCCCTTTCGCTATATTTAAACAAATATATTTTCAAAAACTCTAAAACCAGAGTTGGCTCCTCCAGGTCTAGTCGAATAAATGTCAAAACATAAAGCGGTCAAAGAGCTATTTTCAGTACTTAGTAAGCCCTTTAGCTAAGAATTCAGTCAGCTAGCATTATTGTACGTAAAAGTTACAATTATGTTATAGGTATAAGCCAAAGCTCTAGACTTTGTCACAGTTATCTAGCTCGTCATATCAATCTGCTTATGCTCTAAAAAACCAAAAACCCCTACCTTCATCCCCATCAACACAATACAGCATCCAAGACTGAGCAGCGTATCTTGCAGTCTAGTTTCTCCGATATGTAAGAACACCTGGTTCCAAGTCGACTTGAAGGTTTCCGCGCTGAAGCGAAGCCCCAGGAGACCTTTGATCTGTGATGATGCTATGGTGATGGCAGCTGCTGATGTGAAACCCGACACTACGGGGAGCGAGACGAAGTCTACGAGGAAACCTGGAATCGATTTCAGTAATGGATAATTATCGATTTCAGTAAGGTTTGTTATATCAGTTATCGAATAACCAAAACACAAGCGCTGCTTGTGTGACCACACGATAAAAGCTAAAGCTATAAACTTTTCGAGTTGCCAGTAAAAGTATGTATTTTTCACTGAGGCTATACTCTATGATAGCCATATTTTTCTATGTACAAAAATCGCGTAACTTTAAAAATGTAGCCATATACAGAAGTATAATATAGTAATAAAAAAGTATAGTAAGCCCTTTGATCGCATAAGTCATCGGATACTCCTTCATCAGTGACATAACTTGCTTACTTTTTATGGAACTACAATGAAGTATCTAATATCTAAAACTTATGCTGTCCTTTTCAGTTTGAATCCGTGGGCATCAGCGACGAATTTATTAAAAGGTTGTACAAAAAACTTCAATATTGTAACCCAACGGGCGGACCGATAGTGAATAATAAAATGTAACTTAAATTTGGAGCTAGGCGAATATTTTAATCAAGTTGCCTTTGTTCCGATTTTTGACAACACACACTAGTCACTAAATAAATAAATAAATAAAAATAATGCTGGACAATCCACACAGAATCATCTAGCCCCAAGCTAAGCTGAACTTGTGTTATGGGTACTAGATGACTGATATACATAATACAATATTATTAAATACATATTTTTTATCATACATAGAAAACGACCAGAACCCCTGAACAAATATCTGCAGATCGTACAAATATTTGTCCAGAGGCGGGAATCGAACCCGCAACCTTCTGCTTCGGAGGCGGACCTTCACCCACCGCGCCACAGTGGTCGTCACTAGTAGACTACTCAAACCACTAGTATTTCATAATAATCGTTCAAGTAAATTCATGATTGAATAAAATTGTGCAATATTATATTCTCTTTTCACTACACTTATAATTTTATTTATCCCAATAATTTACATTTAAACTCTTACCTAACTGAGCAATCCCGGCGAACAACTGAATGATGCCAGATAGGAGACACAGGAGAACCGCAAAGTCGGGGCTGGTGCCGTTGGTATAGGTGAAGGTGAGGAGAGACAGGAGGGCGGTGGGTCCGATGTTGATCTGGGGACAGGTTCCGAGGAGTCCGTAGACGAAGCCTCCCGCAAGAGACGCGTAGAGGCCATACTGAAAAATATAGGGTTCTTTTTTGAGAAGATCTCTTTGCTCTGAATACGAACTATTTATGGTTTATTTGATGAAATTGTAGTCAGGAGGGACTACAATTTCATAAATAGTTCCATAAATAGTTCGTACTTAAGTTGCCCCTCTGTGTTTGCCTTATTATATTGTTTTATTTTGCTATAGTATGTACTAACTTTCTATATGTGTCTTATGTAGATTTTGTCTAATAAACCATTTTTACTTCTTTCTTCTTCTTTGTCTACAACCAAAGAAATAACCAAATTGGAACTAGTATACATATAATTCAAACATTTGAGCTAGCTGCAGACTGTTGCAAACAATTTACAGGTAACTCAACTGATCCATATCAACACCAGTCGAATTTGTCAAGATGGTGGCTGCATTGCGTCGCAGTACCATGATTCAAGTAGATAATTATTACTTAGTTTACTCCTACAACTCTGTGTAATTTACATCGAAATCTTACTTTTTTAATGGCCGTTCACAGACTAACAATAATATTTTGACATAAAAAAAAAATTACCACACATTATTTCTATGAGCCTTCATCGAGCTTATATTCAACCAACCCAAAATTTATATCTGCAAACCGTCGAGGTTTACGATAATATTATAATTTAACGAAAGTCATCAATAAATAATTAATTATTTTTTTATGTGCCTCCATCTATATAGTGTTCCTATATGTCCAGTCCATCCCAAGGTGGCCTGGAAGAAAAAGCTCATAGCGATAAGGCTGCCTTAATATTTCCTCTACTTTAAGCATGCCTGTTTGTTATATTCTATTTCGTTGTGTGGTCTACTAAAGTAATTTCTATCTATCTATCTAGATACAATGTCACGCTCCAGAATTGATTTATTTATTGTTTAAATCATACTTGACCTTTATTTACTACTAGCGACCCGCCCCGGCTTTGCACGGATGTTATGTTATACCTAAGCCTTGCTCTTGAATCGCAATCGGACGTAGGCCTACCGCGCCAGAGGTCGTCAAAATTTAATTTAAAGAAAATCCTGAGGAAATGGTAAAATATTAAGAAAAAGATTTGTTCAAATTATTTTCCTCATTTGTAGTTGAAAGCCGAGCTACCAAATCACAAACGTGATCATTAAAACAACGCAATAAATACAGTTTCGCAACTGTATTACCTGCTAAACACGTAAACTCTAACCTAAGTTATCTTGGTGAAATCTGGCTTATATTGCCTATAATTTTTTTTTTCTAAAACGGAACCGACAGAAACATTTTTATTATATATTATAGAATCGTGGAATGTTGAGAACCTACTACTACATTCCCGGATTATTATTGAAACCGAATGTGATACTTTAAACAAACAAGAAGCAGTGTGCTGTTATGATTGCTGAACTTTTAAACATCAACCTATAGATAAGATAGAAAAATATTTATTGTAAACAATAATAAAACAGTTACAAACAAAACAAAAATGAATAAAATATGCGACAACATTATGTACTTTTTTAGTACCTATGAATAGGCTCCGAAACTAACGTACCAATTTGAAAAATTCTTTCACCATAACATTATCCTTGACGAACATATAACTAAAAGAGATACGAAAATAGATTTTGGTGGCCACCAAGGGCAACTTCGTATCTCTTCCTAAACTAAATAGAATAAAACTATTACAGAGGCATTAAAAAAAAGCTTATGATAGGTATCACAAACTGGACGATGGATTTTTGAAAATTCCTTTGTTAATAAACAGAATAATAACATAAAGTAGGTGGTGGCGCTAGTTTAGGTGCTGTATGCGCCTTAAATACCACGGGTATTTTAATCGAAGCCGGGGCGGACCGATGTGTCTTTACCTATGTATATGTATAAATAATTTAAAAATTTCTTAAATTTGAGATACCAGAATGTAATCGCTGATTATGGTTCATTGTGCCAGAGTGCATTCTAAATAATGTGTACCCTGAACATGATAGCTATTTTACGTAGACCGCATCCAAAATGTATGCTCGCTCTCATTAGAGCAGCCAGCGTTCTGTATTGTTTACGCAAATGCTGGAATGATAAATAGCTGGTCAGATTTTATCTCATAGTTACATGGAACAATTTCGGAAATGGATAACAAAGGAAGCATTTTGGCGCAACTGCGTAGCCTATTCCAGGTTTGAGATTTCAACTTGTAGGCTTACAGAATAAGTGCTTAGACAAGAGATATATATTCACAAATATATTCTATAAGTGTCATAATCATAAATAAACATACAATTATTTATTTTAAGGTGTGGTTTTTTTTTCTGTTCACTTTAGGTTTTCTGTATTTCCTTTCGCGATTATATAATTAGATTAGTAGGTATCTACCATAAAAATAGTTTTCGTACGAATACTATTTTCTATGGGTCTGATGAAATAACGACTAATGAAATTGAATGTGGAATAATCTAGTCTTTAAAGGTATTTTTTTTATCTGTTAAAATTATTAAGTTTTCAAAATCGTAGGTAAAGTATGATCTAAACTTGAAGTTAACCTGCAAATATTTTTATTGTTTTAAAAAAACTAAACCCTAATTAAAATCCGTAAATATTAGACTGTTTTTAAGTCACAAATATAATTCCTCGAGAATTTTTAAAATGGGATCTCCTTGATCATTGATTTTGAAAACTTTCAAAATCGGTAAAAAATTGAACGAGAAACGGTTAAAAACTTACGAACTGGCGCGGTGGGCGAAAGTACGTTTACGAAGTGCGAGGTTCCAGGTTCAATTCTCGCCTGTGAACAAAAATGTTTGTACTATCCGCAGATATTTGTTCCATTTGTTCTGGACGTCTCTATAGTAAAAATATCTTTGCTATTTAATATATTTTATTAAGTTCATCTTGTACCTATGACACAAGCTTGGGGCTAGAAGACGATATGACTATTCCCACCATAAAAAAAAACACAGCCTCCTTTTCTTCCAACGTCATACCTTACGTGTGTTAAATGCTGATGATGATTAAGATACGCGATAATGATCAACCATTGTGTAACCTACCAAATGGTAATGTTTTTCCTTATACAACTATCTGCAGAGCAAAAACATTTGCCGACATTACCACAACATGACCTTACAATGTTGCTCACAAGGAACCACAAAACACGAACTTTATTTACTGGAAAAAAATATTAGAAAAGGTTATGTTGTGACTACAAGTAATGTTAAAATTGGCAAAAACGCCTTGAATAACAAAGAAAATTACAATTATTTAACTAAATTTGAGCTAGTATTTTACAATTGAGCTATGTGCAGACTGTTGCAAACAAACAACAGGTAGCTCAAGTGATCCATATCAATACCAGCTGGAAGTGTAGCCAAGATGCTGGCTGCATTGCCTCGCTTTATGGCAATGCTGATGCGATAGCAATTGGAATTGCTATTGGTAGTCTGGATAATACCTAACGTTGGTACCGTCAAAAATGACAATGGCTAGCTATAGTTAGTCACCATCCACATTTAAGAATCCGGCGATTCATTTCCCATACCAAAATGATTTGTAATTTGAGAATATTTTCACCACGGCTCCGAAACTATTGGACCGATTTGAGAAATCTTCTCAAATTACAAAACACTGGTACTACATTTGTATAGGTAATATATCCATCGCCGGATCCAAGGACAGTCGTTCAAAGAGCATTAATAAAAACTACAACGGCCTGTACAATGAGACTCAAGAAAAGTAACCTAATAAAGAAACAGGATATTTCATCACTTGAGGATAATGATGCCCAAAATTAACCTATTGTTGAACTGGCAGGGGGAAAGAGGTCGGTATATTATCAGACCCTGGGAGATTGTATTGAAGGATAAACGAAAGCAGAAAATCATGTTATCTTTAACAAATAATCTATATCTATCTATTATAATTATAAAGAGGACAGATTTGATTGTTCGTTTGTATGTTTGTTTGAATTGAATAGGCTCCCAAACTGCTGGACCAATTTCAAAAATTCTTTCACCAACAGAATCCTAAATCCGTGATGAACATAGGCTGAAGAATATTTTCAAAAAATCTGGGATACTTATGAAAACTTCAATATTATAACCAAACTTTTGAACTTCTTTCTGTTAAATAAGTGTGAAGATTTAACCCATTAAAAAACCTTTATTATTAAGTAATATTTTTTGTATTACTAAGCAATTCTTGAGCACTTCTTGATTCTTTTTGAAAATATAAATAGTGTCCCAACTAACACGACTTTATCTCTTTTATATATTCAGGTATTTAACAGAATTTTAAAGTTTTTCCACACATTTACACGTTGGTTCACATTATTAAAGTTTTCAGTCTGAAGTTAGCTCGATTGTTTCATTTTTAAAAACTAGCTCTTATTTTATTTATTGTATAATTCTTATTTTCTTTATAATTAGGTTATATTTAAAGCGATGCACATACGCTGCTGTGTGGTCTCCCGAGGCACCATTATCTTAAGTTTGGGCAACAGGAGTCTCAGTGTGTGGTTGTGTATGTGTTTGCGATTTGGTTTAAGATTAACCACGATTATGAATTTGAAGGCATTTTGTAGCTATTTCAGAACAATCCAACCATTAAATAGCATCGGCTGGCAATATCAATCAGAATTCTAAGATCGGTTAACATTCTCAGAAACGCAATTATATTTTGAATTTAGAAACTTTACAGACATAAAATATAGCCAATATATGTTCGATAAATCTGAAACTTGGGAATATGTTTGATTGGCTATTTGTACAATCTATCGTAGTCTCTCAATCGCACATGAAAGCACAAATCGATATATGTAACGATGCGAGACAAACCTCAAATCAAAGTAGATTCGTCTGTAGTGGCTAGGATCAAGTATATATTCTGTATTTCATAGTTAGTGGACATACGTGCATTTACACTAGGACATAAAGTTCTGTTTAGATCCTATTCACTGCAATCTTTTAAAATTCTAATCTAATAAATGAAATAAAAATCACTAGATTTTTAGAAAGCAAACTGATGAGTGTTATAAATAAATAATGCTGGACAATTCCAAAAGGAATCGAACCCGAAGGCGAACCTTTGCCTACCACACCACAGAGGTCGTCGTTGATAGACAAAAAGCTTTAATTATGGTTTTTATTATCGTACATACTCCGAATTTATGTGTTTTCTCCAATTGTAGACTCAAGAAATGGTAAAACAAGATCATCACAAAGCCTTTTCAACGATAATTTATTTAGTAAGATTTGTATTTAAATATAGAGCCATTTTGCTAATATTTCTATCCTCAACAATCGATAGCTAGACTAAAGTTGTTATATTTCAACTTGGAGCAGAAGCCGTCCCAAGTTTCAGTCTCAAGCAGCTAAATTGTTAATTTTCTTACGGACCAGAACCTAGATCGTAAGCAAATAATTCAAACTTTGTATCATGTAATCTATTAATAGGCTAGGTTTTGAGGAGTCTATTTATTCATACTGATCTACTTGTTGTCTCTCTTGTGTCTTTTTTAAACTGACACAACGTCTGGGACACTTAGTACCAACCGGTACTAAGTTAACTTGCAAGGCAGAGCTTTTAAAGAAGTTTGACAACATGGTATAATTTGTGAATGTAAAAGTGAAACTATTGGCCATGGGAAGGCTTTTAAGCAAATATAAACCTTATCACTACATATTATAAAACAATGCCATGTGGTGCGGGCCTAGAATTTCACCACCCCCACTCTTCCTGTGTGTGACGTAAGAGGCGACTAAGAGAGACACACCGGGGGGTCGGGCAGCAGCGCTCTCTGCACAACAACTCCACCGAACTGCGATCCCCAACCTGCATGCCCAGCGTGGGGATTATGGGCAATAACCCCCAAATGATAAATAATGTCACCTATTGCGCTCATAAGGGGAGGTCTACTCTCACGTGTTTGTGTACGGAGAAGTAATCAAATTTGATTTTACAGAAACTTATGAAAACCAACCGATAACCTTTATTATATTAATATCGCCCTTGTAAACACTAGTTCTAATTTGGTTCAGTTATTTATTTGTTATATTCTTTGTTGATAAATATAGCCTTTAATAAATATTGACAAAAGAACAAACAATAAACATACAATAATATTTACGTTTATTTGGTACTGGTCCAACAATTGAAAAGAATCGGTGTGATCTTTTGTCAGTGTCTATTAAAGGCAACCATTTACATAAAAGATTGTTATATTTTAAACTGACGAGTGCTGTTGATCCTTTCATAATTGGAAACAAAACCCCGCTGAAACCACAGTATGCATAGTGCTGAAACTTCAAAAACGGATTGTCACGAGTTTCGTTCTTTCAAAAATATATTGTTCCGAGCTCAGCACAATATCAATAACACGGGCTTTAAAAATAATGAATCGCAGCATGAATGTGATAAGTTATGCTCTAACGATGCACGTTTGCTATTTCTAAGTTGATTGTAAGAGGCGGGAACGCAGAAGACAATAAATTGCTTCGTCTCACGTCGTCTCTTTGTCAGATTCACCGATTATATTTAACCGTGACTTAACACGTTGTCAATGGTGAAATTAATTTAGTAATTCTACTATGATTTGGAATTGCTATTATTTATTGCACTTATTACCATTTTGAATATAATATTTCGTTGCTGCATGTATAGTTGTAATTTTATTGTATGTTGTGTATTAGCTTTGTGACAAACCTTTGACATTATCATGGTTACTGAACTTTTGAAATGATTATTGGATTTTTACCATATTTGAACCAATAAAACTCGCAGTGGACTTCAGTTGTTCCGTGAACAGACCGCAAAACCTTTAGCATGTCTTCTACCTTTAGCATGTCTTCTATACAAATAGAGTTTCTTACCTGAGGCTCGAACCCAGCTAGCGAGGCATAAGCAATCGACTGCGGTATGAGAGTGAGTGCCACTGTTATACCAGCTATGAGATCCCCTATCGCAGTTCCCAGGTCATATTTGGAACACCAGTTGATGCTTGGCAGTAGACCGCTGATCAACCGCTTTGGATTCAGCTTCAGCATGGCTGAAAAAAGAAAGGTTGATGGAATTAACACATATACATGGAAAAAAGACTTCTGACACGAAGAAAAGACCTAGAGCTCCAGCTTTGTCTCAATGTAGCAAAGCAGGGCAGTAGATATCAGGCAATACAATTGTTTAATGCTCTTCCTACTGAATTTTAAGCAATTAATAACCCAAATATTTTTATGAATAATTTAAGAAAAGATTATTTATCGTACGTAGGGGAAATAAAACTAGTACGCGATAAATACCCAATTATTAGTCTTTAATATGTCAACAAATGGAGGCCTATGTCCAGCAGTGAACTGATATATGCTGATGATGTCAGCCCAAGTAACACAAAAGTGCTGTATAAAAGCTGAATAACTGTCCACAATAGAATCCTTAGCTGTACAAGTCTGCTGAATAAGAGCGTTAGCAGCGCTGTTTCAGCTGATATAACTCTGATTTGGGCACAAATTAAACAGCTATAGGCTGAATAACGTAACTGATTGCTGTATATCAGCATTATTTGAGCATTATTAAAGGTAACAGTCACCCCAAGAGCTGAACATTGGCTGAATATCAAAGTATGTGTTACCTATTATACAGCACAAAGTACAGACCAGGATCTTAATAACGCTTTTATGGAGTTGAAAATTCACAAGTTGCAAAATTGTGAATAATTTTCACGTTCTCGCCCCTACTTGCTACCAAGTGAAACAATTTGACAAGTGTTTTGTGATGTTGATATTGTTTTCGGTAAGTAAAATCTTGAGTTTTTCTTCTAAACGCGTAAAATTCGAATGGGAAAGCATTTTTACTGTCAAATATCATATAAATATAGATGAAAATTTTCATGCGCTCTCAAAATAGTACCGTTTACTTGAAAATTATAATTTAAAATGCGCTGATGATGATAAAAAAATAAAACAGAAATCTTATTATTCTGTCCATGTTATTTGACAATAAGCTGTTTACTCATAAATCACAGATTTTCTCTTCAAATCCAGTTGTTATTTTCGTTGTAGAGAAAGATATAAACTGTAAATATATTCATATTCATAGGTTAGAACATAAAAATGGCAGACAAGCAATGTGCACTTTATTAATCACAATTAAATGCTATGGGCTGTATAAGTATTCACTCGTGGTACATACATCAGCAATGAGCTGAAAAGAGTAGTTCTTGTGTGAAACAAGTCAGCCACAGATTCATGAAAAGCTTAATAGCGGGTAACAAGTACGCAAATATTTTACAGTGAACCACTAAACTCTGTAGAAAATTTAGGGATCCGTAATTTATAAAATTAAATTAAAGCGCTGTGTGTAACGTCCTTCATATTTATTATTTTATTATTTAGTCATATACCTACTTACTTTATATTACAGGATAATTCACAAACGTCTGCCAGCGAAAAAGCACTCCAGCAGCAAGACACACTACAAGTTATCAACACGGGAGATATACAAACCATTCTTTCCAATCAAGCCGCTATGTTAGCGAAGCTTGATATATGCAATATTAATAATAAATAAAAATGATAAGATATATTTTTTCAATTGCCCATTTGCTTATGTTTTCACGTCATTTTTCTTGTTTATCATATTCAGTACACACACTGTCACTGTCTGAATTTTCAGAAACATTAGAGATATCTAGGTATCTGTCATTACTGCAAGATACGGAACCACTATCTTCTAATATTTGCTGTATACTTGCAGAGCTCTGTCCATCTAAATCTGCACGTCCTTCTACACAAACAGTTGCGGATCGGGAACCCTGCCGTTCTAAAATTTTACTCCCCCTTGACTCATTATTCATCAAACGTGTAGCTTGATCAGTGTTCCCGTATCTCTATTTAAAATTCTCAAGTATTCTGCAGTAATTTTTCGGCGTATTCCTCCTGTTCTACGTTTATATTTCTACATTTCGATATTAAATACCACAAGTCTATATAATCCTATACGGGGCGCTGAAATAAACAGTCTTCATGAACTCATTTAACTGCATTAGTAGATTAATTGCCTACGCAAGTACAAGTATTCAGCTCTAACCGGGATCTTGGGTCACTTGTGATTTGTTATTAAGCAGTTTGCTATATTTTAGCATCATAAGAATTCACCCATAGTGATCATGTGGGCTGTTATAGTGCTATTATACGATTGCATGTAACAAGCTGATTAACATAATTAAAGTTCCACTTTGTGCAGCAAGACGAATTATATTGTTGTTAATGCATATATCAGTCCAGTTTAATAAGTTTTAATATGTGTGAGAAAAGTTTAGTTGAAGCGGTTTTTATACAATTCTCAAGTTTATCGCACGATAGTAATAATTAAGTCAGCAACAATGAATTGGATTTCCTTTAATTTCATACTATTTATTTACTTACCTTTATTTTGAATGTATTTAGTGTTTTCAGTCAATGTTATGATAGCATAGTTGTAAAATTATGACCATGTTCATTCATACATTTTGCACCATGCAAATGGTTTTTGAATAAATAAACTGAAACTAGACAAGCCTTATAGACAATGCCCAAACCATGGTCTATAAGGCTTGGAAAATAAAGACGCTTACTACTTATATCAGAAAGCTATTTTTAAACAAACTTTAGAACATTCTTCTTTATAAGATTAGCACATATTCAACTTTTTACTGTTAAGATCCGGCGTTAAAAGCGATAACTTACGGCAGGATGGCAGATAAGTATGCAAATGGCAATAAAACTCCTTTTGTGTGTCGAAGTTATGAGTCATTGACTACCCCAAAGATATTTTCAAGCAAGTTTGGCCCAGATTCAATTTTTAAGATACATAGATCTACCAACGAGAACTTGCTTTAAAATTTAATATATTTTTTGTAAACGTAGACAATAAGTCAATTAATTATTATTTACCGAGTATTTATCGCGTACCTTTTGTTAAAATAAATAAAATATTAACGAATCGCGAAATTTCAATCGAAGTATTCCGACTGGGTTCGTGGCTTAGGCCCCCAGTGGTGGACGCACCTGTGGTCGACGCCCCCGGTCAGTTTATTTTAATCCGAATATTTTTTTTATCAAATGTACTTGCAGGCATAAAAGGCATAAGCTTTTAATATATTATATCATAACCATAACTATTTTTATTAGAAATGTTTTTATTTTGTACTAGCTTGTACCCGCGGTTTTGCCCGCGTGGAATATTCCCAAGGGAGCATTCAACCCAAGTCAGCTCATACCCTGTCTGTATACCAAATTTCATCAAAATCCGTTCAGTAGTTTTAGACGGACAAACATCTAAACAAACAAACTTGTAATTTTAAACTTTTTAATAATAATTATTAAAAATAATCTACTATGAAAAATATAAATAAAGACACATGAACTAAAATTGTCTACTAACAACAGAAAACAACCAAAATCATCTTATTTACTTCGTTAATAATTACCCAAGTAGCAAAATAGATCCTATAACAGTCTTCAAGACTACATTTCAACACTCCTATAACATTCTAGTAGTAAACTACAAAGCTGGATTTGGGCGCATTTATTGGAGCACAAGTTCTTGTTATGAGCTTACAGCATGCTAAGTCTAATTATTGCCTTGCGCTAGTATTTGGAGGGACTTGAACTCCCTATAATTGCCTTAGAGAAGATTACTACTGGTAGCAGTATTCCTTTTGTTATCTACTTCTAGTTCGTTTTGTTAATATGTATTTGCAGTGTTTAATAAACACTAATTTATTTTATCATTATTTTCTTTGATAATATTTGAATGAAAAATGCTTATCTAGAATTAAGTACGAATGCAATTTTGTATGGCAAATCTATTTTTAATGTATAAGTGTACAGTGTTTGCGCTAATTTTCTTACGCGCTTACATAAATTGAATGTCAAGCCTGTTAGTGAAAAAATATTATCAAGCACTTCATAATTGTTTTTTGATCATTCGCCATGTTTCAAAAATAGCTCTTTATCAAGACATTTATAAGACTGTAATAGGTAAAACTACGCTTGATTTACTCTTAGTTAAGATTACCTAACCACCATGTTGAATCAAATTAGAGTTCCTCGATTAATATTTGAAAACCTGCAATAGCTACACATTTTTGACGTAAATATGTGTATGTGCAACTTATAGTTATGTAAGTATGATTAAAGAGAGAGATTCTTGTACAAAAAATACAGTACAGGATAATGATCTGTTTTATTTCACAACGTAGGTATGCAATTAGGGTAATAAGGATACCACATTCGGAATGTACGGAACATTCTAATAAATTACTGGTTTCTGCTTTTTCAGAACTTGCTTGAGACGATCGCTTTTGCGTTACCGATTCTGCCTGTCTTTTATGTACAGTTCTTCAGTAACCTCCATTTTGTTTAAAACGCTTCTAATCTATGATAAATAATAATTTACAGTAAGTATCTCAAATCGAACGACTTGTTAAACTGTTTTTTTTTTCTTTAAAAGATTATTTACTCTCAAAAAAATCTTATAAGCGTCTTTAATAAGACTACATCGCCTCATACCTATAATGATCTCAGCTAAGTATTTTATAAGTCTTGGAAATCTTACACAAAGCTTTTATAAGACTATAATTTTCGCAGGACTATTAAGACTTTGTCAATACACTTATGAGATTATATGTCTTGTAATTATCCTATAATATAGTATAGTAGTAAACTACAAGGCAGTTTTATTAGTAAATTTGCTCTGGAGAGTAAGAATGCTTGCTATTATAAGCAAAGTATACTTGAGAAAAGCCATTAAAAGCTTTATAAGTCTAATTTAAGCTTTATAAGTCTAATTTCACCTATTGTATTCTATTATAGGATTCCCTTGCTAGTTGGGTAGCTATTACTTTTTTGCTCGGATTTCCACATATGGGCAGATTTGTTCTAAAAACATGATCGTAGTAATTTTTTTATTTTTATACTGCTCAGTCAAATTGGCAATCATTTTTGCATTCTTTCTTGACGCGTTTTTTCGCCTGCTAACAGGAATGTTTTTAGCTTTCAGTCTGAAATAAGATATTATCTATAATAGTTGCATTATTTTACCAATAAATATAATTGCGATTTTAAAATAAATATATTGCCTTGCTTGTGCCGTGCCGTAGGTAGAAATATCAATCGTTATCATTTCCAAAAATGATAATAAAGATGGGTTCTTCCCCAGGTGGCGCGTAAGTCGATGATTCCAAGCCTCTACTAAATTTGTAGTCCTATGTTTTTCTTTATAACAACACCACTTAGCAATTTTTTCCGTGGGTTCAAGCCACTGCTCAACAAAATAATCATTGAACTTTGTTATTTGTTCGTCTGGAATACTGAAATGAAAGTCTTGGATCAAATTGGTCTGCAAATGTAAAAATACCAGGAATGTACAAGTTTTGAAGCGTAAATACTTATATTACCTGTTTTCCATTATGGAAAGCCATCCGTCTTCAATGTCTTCTTCAGGAAGATAGGCTAAGCAGATGCACAGTTTAACGTACTGCGTGGTCTCTTCATGATCTAATAAACGAAGAGACTTTGCCCGCCTGTATATGGCATTTTGAAAATGTACAAAACATCCATGAATTTCAGCATTGGGAAATTCGTTAGTTATTGCGACCATTGCTGATATTTCGAAATCCAGAGTGAATTTTAAGGGCTTGAATTCTATCAAAGCTTCTTTAATTTTTCTGAACATTATCTCATATGTCTTTCTTTCTTTAGTGACCAGTAGCGCGTAAAATATTGGCACAATATTGGTGTCATCTGTATTGTCTCCTATATCTCCATGTATCGTATAAATCTGTTTGAATGGACAGGGGCAGCAATCAAATGTACCGTCACAAAAGAAGTGGTGTACATTTTTAATATCTTCCAAAGCTTTTTCTGATACAAAGATGATGATCCTGTTACCATCCTCATTATAATCGACTAACATGTGTTTTCTAAAAATCTCAGGTATAACAACTTCAGCTGGATCCGTAAATCTTGTTTTTTTTACATTCAGGGATGTATTACGACTTCTGTAGATTGCTTTTTTAACATTGTTGTAGATTGGAATTTTCTCACTGTGCCCTTTATTCTGTAATCTTGCAGTTTTCACTTCAAACATTTTCTGTATAGGACTAAAATTTGTTGTAACTTCTTGTTTTAAATCGTTCATAACAACTTTTATCTCGTTTTTTAATAAATCCGGCTTACACTCAGGCTTATGCCCTTTTTGCATCTGAACATTATCGCTTTCATTAGTTAACTTCACTAAACCACCACATCGGCCATGTCTTTTATTTACACATGTCCACACACTATCGTGTTTATTATTTCTATGAAAATTATACGCAAATCCAGCATGTAGCAATGTTTTTCCCCCTAGTCTATTTTTTACCATTTCATAATTACTTCGCACCAGCCCTTGCGAAGTACCTTCGCTCGACATTGTGAGATGGCACACTAAACTTTAATATCAGTTTTCAAGTTCGAAAGTGTTCAGTTCAAAACCGTGAACATAATGTTTGGATTTATCAATGAAAAGATTACATTAAAAAAATATTTTACACGGAAAACCAAAACCATATTCTTCTGCTAAATCTGTCAACGAAAATTTGATTGCTGCGTGCGCCGCATGTCAGGATGTTTGGAACGTAGCCTTCTGTTCAAATTCTGTTTTAGAGGCCAGTACGTTGTTAATCTTCAATAAATAAAATATCTAAATGTCTAAAGGACAAGTAACCGTCAGGCCGTTTACCAACGTCACGCAACAGACCAATCGCAAAAATCCATTCAGTAGTTTTTACGTGAAAGAGTAACAAACATTCATCTCATCTTTCATCTCTACATCTATCCCTACTTTCAAACTTTTGCAGTTATAACATTAGTAGGATTAAAGACAGAAGTATTTTATTGGTAAAGTACAATTACTTAAAACTATCTAAAAAAAAATCTCTAAAACGGTATGTAAGATACACTTTTGGCATTTACTGTACTAAGTGCAAAAGTGCAAATAATAATAATAATACAATTAATAGAATCGGGGGCGTCAACCACAGGTGCGTCGACCACTGGGGGCCTAAGCCACGAACCCTTCCGACTGATTATTAAAACCATCCTTCCTACATATTAATATCTGCCGGCAAACCAAGCTTAATTACGCTTAACGTAACGTGAATTATCATCGTTATTTGCGGAATGTTTAGCGTGGAAATGACGTTGCGCCTACGGGTGCCTACGATCATAACGCACTAATCGTTATTCTGCGTAATTTGCACACTGAATGCCCTATGCATATGCTTGATAGCCTGGCATAGGGTATTCAAAGGACTTTCAAATGTCATGATGATCAAAGAATGGGTGTTTTAGCATAATCAGCAGAGCCCTGAGTTCAATTACTAATACCTTTCTTCTCTTTAGAAACCCTTATTATAGGAATTAGGAAAACTGACTCCTCTTCTAGCAAAACGCTGAACGGTTAAGGCTGTAATTTGCATAGATGTCGTTCTAGGCCTGGAATAACGTTTATATTTACTTTGTATCGCGGAAAAGGGAACAACTGCAGGCAGAAACTCAATTCTTATATTTTTACATACACACACGCGCCTGGAACGGAGGCTGAGCTTGAGCCCCTTTACTAAATTGATTCAAAGTCGAGCTGCGAGAATTAATTGACGATCCCTTACTCACAGACGGTATTGAACAAATATGTAGGTTCCATGAGAGATTTCTTTACCCTTATATATAATAGCTTAGTGCCATGGTTTGGCACGTCAAATTTTGTGAAGGACTGACTTGATGCCAGGGTAAAGCAGTTTGTATTGCTCTGGATAAGATTTTAAATTGCAGTAAATACGTTTCTTGTAAATTTTGACATTATCTCTCAGGTTTTTCCTGTTTCAATGCATCGGAAATATACAAAATAACTTTATTCCTAGATACCCTTTACCATTTTGAGAGATTTCCCGCATCACAATCTCGTGAACATTTTTTTGTCTATTTATGTGCGTCGGGAAGGCGTTAGCTTTTTGTTATTTTTGTCGGGATTCAGCAATTATTTTATTGATTACATCAGGTAATATAACAGTCAGTGCATAGTAGTTATTTAAGATTCAGGAGCCTGACAGGTGGGCATACGAATATTTAATTATAAGTACATTAAATTTATATAATTTAAAAAGGAACGCGATAAGCCACGTGCCAATAATTCCCGTTCGTAGCTGGTCTACAGGATAGATCTACGCCGTAGGCGTTGCCTACGAAAGTTCTACGAGAACTACCTACGAAAACATTAGATGGACGGATAATAAAATAAAACTTTTTCAACTTTTACGTTAAGGTATCGTAGTACAGACTACTTAACAGGTATTTATCACCTACCTTTACCTACCTTGTGTGTACCTTTTTTTAATTTTCCTATTATGTTTCCATCGCGTTGCAGCGATCATGATCGCGATAGCTACAGTGCGGCAACATTATTTAGGACAATTAAAATGTCCTGCACATCTACAGATTTTTCTATTATTTTCTACTAAAGTGGATGCATCACTATCATCTGCTGACACTGTTCATATTTCACTATTCAATGCGCAATTTCACTAAAGCCAAAACAATTAAATTACATATTATTTCAATGTTGTCCTGAACCTGTATCTACTTTAATTAGTAGGTAAGATTTTTAATGTCAATCATCTTTGTGATAGTACACTTTACCTTGAATAGATAAAGGTAATCATTATCCTTACCTTTTTGGGAACTTCATCAAATATGTATATAGGTACCTTGACCAAAGTTAAATTTAACTGGCACACTGCCATAACCTGCATTGGTAAGCGAAATTATACCAGAGTGTGAATGCGATTACGAACGTGAGACGGTAACACAATTTTGACTTTATAGAAAAAATCTGGATACAATTCACACAACATTTTCAACCTCCATGCTAAGCCGGGCTTGCATTATAGAAATATACTAAATACTTTATCCAGCACAGATCTATATCATATCAGTATCTATATTTTGTATTATACATAGGATACCACCTGCCAGGTGGGATGACGATCTGCGAAAGGATGCTACCAGATGCTGGATGCGACAATCTGAAGACAGGGCGCTATGGCGCTTATTAGAGGGGCCTAATGTCCACCAGAGGATTAATATGGGCTGATGATGATGATGATCAGCAACAATCAAACAAATATCTGCAGATCGCACAAACATAAAATATCCTGGTCTGGGTTTTTTCCTGTACAATTACAACTTGCAACGCCCGCCCCGGTGATAAAGCAGGCATTTTTTTTACTTTATCAACAATTAACTTTATATTTCAGCAGTTCATTCAAAATAAATAAATAATGCTGGACCCACAAATGCTACTAATTTATGTCCTTAAAGCTTTCTCTTGATTGAATCACTAAGTCTGCTGGTGAAAACCATATGAAAATTCGTTTATTATTTTTAGAGCTCAGAGAAATAGTTATAGTGGCGTTTTTCTTGTGTGTTAATACTGGGGTTTTTGTTTTATAAATAAACGTAGTGATATTATGGATCTAAGTATAAAAATAAATGTTATTAAGTTTACGAGTGCTCAGTTCTCATAACAACTCGTTAAGGTAAGATGGCACCATGTGAAAACATCTGGCAAAAAGTAAAATGAACTACGATACTTATAATTCCACTACTTGCTTTATATAAATCTTCTAAAGATTTCCACGGTAGATAGATTCTAAAGATTTACAGTAGTAACAACCTTGTCGTTTTCATTATCACGATGTTAAGAAAACAGGACGTAAAGACTTAAAGTCCTGCTGGTCTTAAACTAAAGTTGTGTGTCTGTGGGTGAGGTCAAGTTCCGGATGATGATGATGATAAACCAATTCAAGGGCCACTGAAGCTTCATTTTATATGATGCCCTAATTTTCTATTCAGTTAATTCAGAGTAACTGATAACTGTGGCCTCAGACTGTTATTGTCATATTTATTGACATAATTCTACTTATGTACTTATCCTACTTAACAAATCATATCAAAATTATCAGTATAAAATTAGGGCCAAGGGCAATTCTTTTCACCTGCCATGGAACACCCATAGCAGGTGCAGCAACAAATTTGTATATAAGTTAAGTTATATTTGTCTTTTTTTACTGATATTGGCGAAGAGGCAAAATTGTGTCGAGCCAAGAATTGCGTAGATTATCGCAATTATTAGTGCCTAGTAATCTGAACAATGCACGCTTTAACAATTTGTTTGATTATGTGCTTAGCATACCTAATGTTTCAATAAAAACTTCCCTTTTGTTAAATTGGTATAGTTCTTTTTGTAGTCTGGTAACACAATGCAAATTATTAGTTTCGAGCGTCAGCCTATATCAATCCACAGCTGGACATAATGAATCCCATAGTGAAACATAAAAACACAAAAAATAATATATAAAAAATGTGTATACAATAATAGTTTACCTAGTTTAAATACTTAAATGACTGAATAAAATTTGTACTCCCTGAAAAAATATCGCAAATGGTTAATAATTACCTCAGTTGGTGCTTACAAAACGTAAATATCAATCCAAAAAAAAACAAACGATTTTGTGTTCTCTTTTTAGTCAAAATTATTCAGCAGTTCTCCGTAAAAACACCTTCTAAAGTCGCAAGATTTATTTTAGATAGTAATATTAGCGCGCGAACTCGTAAAAAACATTGCTCTCGCGCATGCGTATTTTTTATGCGCGCGCAGGCGGCAGAGAACCGACACAAACTGCCACAGTAATAAGGTACTAGATAGTACAGTTGGCTGCGCTCAAAACAAAACACGGTCCAAATTTTGTGCCAATAAAAATGAAAACGTTGTAGCAATCTCTCTCAAACAATCGACGTTGAGCTTCGGGCTGTATGACTTTTGGCCTTCGCAAATACCTACAAGCACTTTGCTTGTACACAAATGGGAATACATACGAAGCCTAGAAGAGGTGATTCTGGACTTCAAGGGATTTCTACGCGTGATTTATAAAATAACGTTAATAACAAACAACGACTACTACTTATAAGTATACTTAATCAAATTACTCAGATACCTATAAAACCTACAAAAAGTCCTTGAAATTGGATAAAATAAATTTCTACACAAATAAATAGATAATCATATAGCATCCTCTAACCCCAAGCTAAGGAGAGCGTGTGTTATGGTACTAGATGTACTACTTAATACAATTTATTACATAGATAAATATTTACATCATACATAGAAAACGACCAGAACACTCCGAAGAAATTTCTGCAAATCATACATTCGTCCCGGAGCGGGATTCGAACCCGCAGCCTCCTGCGTCGCAGATGGACCTTCGCCCACCGCACCGCAGAGGTCGTCTATACACAGAATTACTAGATAAGTATTCACTTATTCTTTGGCATATTAAACTTTATATATTACATAAGATAAGTGACGATTGATTTGAAGGAAAAATTAAAAACAAATCTTAGTAAATTTATTTCGACGACCTTTGTGTGTGGGTGAAAGTCCGCCTGCAGCGCAGTAGGTTGTGGGTTCCATTCCCGCCTCGGGACAAATATTTGTAAGATCTGCAGATATTTGTTCAGGGCGTTCTGGTCGTTTACTAAGTATAATAAAAAATATCTATAATTATGTACCTAGTAATATTGTATTAAGTATATCAGTCATATAGTACCCATAACACAAACTCTGCTTAGCTTGACGCTAGATGATGCTGTGTGGATTTTCCGGCATTATTTTTATTTATTATAAAACTGCAACTGACTGTACTACAACAATCTTGCAATCAACCGATTTCCTTGTCACGGGTCGCGGATCGATTTGACGGACGAGATCAGCCGTTGACCATGGTGCCTGAGCATTATTCACTATCGGTATGTTTACCATAGGTCTGTATGGACAACTTAGGTAAGATTTTTTTCTATTTACTATCGTTATTTTAACGATAGTCTGTATGGACAACTTAGAAAAAAAAATCTATTTACTAGTTAAAGGATATTGTCCAGGCTTAAATAATTGATTGGCTTACTTGATTTCCTTAGCTAAGCGATCCTATAGATATTGTTGGCAGAGGGCTAATTAGGAGATTCCTTACCCAAACCTTGTGACGTCACAATGTGTTCTAAAACTGATTTCATACGATTTCATGCCGCTGTCTTATCGTATCATTGTAACGTGATTGGATTGGCAATAGTCATTAAAGGCCCTGTCATACATAATATATTTAACTGGTGAACCAATGAGATTACGTACCTCGTGTGGAAACGCTCTTACACTTCCTGAAACACCGGCATGTGTTGAGTTCTTATTTGTCGAAACATTAAGACCCCAATCTCAGCAACCACAAATCAGCGCTCCCACTTATTTAATGTATATTATCATTATGTTAAACAAAGGAAATTTTAAAATTTTCACTGGTCAGTTTGTGATACCTTACTTTCACTGGTCAGGTTTGTGATACCTTATTAAAGCTGTAATAATGTATTTTCTATACTAAAGGCAGTGATGCGAAAATAGAGTAGGTACCTAGGTGTCCAAAAAGGGCAACTTCGCATATCTAGACTTTACGAAATAAAACCTTTACAGAGGCATTAAAGAAGCTTATTAGGTATCAGAAAATCCCTAAAAAACATTTTAAGTTTTTCCTTTCTTCAACGTAGGTAATAAGATAAAAAAAGATGGCAGCGCTAATTTGATGAAGCGAAGATAATTTGACATAGAAGCCATATCTACTGTAGTTTTGTTTTTCACTTACTATCGTATTGTTTTTAATTTTAATACTTTACCCAAATAGTCCGCAACTCGCAAGCCGTTTGTGCAAACTTATGGTAGAGACGAAGGCAAGTGCCAAATAGCAGCTAATGCGGTTTCGCTCTACATTAAAATGTAAAAATCCTGTACCACTACCGGTCACCATAACGACTTTGGCTGCTAAAAATGCCAAGCAGTAAAAAAAAATTGAATTTGTGGTCGCTGTGGAGCTGGTCCTTTATTCACTATTGCCAATCCGAACGCGTAACACAAGTAAGACAGGATAGCGTGGAATCGGACAAAACCGTATTAGAATACAGTGTGACGTCACACGGTCTCCTATTTCATAGAAAATAAGGCCCCTGGCACGTAAACGATAGCGCTTTCTTGATAGATCCTCAATGGATAGGCATGACGTCATGAGCTATTTTGATCTCTAAGCGCCACTGATTAGGTAGGTACCTACGTGAATTTAGGAAGTAGGTGCTTCGTAACCACCATACCTAACTAAACGACAGCAATTGCTCAGTAATTCGCCACCCTGTATAACATTACAGGGTCTTTGAATGTTTTAACTTCAAACACCTAACGAAACAAGCGACTGCAATTTGTACGTGTATCGAATGGGCATGCTTTATTGTTAATAATGTTAATTTGGTAAAGAAATTACAGTTGAGTTGTCAACAAAATTCGACCAAAACAAGCATAAATAATTAAAACGAACGCCCAAAATACTCACGCTTTGACTACATATCTTTTGATAGGAATTACCTTGACGTTCATTATCATAATTTAAGTCACAACAAAAACAGTGATTTCTTTAAAAACAATTACTTTTGTCATCCAGCACCTCGGCATTGCGAATGCGGCCGACCGTGAAATGGAATACTGAACTTGGAACGTAGCTTCCAGTTTACAGACCTAGATACTTATACTAGGTACCTATAAAATAGTAGCAAAGGTAGTTGTAACGTAGTAGCAAAGGTATGACTAACGACTTTTGTGGCGCGGTGGGCGAAGGTCGGCCCGCGATACAGGAGGTTGCGGGTTTGATTCCCGCCTCGGGACAAATACGAATATTGTTAAAGTAGATAAAGCTACGCGTCTTTGCAATTCTTTCGAAAGATTTGATTGTTAGTTTGTTTGGCTTCTAATTGAATGGGCTCCGAAACTACTGGACCGATTTGAAAAGTTCTTTCACCATTAGAATCCTAAATTTTCCGTTTTCCGCATGAAAAGTTAAATGATAAAACTTTGCGCTATATATTCATTTTTTTTTATTTATTTTGGCACAGCTGCTTGCTTTTCTTTAGGGCCGGCCTGTGTTAGTTATGGAGTGTCATAAACTTCACAATTCGTCACTGTGATGCGGGAGGAAAGTCAACTGTCGAAAAATAAAGTCAATGTCTAAAAGCACAATGCTACTAAAAAAGTTAGGGATCCGTATGAAAACTGTGAAACCCAACGTGTATAATTTCTGATTTTTTTTTTATACCTGTGCGAAGCCGATGCGGACCGCTAGTAATGTATGCAATTATTTATTATACCTTTAACCTTTACCTTAATTTTATTGATTTTTACAAAGGGGTTCGAAGAAATTTCTTCAAAGCCTAAAATCGAGTAGTACTTAGAGTATAGAATTTATTACGGAGAAAATCTTTTAATTATGCACGATCCACCATTCAATGCGAACATTGCCGTCCCCCTTTATGATAGCAATTTCAATTGACAGAAAAAGATATTTCTCAGAAACAAAGCTACGATTACAAAAGGATGTGCTTAATAAAACTGTTATCAACATTTCTTATCATTAGCATCTTACCAAAGAATTATCAGATCTTCTAGCGAGAATGAAATATCACAAGTTAGGTACCTACCCGGTTAAAGGGAAACCCCAGTTTTGACTGTCATGCCCAAAAAGAATAAAACCACTACGTTCTAAATGCCTTGCCTTTTTGTTAGGTTTGCTCTTACAAAAAGTATTGCCAATGACGTAGGCTGCATTACGTTGAGTAATTATTTCTTAGTTGCAAAAAAGTACTCATTTAGGCACTTTATTTCGCTTAGAGACTATGTAAATAGGTTTACGAGTAGATACATACTGGTCTGTAGGAGAGTGGACGGATAATTATGTACAAAGTATTATCGAAGGCACATGTCTTCGGGGCCACATTTATTTTTTTAAACCGGTCGGTCTGAGTCAGCCAAAAACATATTTGCGTACGCATTCCACGTGTCAAAAAAACACAGTACCATCTACTACACGCTCAATCAAGTAAGTAATGCGTTGGTAAATGTGCTTGAAGATATAAGATATCTACTTTGCTTAATGATAGCTAGGGTAGGTTAAATTCTTTAAGAAAAAAAAATACACACCGGGGGCGGGCAGCAGCGCCCTCTGCAGAACAACTGCACCGAACTGTGATCCCCAACCCGCATGCCCAGCGTGGGGATAATGGACAATAACCCCCAAATTATGAATAATGTCATCAATGGCGCTCGTTAGGGGAGGCCTATTTCCAGCTGTGGACCATTATAGGCTGGTGATGTTATTATGTGATCTAATTATCGCGTACCTTTTGTTTTATTTTTCCCTACCACCGACGCCCCGTGATTATGATCGCTGCAACGCGATGGCAACGTAAGGGAAAATACCTAAAACAAAAGGTACTCAATAAATACCCGAGAAAGATACTCGAAGTTAAGTTTATCTTTATTAATATTACTAGCGGTCGGCCCCGGCTTCGCACGGGTATTAAACACATTTCAGAAATTATACACACTAACACGATGGGTTTCACAGTTTTCATACGGATCCCTTACATTTTTTAACAGCATTGGGGTTTTTGACATTGACTCGTCACTCCATAACTGACACTGGCCGTAGAGAAAAAGCAAGCACCGTGCGCTATATATTCAACCTCTTTTTCTATTATGACGCGCCATAATAGAAAAAGAGGTTGAATATACAGCGCACGGTTCAATTATTGATTTTTTTATGCGGATCCCTAACTTTTTTGAAAATATTATTTAGCCTATGTTCATCACGGAAAATTAAGGATTCTAATGGTGAAAGAATTTTTCAAATTGGTCCAGTAGTTTCGGAGCCTATTCAATTCAAACAAACAAACAAACATACAATCAAACAAACAATCAAATCTTTCCTCTTTATAATATTAGTATAGATATAGATATTATAATACTAATATTATGACTGATTTTTCGTAGACCTATACAGTTATAGGTATTAGGTATAATTTTATTTAAAAACAAGTACGACAAGTGCGAGTGTAACTCGCGCGCCGAGGGTTTTGAACTTTTGTCGTTTAGGTAGGTACGTATATTGACGACCTGTTAGCGCGGTGGGCTTACAACGCAGGAGGTTGCGGTTTGATTCCCGCCTCGGGACTAATATTTGTAAGATCTGCAGATTATTTGTTCGAGTGTTCTAGTCCTTTTCTACGTACACAAAAATAAATCATCTAATGTGATACTTGTATATACTTTATTAAGTATAACAGAACAGATATCGTAGTAGTACGAATTACACAAGCTTGCTTAGCTTGTCGCTAAATGATGTTGTGTGGATTATCCAGGATACATGACTCTTCTCATATTTTTTTGGAGCACGGTGGAATTCATGAATTCAATAATCTTATCTTATATCTAAATATTCTTCGAGCGCAGTGGAATACATTGGGTATGGACTTTAAAATTTTGAGAACAACGGTTTCGTGGCGCTGTGGAACCCTACTATTACAGTTACTACAGAGATTAGTGGGTAGGTAAGTGGGTTGGTACCTACAATTATTTTTTCGACTTTTTTCTACGTATTTCACTAAGTATGAAACTTAGACGATTTTTAAAACCTGTTTTGAATTGTCGAAATCCATACCTTTGATTTGATATTGCTCTCAATGAAATAGCCCCCATTGTATGAAAATTCGTTTTTTGACCATATTTCGAAAAGTATTGTTTTTACAGACTTCTCTATATTTTTCCTGTAAAATATAGACCTATATCTACAAACGCTTAGTACATTTTATATAGATCACTCTGCTATCTTCGGAGATAGAGGGGGGGGGAACGGTCAAATTTTCGACCTTTTTCAAAATATTTCGAAAAGTATAAAACCTATCGAAATTTCAAAAACTGCATTAAAATGTACAAACTGATACCTTTCATTTGATACCCAACTCGGTGGGGTAGTCACCCCTTTAGAAATTTTTCTCGCCCTTTTTTGACCATATTTCAAAAAGTATTATTTTTACAGATTTCTCTATATTTTTCCTGTAAAATATAGATCAATACCTACAAAAACTTGGTACATATCAAATCGATCGTTCTGCAATCTTCGGAGATAGAGGGGGGGTACCGGTCAATTTTTCGACCTTTTTCAAAATATATCAAAAATTATAAAATCTATCGAAATTTCAAAAACTGCATTGGAATGTACAAACCAATACCTTTCATTTGATACCCAACTCGGGGGGGTAGTCACTCCTTTAGAAATTTTTCCCGCCCTTTTTTGACCATATTTCAAAAAGTATTATTTTTACAGACTTCTCTATATTTTTCCTATAAAATATAGATCAATACCTACAAACACTTGGTACATATCACGTCGATCGCTCTGCAATCTTCGGAGATAGGGGGGGGGGGGGGGAACGGTCATTTTTTTGACCATTTTCAAAATATTTTAAAAAGTATGAAATCTACCGAAATTTCAAAAACTATTTTGAAATCTACAAACGAATACCTTTCATTTGATACCACTTTCGACTTTGTACGTTCCATTTAAAATTTCGATTTCAAAATTTGTATGGAAAATCTTCATTTTGATTTTTCATTTATTTTCATTTATTTTTCTATAAATATGTGCGGGCGCACAAAATATATTATTATTTCAAATTTCAAGTCAATAGCTGCAGTAGTTTCTGAGATATTAAGGATTCAAAACACAAAACAGACCCAAAGCGATTTCATAAGGGTTTTGCAACCGATGGCAAAACCCTAAAAAATTCGTCATTTATTTATGTAAGTATTATGTCTAAGTTCGAAAAGATTGTCATAAAAAATTTCAGAAATTATTAATTTGATTTCATAACAAATAAACATTTTAATCCTTATTTTGATTCAGAGACGTTTTTATTGCGAACCTAAGCCACCTCCGTCCCACTTATTCCTGTCCGGCGCCTTCCTACTAATTAGCCTTTTAGTTAGCTTATTTTTGATATAGGTACTTAAGTATACCTACGTACCCCACCTACTCGTAAAGCTATGCAACAGTAACCGTCCCCTTACTCCCCAGTTTAATCTAAAATGCGTTTCCTCTATTTGCAGTTTTTCCTGCGGGAGGTTACAGCGACTGAATCCGCAATGAGCTGAACAATGGATCATCCCGGATATTGCCTGTCAACCGGCTATCTACACGACTGGGGTAACCGCCAGCTGACCTATCACTTTTGCTTAGCAACCTTACCGACTTGACTAGCTCCTTTGTATTCTGCTCTCCTGGTAGCTCTAAAACCTATTATCATGACAATCTTATTGAGTTTCAGCTTCTTTATGTCTTTAATAGTTTTGGAACGGGGCTTCGCATGCATTGTTTCTATAGATATGTCTGCATAGCGCTAAAGGTTTTTTATTGTGCATATATTATATACCATGGGAACTGATAATAAGGGATAAAATATCATTTATTTCGGCCATTATAAGAACAGTTATGGATCATCATCAGCGTATAATAGTCCCCTGCTGGATCTAATTACAATTTAAAAATAATTATTTTTTATATTAATTTCCTGTAAAAAAATTAAAACACGAAGTAAACCATATCCTTCTAACTTTAATATAATTCCCGCTAAAATTATAGACCCTGAAACAGGCGCCTCAACATGTGCCTTAGGCAATCATAAATGAGTTAAATACATTGGCATTTTTACAAGTGAAGTGAAACGGCCAAAACTCTTCGTTCATGAAAAGAAAGAGCGATCGAACAAATTAGCCTATGTTTGGATTCCAGGCTTAGAACTACCTACATCTATGCCATTATAAATTACAGCTCGATACGTAGGTACAGTAGTGTGGCGTGAAGCAGCAATAAACATACCTTTTATTTTCATACGGTCAGCCTTTCAAATGGTCAGATCATCAAACAAAGTTCCGCACCGTACCGATTTGAAATATTCCCTCACCATTAGAATTCTACATTATCCCTGATAAACATAGGCTACAGAATATAAAAAAAATTGGGATCGGTATAAAAACCTCATTAATACAAACCCAACGTGTATGTGTGTGTGTGTGTGTAGCATCTATATTTTTTTTTATTAAATACCTCTGCGAAGCCAAGGCGGACCGCTAGTAAAATATATTTATGGTTAAATATTTACTAAATCGGTCAAGATTCATAGAACGGAAAGTTCCCACTCATAGTCCTTTCTTACCCACTACCTTCTTCTCAAAGGATTGTAAGGATAGTTCCCGAAGTCTCGCGGCCCATTTGTTTTCCCATGGACGGTAAATTAACTCCGCAATGGATGTACGAAGTAAATGCCGGCTTAACTTGCTCGTTGACCAAGGGTCGTTTACATTTTAGTCTTCCATTTACCTTTTTTACGTGGAATTTCTTAATAGGTACTCTCTGTATAGTGTGCAAATAAAGAATATAAAATGAATAGGGACTTAAGCAAACAGAGGGTGCTGTAAAAAAAGTCAAACTGTACCTACTTCAATATTTCACACTTTCGATGGCGATTTGACGTCAGCTTTATAAAGTTGTTTTTTATATCATCATCATCATCAGCCTATAAGTCCACTGCTGGACATAGGCCTCCCCTAATGAGCGAAACAGATGGCATTATTTATAATTTGGGGGTTATTGCTCATAATCATGCCAGGGCATGGAGGTTGGGGATCGCAGTTCGGTGGAGTTGATCTGCAGAGGGTGCTGCTGCCCGCCCCCCGCTGTCTCCCTTAGTCGCCTTTTACGACACCCACGGGAAGAGTGGGGGTGGTGAAATTCTATGCCGGCATCACATGGCTTTTTATATAAAGTTGTGAAACAGTGTAGGCATAGTGGACGACATCTAATGATGACTGCCATCTAATGATGATACTTGGTTTGATTATCAAACCAATCAAATTTTTGATGGTACCTAGCGGTTCTCTGTGTTTTATTGCGTTGCGTCCCTTGCCAAACGGTCATGGATTTCATTTCACCCTTCTCATCTCGATACGATTCATAAATAAACATTTATCGATAATGCTTATCAGGCGCTTCTAAATTTATTGTTTTATTAATTAGAAATTTACGAGATTTACGATGAAAGGGATGATAAGAGTGAAGCGTAATCCATAATTTATGCGCAGTGTGCTGTACCTACCTTTCAACTAAGGTAGAGAGAAATAAAAAATAAAATTCCGTTGATAATAATCATGAAATGGATTTTTTCTCTATAACGTACTCAAAAAGTTCTAAAATATAGAAGTCGATCCAAAGATCTCATCATCAAATCAAACTCATCAATCATTCAAAGCATAGCAATAAAGTTTTAATTACAAGAATAAATAGAAAAAGAAAAATAATGCTGGACAATCCGATTTATTCCTTTCTAATACAACAAACGACTTATTAGACTTATTGACGTCATAGAATTATATTCCTAACGAATACCAATTTTGAAATCTTTAAATGAAATGTAAAATCTATTGCCAAAACACATACCAAAACAGAACTTTTGGTACAGTCAAAAAAACAATTTGTTTTCCCAAGCTAAGCGGAGCTTGTGTAGGTACTAGATGATTGATAAACCTAATACAATATATAACATAGATAGATATTTTTTTTATTATATGTACTTGTATAGAAAACGACCAGACAGAACCCTTGGAATAAATTCTGCAGATCGTACCAGCATCTGTCCCGATACAGGATCGAACCCGCAACCTCCTGCGTCGCAGAAAACCTTTGCCCCCCGTACCTCAAAGGCCCTTGCAATTTTGTTGTTTTTCATCAGAACTACAGTTAATATAACTGGAGTTCCGATGAAAAAGCCGGACGGATTCCAGTAGAATGGCTATCGATATGTACGATAGTAAGTAAAGCAAAAAGGCAAACAATATAAATCGCTTACAACCTTGACGGGTCCCAGTGACCACGAATTGATTCGCAATTAGTGATGAAAGGCGAACAATAGCGATGTTATTGTTGTTTCTGACCCGAATACAATTTACAATAGAACGTACGTATCTTCCGCTACAGAATCAACAATCATTATTGTCATGTTTACCTAACTGTAGTAATCATTTATAGTACCTACCATACATTATGGAAACCTAGATGCAGATTTATTTATTTTATTAAAACGGTTATTATAAATTTATAAACCATTGCATTAATTAACAGAAATTAAATACATAGAAACAATAATAAAACAGCATCACTTACAAATAATCAATAAAATAAATAAATAATAATAAAAATCATTTATTTACAAAATAGAGACACCAACAAAAAACTTACATTTAAACTTTTACGTACTTATAAAATTTTTAAGGAGTTATTACATGTATGTAGAGGTATTGATATAAAAGTAAGTTTACGAAATCCTCGCTCTTACTAAGATAAATCTTGTATGAAGATGCGAGGGATCCCAACTTCGGACAAGTTCCAATGTTTCTTTAGAGGCTTAAAATTAAGGTACATAGTATAGTTGAACTTATAGATAAATATTAAGATTTTACATTCTCATACATGATATTTATAATGTAAAATTTTAATTAGTCAGCCAGAGAAAGAGGTGTTGTGTGTAAATGTGTATGAAAGTGAGTGTGTAGGATATATATTAATAGGAATATAATAATCAATAGGAATAGAATGTCACTTAATCTAATGCCATCGAGTACGTATCCAGTGTAATGCACGCTAGTAATAGAAATAGGGAAACATAAACAGATATACTTATGTAGGAAGTAAAGAAAAGCTAAGGCAATTTCATAACATCATCATCATCATCACCAGCCTATAATAGTCAACTGCTGGACATAGGCCTCCCCTAATGAGCGCCATAGATGGCATCATTATTTGGGGGTTATTGCACATAATCCCCACGCTGGGCATGCGGGTTGGGGATCGCAGTTCGGTGTAGTTGTTCTGCAGAAGGCGCTGCTGCCCGCCCCCCGCTGTGTTTCCCTTAGTCGCCTCTTGCGACACCCACGGGAAGAATTGGGGTGGTGAAATTCTATTCCGGCACCACACGGCATTTCATAGCATAGTACAATCAAAAATGATGACTGATGTTGCATTTAAGGACTAGAAGCTGATAAAGAAGTTGCGAGTTCGATTCCAGTCCAGTACTTAAGGCTCCGGCGACGGGTGAATTTCCCATACAAACGTAGTAGGTACCAAAATTATTTGTAATTTGAGAATATTTTCAACACCTCTCTTCGAAGTTTCGACGTTTCGTTTTAGACACTCTCGCGATCACGGGATGACAGGGAAAATTAGAAATAGGTAAATAAACGCGATAAATACCATTAAAATAGTACTAGTAATAAGGCCTAATAATGGCTAGGTAAATTTAACCAGTCAATCCATCACAATAACCTGGTTTTTGTTACCCATTTTTCTAATAGTAGGTACACAGCAGGATATCATCTTCGGGTATGTTATATCGTGCAAATGAGGAAGCTACCCGCTATGTGTAGCCCTCGCCTTTAAAATTAACTCTCATAAAGGGCCTCTGTGCTGTTGGCTACGGCCCCACGCATGTCTCCCAAAGGACCGGACCTGTATGGCCCGTGACGCGATCATGGAAAGGTTATGTATTATCTGTACACTTACATTCGATAAATCAATTCATAGGTATTAAAGAGGTACTACGAGGTCTCTTGCTTGACGTGACGGTCGACCTAATTGGACACTGTTGAGTAGTAATCTCTGTGCATGTGTTAATCAACTCGCTAGCCGAAGCGGAACGTAGACTCGTAGGATATTTGGCTGAAGCGTTGTGTTCGCTTCTACGCAGGAAAATATTTATTACCTACCTACACAGAGTTATACAATACTAGCGGCCCGCCCCGGCTTCGCACGGGTATTAAACAAAAATTCCAGAAATTATACACACTAAAACGATGGGTTTCACAGTTTTCATACGGATCTTTACTTTTTTTAACAGCATTGGGGTTTTTGACATTGACTCGACATTCCAAAACTGACACTGGCCGTAGAGAAAAAGCAAGCACCGTGCGCTATACAACCTCTTTTTCTATTCTGACGCGCCATAATAGAAAAAGAGGTTGAATATACAGGCCACGGTTCAATTATTGAATTTTTCATGCGGATCCCTAACTTTTTTGAAAATATTATATAGCCTATGTTCATCACGGAAAATTAAGGATTCTAATGGTGAAAGAATTTTTTAACTCGGTCCAGTAGTTTCGGAGCCTATTCAATTAAAACAAACAAACAAACAATCAAATCTTTCCTCTTTATAATATTAGTATAGAAGCCTATGTTCATCACGGAAAATTAAGGATTCTAATGGTGAAAGAATTTTTTAACTCGGTCCAGTAGTTTCGGAGCCTATTCAAATCAAACAAACAAACATAGAAACAAACAAACAATCAAATCTTTCCTCTTTATAATATTAGTATAGATAGATGATCAATAACCTCATAGGCGACTTGTGTAAATCAAGACGAACTATTTTTGTTGAAAAGCCATTTTATGAATGCACAAGCCAGTAACAGATTACCTATGACAAGTCGATACATACACGGCGGCGCTTGTGTGTCGGTATCTAGCAAAGAATAAAACTTTTTTGCTTTCTACAAAAAATAAAACTAATTTGAAAAAAACTAAATTTAACTAACAGAAAAGTAATTTGCCGTAAATCGTAAACTACCTCTTTTTAAAGGGAAAGAACGCAGAAAATTAAAAATATTTAAATCTGTGTTCGCATTATTTATTAACTTCATTGTCTTTGTCAGAATCCTAGCAACTAGTTACGAACAAAAAAGAATTTTTTGTTACCGTAACCAGTTATGAACTTGCGGTTTCGTATGCGGCCGAAGGGGAATTGACACTAATAAATTCGAAGTCTTTATTTTCGCAGTGCAGGTACATGTGTTCCTATAATCATCAGTCATCTAGTACCCATAAATAACACAAGCTCTGCTTAGCTTAGGGCTAGATGGCGCTGTGTGGATTATCCAGCATTATTTATTTATTATTTGTCATTTATCGATAATATGTAAAACTTTAAAGGAGAAGCCCTGGATCCTAAAATACAGCCCAGGTTAGTTTAGGACCCTACGGATTCAACTTACTGAAACGTTGTTTAACTCTTAATTTTCTTATATCTCGATTTATTAATAAGGTTGCCTGGAAAAAATTGCTATAAGCAATAAGGCCGTCTATTGAATGTTTTTTAATTTAATTTTGATATAAGATTATGTAACTGTTATTTTTAACTCTCAATATTGTTCATTCGTTCATTCATTGTCCAATAAAAATTTATTATTATTTTATTCTAAAATATATATATAAATAAAATAGAATAGACAGCATCGTCTATCATCTCATAGATGATATTTTACACCTCGGAGGACACGAATTAACATGATAAACGCTCCTAATCTGTCCACTGGTTCGAGGCTAGGTTTATTCCACTCGACCACACTGACTAACTGTCAACTTGTGATATGATGCAATGCGACCTCTATGAAGCAGTGGGGGAAGGTCTAACTGAGACACTAGTTGCGCATTTGTTTACCGCTACGGGACAAAGTAAATATTTGTTTGGGGTGTTAGAGTATTTAGTCATCTGGGTGGAACCCATTACACAAGCAGTGTTTTGACTGACGACCTCTGTGGTGCGGTGGGCGAAGGTCCGCTTGCGACGCAGGAGGTTGAGGGTTCGATTCCCGCCTCGGGACAAATCTTTGTACGATCTGCAGAAATTTGTTCAGGGCGTTCTGTTCGTTTTTTATGTATGATAAAAAAATATCTTTATTTGTAATAATATTGTATTATGTATATCAGTCATCTAGTACGTAGTACCCATAACACAAGCTCTGCTTAGCTTGAATTGATGCTTTGTGGATTATCCGGCATTATTTATTTATTTATTTTACGTTGACATTTGTGTACAAAACTGGATTTAAAAGTCAAGAAACTATAAATCTGTATAGTGCGTTTTTCTATTATTTTTATCTGAAATGAGGAAATAAAACCATTACGTACATAACAATAAAACGTTTTATTAAAATTAACTCAGCATTACGCTTAGTACCAACACTTCCGCATCTCGAATGAACAATAAATGCAAGTTACAATGAGAATAAAATATGACTGAGGCCCGTCTACAAATGTATTTTAAATGACTAATCTTAGTTATATACTAGCGGTCCGCCCCGGGTTAATGTTTCATACGAAACACTAACTTTTTTGAAAATATTTAATTTGCCTATATACATTACGGAAAAAGGACTCAAATGGTGAAAGAATTTTTCAAATCGGTCCAGTAGTTTCGGAGCCTATTCAATGCAAAAAATGTTTCCTCTTTATAATATTATTTATTTAAATATGACTAATTTTTATGTTTTGACAACTCACTAATCAAATGTAAGCTAATCAAATATTCACAAGGATATTAAAGCACTATCGTCTATGAAGGTCTTAACAATTTACATTTACAACATAGTTTAACAAATGGTAAAATGGATAAATACATCTGTCTTTACGTTTACTTGTCTATGACACTTTGCTATCTCAATCATACCCAGAAATTATGTGGCCAAAACATCTAAACCACATTCGTTTATGTATGTTATGCGTCATAAGTTCATAACATACATAAACGAATGTGATTTAGCACAGATTTAACTTTGACACATGTCTTAAAACCTATAAAGTTATAACACTTTTAAAACCTCTGTCAGAATTATCTTATTATGAGGAAAAACTGGAGAAGTATTAATATTTCTCCAGTTTTTCCTTGTAATAATAATTTATGTAAAGGATACTAACATTATATCACAGTTGTTTAAGACACACTTTTGCTTTTAGAAACGACCCATATTTATATCTGATTTATTTTATTTGATGCACTTTGGCATATGCAGTGTAAACGAATGTGATACTGATCAATAATTGTTTTCTCGGTATGAAAACGATACCATAACAAATTACAGATGTCTAACGCATTCACTGCGCAGCCTCAGCTTACAGGCATGCAGATAGACCTGTGCGTCGCTATGAAAGTGTTACTTTAGTATATTACATTTTTGTCGCATTTTGCTTATAGAAACCGTCCCAACTATGAAAATTGAACACATTTTGTACAAGTGCCATGCAATTTTCATTACAAATACATCTAATACAGGAGTGGAAGAAAGGATATTGCCCTGCAGTGAGATGCAAAGAGAACAAACTCTTAAAACTAAGTTAGCCAAAGGATACTAACCTTAAATCACAGTAGATTACGACACATTTTTGCTTATAATAGTGATCGCTATCCGATGTACATTTAACACATCGCTTGTGCATTTTTTCACGAAATTAGATATAGGACGATATAAACCCTAAATATCTTAGGTCCATATTTGGTATTAGGAAGACTTCGTCCAATGCAGTAGTGGGAGTTATGACTTCTTCTTTTTAAGAATTACGTTAGACTCGTATGGATTTGTATGAGCTACCTATAGATTGTTCGAAACAGTCTGCATTTAGCTCAATTATTACAATTTTAAATACTAGTTCTAATTTAGTTATGTACTTTGTAAAGTTAAGTTAGTAATCAAATTTGACTTGTATGTGTCTAATAATCCCCTTACGCCACTAAAATGAGATGCTAAGGGATTTTTAGACAAAATGTTTACTAATCCCCTTCGTAGGGGATTGTCTAAGGGGATTTTTAGACCAAGACATTCCTCGCTCTTGTAAAAGTCAGGCAAAGGATACTAACCCTAAATCACAGTATACGTAAGACACATAATTGCTTATAGAAACGGTCCCCAGCCGATGTACATTTGGCACAGGTTATGAACGCTCGTCGCCTCGACGATGAGATGCTCGACTTGACCTTCCGGCGACAGGGAGAGAGACAGCTGTTTGTTTTTCGTTCGCACCTGGTGAATATAATATACATTAAAGGCTTTGCCAAACAGAACGCGTTATTACGCCGCGTCAGGGCGCTAATTGACGCCGCGCTATAGCGCCGAATTGTGTTGTACTATGACGGTACTCTACTGTCACGCAGAGCGGGCGGCGCTAGCCGTACGCAACGTTTTGTCGCTGTGTGACAGTAGAGTACCGTCATAGTACAACAATTTAAGTTTCTATCTATACTAATATTATAAAGAGGAGGCTCCGAAACTACTGGACCAACAACCAAACTACTGGATTTGAAAAATTAATTTACCATTAGAATCCTAAATATTCTGTGATGAAAATAGGCTATAGAATAATTTCTAATAATTAGAATTGCTTTTGGGCGGACCGCTAGTTTGTTATACGTGAGATTCTTTTTTTAGATCTTTATTTGTAGCTAAAAACTACCTAATACAATTTTATACATACTCAAACTAAAATAAATAAATGATGTAATCTATGGCGCTCATTTGGGGTGGCCTATGTCCAGCAGCCAGATTCAGATTCAATAACTATATTTTTTTAGGCTTACATAATAAGCACTTAGACAAGTCAAATTTCATACAGTAAATTATTATAAAAAGAAAATAAGTCGTTATTGATTTCTCTTCACTTCAATTTTTTGTCTTCAAGTTTTTAGTGGAGTATTACGAGTATATGCTAATGTTGATGATGATGATGAAAACTAAAATTAAAAACACCAACACCATACAAACTACATAAAAGAAACCACTTATAAAACAACACAACAATGGCGTCGACTCAGCAGGTCTTGTGATAGCTATATCTATGACAACGCTGATCTTCCGTCGTAACCGAAATCATTGCATTACGTGACGCGACTCAATAAAATATAAAAATTATACAAAATAAGAAAAGTCCAGTAGAGATAGATATAAATAAACCAAAAAACCAATACGGAAAAGTTTCAAACCAGCAAGATTTATAAATTAGGTTTGCTCTCAAAATATTATTTATTTCTTTTTAGCGTTCCCAGCAGATACAAACAATACGGTATTATCAACAATAAAGCCAAGAGGCAAAGAATTAGATTATTCTGAATCTGTTGGCTAAAAATAAAATTTATTTGTAGACTAAAAAAAATCTGGGTTATGCGACTTTGCTGTTTTATTGTATTATTTTTTCAATTGAAATACATCAACAGCCTATAATAGTCCTTAGCTGGACCTCTAGGCCTCCCCTAATGAGCGCCATAGATGGCATTATCATTTGGGGGGCTATTGCCCATAATCCCCACGCTGGGCATGCGGGTTGGAGATCCCAGTACGGTGGAGTTGTTCTGCAGAGGGCGCTGCTGCCCAACCCCCGCTGTGTTTCCCTTAGTCGCCTCTTACGACACCCACGGGAAGAGTTGGGGTGGTGAAATTCTATGCCGGCACCACACGGCCAAATTGAAATACAAGGGCCTCATATATCTCTGAATTTGGTAAAACATCATATTATCTGTAGGGTTGGAAACCTATTTATTAAAAATTCTTTGGGTGGTTCAGTAGATTGACAGTAGACGAATGCTACAAATGCTGAGGTGGGGACCCTTTTTTACCCTACTTTACCTGTTATTTGATTTTTCTTACTTCCGTTTTTGAAAGAAGCTTTTTTGAAAACAATTGTATGACTACACAAATAATAAGAAAAGGTGTTTTCTTTGAAAAAAAAACCGATTTGGTTTAATTTCATACCAGTGAAGGGCGTTGAAAAAAAATGTAGTAACCTAGATAATTTGTATATTTGTATTAGAATAGTAATTATCTAGGTTACTACATTTTTTGTCAAAATAGCAGTACATGGTAAAAAAATGCTCAAATTCGAAATCATTTTGATATAACGTTTGTATGGTAAATTGATCCGTCACCGGAGCTTAAACTACGGTTGGATACGTTCCGTAAGCTTCAGTTAATTCCACTCACCATTCCATTGAGCCGCTGGCGAATATGCAACAGATGCTGCAACGCTTGCTCGTTGGTACGCTCGCCGCAGTCGACGGGTCTCACCCGACCCCACGAAACAAGGGGGTCGTACACGAAAGGGCCGATGACTGACATCAGTGCAGCTGTTTGTGCCCGAAGCGCCCTCATTACTGCTTCACAGCTTTTTCTGGGGGACAAAAAGGTTTTAAATGTTTATGATTTTTTTTATTTGTGTTGAACTGTGTTTTTACTGTTCATAGTTCGTACTTAAGTCGCCTCTCTGTGTTTGCCGTATTGTATAGTTTTGGTTTGCTATAGTATTGTACTAACTTTCTTCGTGTGTTTTTTGTCTACTGTTTGATACCTATAAAATATTATTATTGTTGGCGTTTCTTTAGGAATGGATAGGAATGGATATTATAACAACTTGAATATTGAATCATAAATCTTGAAAATAAATAAACATGTAGGTTTTGTCTAATAAACTATTTCTTTCTTTATTTATTTCCAACGTAAACACTAGGTCATTAGATGTTTTTCTTTAAGCTTATACTTTGTATATTCAAATTTTAAACGAACTTCAAGTTATCAAATGAGAATTAGTATTTTTGAATATTATTATAAAATTTTTAAAGGAGACGACCACGAAACGATAAGTCCGAAACCGTCTATAAAACATGAACTAATTTGGATAGATTTATCTTAGTTACTAATTGGGGTCTCTAGTGAACCCTAAGAATAAGCTTTGAAATTACAGGCCCAATTTGAAAATTTATTTTACCATTTAATACTATAGAGGTATATCCCAGATGAACATAGGCTGTAGATTATTTTCAAAATAGTTAGAGATCCGCACATATCCAAACACATAGTGTGTATAAAAAGTAGACAGTAATAAAAATACTAATTTTAATATATCCGTCAATGATTGAGTCCGCTGTCGCGTGTTGCTCGCAAATAATAATGGCTTCGAATACCGGCTCTATAAGACGCATAAAGCTCACCTAAACATCCCTTCGTGCTTCAGCGGGCCCATCGCCGCCTCCATATTGTGCGTGAGTCTGAACGGCACTCGCTCGGGCCACTCGAACGCCTCGCCCTTGTTGAACAGACAGTTGAAATCAACGTGGACTGTGTCGCCGTTTGTCGAGTCGAAGGAAATGTTCTCTCCGTGACGGTCGCCTAGACCTGTGATAAAACGTCTTTAAGCAAAAGCTTAGCTTAAATTTAATATTTAAGTGTAAATACCAACATAAATTAGGATCGTAATTAACCCGCTGACATTAATAATGACGACCTCTATGGAGCGGTCGGCGAAGGTCCGCCTGTGATGCAGGAGGTTGCGGATTCGATTCCCGCCTCGGGACACATGTATGTATGATCTGCATATATTTGTTCCCGGTTCTGGTCGTTTTCTATTTATAATAAAAATATCCATGATTTATATTGAATTATGTACTTATATCAGTCAACTTGCTGTATGCTCATATACTGAATTGAAACTTCAAAGGAATCCCTTTTTAAAAGTAAGCACATTGTATGAAGAAGACAATAAATGATTACTATTATAATTTAACGCGTTGATACTCGCGCGCGCATATTGTCGAATCACATACATTATAGATAGTTTTAAAATGCACGATCCCCTTTTGTTTTTCGTATACCGGAGGCCTAGATTGGTGACGTCATAGTAGATATTTGAAGGAATAAACAAGACGGCTGGTTCCCTTTTAGCCGAGCGCACTTTTAGCTTCAAGTTAGTGGGAAACCAGCCTTATAGCAAACGTGCTTTGAAAGCATACTACAATAAAGAATAGAATTAAATAATATTTACCTAAAATATATCCGACCATGGACATGACAGCTGTTGTCCTAATATACGCTGATCTTGCTTGATACCTAGAAAAAAATTATATAATTCACATACTTTTTCGTAGTAAAATATTAATGTTTGAAATTGACAGAAACTTTTTACGTTTATTCTTACCATCCATAAGGATCCGAGAAAACCCTTCTAAACCATTCCTGGAAAAGAGGCGGGTGTCGAGGCAGTAGCTTTTCTTCATATATCCGTCTCTTTTTCTCCACCGGGTCTTTGTTTGAGCACATCATGTCTTTCAGTTCTCGGTTACTGGTATGGATTCCTAGAACAATACAGAAATTAATCAACATTCTTGGAAGGAAATAAGAGTTGTCGAGGGTAGAATAAAACAATCATCATCATCATCAGCCTACAATAGTCCACTGCTGTACATAGGCCTCCCCTAATGAGCGCAATCAGATGGCATTATTGAATAATTTTTGCTCTAAACAATCCCTGAGCCCGGCCTACAAGTAATGCTTGTGTTTTTGTTTTGGCCCGCAAAATACAGAAATCCGTCGATTTCTGATATATCTGTAAAATTTGCAGTCGCCCGTGGCGTTCGCGCTTAGGGCTTTAAATTTAACAAAAACGGCAGTCGATTTAACTTTTCTGAAATTAATGTCTATGCTGCAGTAAAATATACGAAAAACCGAACACCTAACTACACTAATTTATATTTATCAATTTGAGTATCTCTACATACCTTTCTGTTTATAAATATGCACCAAAACCGGCCTCAACCCAACCAGATTAGGCACCCACTCGATCAGCCCACACTCCTCGTTCAAAGGTAACACGCTATACGTCCTGATGTAAAGCCGTCTCCGCCTGGTCTCGGGCGCGTCTTGGAGGAACCTGTTCACCACTGCGTTGAACTCCATGAGGCGGTAGTCTTTGCGGAGGTCGTCGCGGGGTTTCAGCATTATGATGTAGGATTTGCCGTCTGACGCTGAAATATAAGGGATATATTTGGTTATTTAAAGGAAAACCAGAAGCTTATAATTACAGACTTAATAGTAATTTATACATACCAGGAAGGTTTTCACGGTTAAGTTAAGAGAAACAAAGATGGCAATGTTTATTATAATAAAAATTGTAGGTACTGTTCGCAGCTTCTTTATATTAGCAAAAGCGTAGCTAAATAAATGTCAATTAATGTATTCTATAGTAAGGTTAATTATTTCGACACCTCTGTGGCGCGGTGGGCGAAGGTACATTATTTAAATGTATTATTTAATAATAATTTAATTCACAGAGCGTCATTTAGGCCCTTACTAAACTGAGCTTGTACTCAGAATACAAACAATATGGATTATTTCTTTATGATTACAAGCTCATATATCAGGAATATTAGGAAACGATGACCTCGTGTAAGTCCTGTCAGCTTTTACGGCACACACGTAGAAAATAAGAGTCAATAAAATAGCTCCTTTTAGTTCTACATCTTTTTCGCCACAAACATAGGGAGTTTATAAAACAGTTGTTGAGAACAGCAGCTCAAGTTCGACATACCTCTCAAAGTTACCTTCCTAGGTTTCTGCAACGAAGGCAGTATCTGAATCTGCTCTTCGATCCCCGAGATATAGACCGGCGGTTCCGTCGGTATGTTGAAGTCTAGCCGCTCCTGCCGCGCCGCTTTAAAAGGCAGGACTATTTTGCAGAACTCTTGGAAAGGCATCATAATGTGGCTGAAGTTATCGCTGGCTAGCAGACGCGGGAGGGATCGTACTAGCGCTGTTACTGTTGTTGTCTGGAAGGTTGAATAACCGGTATTTTTTTAACAAATAAATAATATTTTTTGTTGTTTTTCCTTTTATATCTTGTTTTTTGTCTATCTGATTTTTATATCAATATTTCACGCTGTTGTCCGATTCTAGATTTTCTGTGTCATTTAGACAGAGTGAACTACAGTGAGACAGATTAATTTTGCCGAGAAGACGACAAACTAACATTCTAATACCAAACATGACACATTTCTCAAAATAGTGTGATTGATTACCATTACTTACCGAGCCAGTCCCAGCAATGGGCTTATTACACAGCTCAATCAGTTTCTCAGCGAGCTGCGTGAAATCATTGATAAGCTTCAACATCCTCGGTTCTTTTAACTTCGGGTCGCTGAAAACGTCGTTGCAACGTTTGATGCGTTGCGCGTAACTCGACTTTATGACGGACATCATCATCCAAAGCGTGTGTTGCGGGTAGGCCAGTATTAGTTTCACTATTATGGCTTTCAGCTGGAGGTATACCTGTAAGAAATGTGTAGGTATAATTAGATGATAATTTATAGACAATTTTTTTTTGCTCTCCTTGGAGTCGAGACCCTAGGTCCGTGGGGTACCGAGGCTCTCCGAGTCTTCAAAAAATTATCTGAGCTTCTGGTCGAAGCGACGTGTGACCCGAGAGCTGGTCATTGTCTGGCGCTGCGCATCAGCATTGCCATACAGCGCACCGTGGCAAATGCAGCCAGCATCTTGGGTACACTTGGGATCAGTTGAGCTACCTGTAGTTTGTTCGCAACAGTCTGCAGTTAGCTTAATTGTTTCAATTGTAAATACTATTTTTTATTTAGTTAGATAATTGTAATTTTATTTGTTGTTAAAGGCTTTTTGCCCATTTAAAAAAAATATAGACAATATGATAAATAATGCCATCTATGGCGCTCGTTAAGGGAGGCCTATGCTCAGCAGTGGGCTATTATAGGCTGATGTTGAACCGTGCGAAGCGGGGGCGGAGCGCTAGTTTGACATAAATGTGACAGACCTATACCCAAGGGAAAATTTTACTCTTTCAGGCGTCCCGCATTCCACTTGTTAAGGTGGAACGGTCTCCTTGTTTAGGTATAGCTTCGCTAATAGATGGCGCTGACTTTCAATTTGTTGGTTTTTTATTGTTTTCCTATTAAATTGTGCATATTATTGAAAAGTGATACATTTGCCGCAAATGGTACGTTGTTTTTCATATATCAATAAATGTTTCAAGCGTTGAAAACATTTATAGAACTTGTATTTGGGAAGAGCAAAATCGCCGGACCAAATCACTCACACAAGCAAAGATTATAATGTGAACTGTTGGGCACGATACGCCACCTGCCTGTACCTGGGTGCGAATAACTCTATTTTATCTAAGTACATTTTCCTATTTGTTTCTTGTTAGTGAACATATTTTTTGTGCGTAAGCCTGCAAATGCAAAATCTGCCTGTTGTGACGTTGTGATTTATCAAAATTATTCTGATCGCATATTTTATATCAGAATCTGAAGTACCAAGTATTGGTATAAACAAATTAATGTTTGTTTTTTTATTCATGGTATATAAATTCTTGAAAACACTAATTCAATAAATTCGTGTTTTCAAGCCTTCCTTTGATTCGATTGTAATAAATCGTTGATGGAGTTTCGTACTCAAACGAAGTATCTTGTTTGACCTCGGTCCCTATCACACAAAAACAAAGAGAAGTATGCTAGTAATTATCAAATAAGAAATTAGGTGTCATTGATTTTCTGTACACTTTAATTTCAATGCAATTTTGTTTATTGCGGACTTTTGAGCACAATTAGGTACTGGTAAAATACAGGTAGTTGATCCTTGATCTGATAAATAATGATTCATCACAAAACTTTATTCATTACTTCTTCAAGATCGGAGGTATTATCGCGCGGCGGGAATTGAACCAGCAACTTACTGTGTTGCAGAGTGATGTCAATAAATAAGTATCGTGAATAGTATCCCTAGTTTTCGAAAAAACGTTTGAGAGGTAGGTAATTTTAAACATTGTATGCCAATTTAGGTATATTAAATTTTTACATTAGACACAGTATGCGTGAATTATTATTATTATTAGCTAGACTAGCTTTGGACGAGCATACATTACAGTAAGTACTGTGGTCACCGGACAAAAAAACTTGAAAGAAAAAAACTACAGAAATCATTTTTAGTAAGTACTTTTTTTCGAAGTTTTTGGGTCCAACTAAGGACAATTGAAATTTATTATATTTTATTAGAATTTTCATCCTCCGTGACTCCATCTTTTATTTTGGGAAGTTGATTGTTTTAAAAAATAGTTTTGCTTCGTTTTGCAAAAATCAAAACAAGTCAATGACAACAGAATACCTACATACCAGAGCTACATACCTACAAAAACGATAGACATTGAAAGAATAGACAGCCTCATGACAACAATAAAAGACGAAATATGTACGTTCTACATGCTTGAACGAACAAAATCAAAGTTTATGAATGGTAAGCTATGGTATTACGAGTTGATTCGTTATGTTTCTCACAGATGACGTTGTCGTCGCCGCTCACACTCATAAGTTCATGACGTTCTCGTACGACACTATCGGTGTTCACCCACACAGTGACAAAAATGGACTAAAATTACCACGTTATTTCTAATTAAATCAAGTGTTTTCTTTAATGAAACATAATTTGCCGCAAATAACGACCTATAACAATGCCTTATACAGTTATTTATTTGTAAAATTTAGCTCATATGGCTCATATTTGGGAAAATACAAATGTATGAAAAACGAATGACCTTAAGGTGCATTATTCTCTATGAAATAGGAGATTCCTTGCCCAAACCGTGTGACGTCACAAAGTGACGATATATGGTTTTTTTCGATTCCACGCCGCTGTCTTGTCGTATCTGTGTAACGTGTGTGGATTGACAATAGTGAAGGCCCAGGATTGATCAGTTTCTCTTACCTCTTTCACAGGATGACAGATCCTAGAGACGATCTGTGAGAATGCAGTGAGGTATAGGTAGAGCGGCAGTCTCTCGGAGTAAGTTTTGATTATATCAGTCATCTGCGCTAGCACTGAGTGGACGGCCGTGTCTGTTGCTGTTACTTCTACGTCAAGCCTGAAAGGAACAGTTTGCCTTCAAAAGATTGAAGTTAGAAAAAATAGAAGTGATCTCCTTGTTTGACGACCTCTGTGGCGCGGTGGGCGAAGGTCCGCCTGCGGAGGGTTGCGGGTTCAATTCGTGACTCAGGACAAATATAATTACGATCTGCAAAAATATTGTTCAGGGTGTTCTCGTCGTTTTCTATGGATTGTAAAAATATCTACTCGTATATTATTATGTATATCCGTTGCCTTGTACCCATAACACAAGCTCTGCTTAGCTTAGGTCTAGTTAATGCTGTGTGAATTTTCCAGCATTATTTATTTTCCAGTTTTACTTGTAATTTTAGATTTTTGACGTGTCCAAGAGTCATGTTAGGTTAGGTTTGTCTAAAGAAAATAAAGCACTTTGATGCTAAAATTTATATTTGATATTCTTACCATATAGACAGCATTCGTGGCATACTCTGGTACAGATACTTGTGTCCGTACTGCAGTGCTTTGCCGTAGCTATTCAAAGCGTATAAGCGACGGGACCATGTCGTGCCGTTGTTGGTAACATTGTCGCCCGTGCTTACTTTTTCGTAGTATGCACCAAGGCAGACCTAGAAATAGAAAAATAAAATTCCGTAAATTCTAGACGTGGTATTGTAATTTGGTATTATTTATTGTATTTTGTTGGTAAGCAATAAAGTATTGTTGTATTTTAAAAGTTACTCTCAAGTAAAAGAAATCCAAAATGACTACTTTTATGTAAAGCCAATTTCTAGGTAAATGGCACCAAACAGGAGACTGGTCCGATGTCTTTGTACTAGCGAGCGAAAGAGAATGCAAAATTCTACCAAATCGTAGCATTTAGTATAATTTTACCAGCGGGCAAATCTGGCAACAAATTACGATGAGAAATTTATGCTACAAGTAAGAACAGCCTGAATAGTAGCTTAGTAACGAGCAAAAGAGAATATGGGTTTTTGTTATGTTGCATGGGTATTCTGTGAGTCATAAATAACTAATATAAATATATACTGGTATTTTCTGTTTTTATTATTATTTATGAAAGCTTTTAGATTTTGCAATGTTTATTTTTGTAAATCTTTTGTGCACTTCTCTATTCACACTCATTTTACTAATTGTTTCAATGCCCGTAAGTTTGCTGTAAGAAAACTCTTTTCGGGCTATGCTCGCCTTTGTACATGTCCATTATTAAAACTTTTTAAATTTTCACGACTTGTTGACATATTAAAGAAAATTTATCGGGTATTTATCGCGTACCTTTTGTTTTTATTTTCAGTCGCCCCGTGACCACGATCGCTGCAACGCGATGGAAACGTAGGGGAAAATAAAAACAAAAGGTACGCGATAAATACCCGATAAAATATTCTTTAATATGTCCATTATTTTATTGAACATTATGTACCTACGGTATAGGTAACTTAAAGAATAAGAATAAGAAAAACTTTATTTGTAGCTATTACTAAAACTATGACATAATATTACATAACTTAATTAGTTAAAAAACCAACATCATAAAAATAACCATACAATACTATATAATGCAACAATACAATACTATTAACTTGTGTGTGCAAAAAGAATTTTTGAATATTACACGGCAAAATAGTCGAGGTTTAGTATCTAATAGATCTCAAAGAATGTTCAACTACACTTACCAAGCTTTTCTCCCACTGTTTGAAGACCTCAACGGACTCTTTATAGTAGCCAATATTAACATCTACGTCTACATTGGTTGTTTCATCGTTGTACTTTGCTATTAGGAGCTTCGCTTTGGCGCATATTTTTCTGAAATAAAATCAAAATTATAACTGAGAAAATCCTTCATTATTTTATAACTAAGGCTACTTAATAAAAAATAAAATTACAATTAAAGAATTACAAAAAAACACCAATTATTTCATTATAGGCATTTTGTTTTGTTGGCCGAACGTTATTGTCTTGTTTCTTGTCTATGACTATTTACTTTGTATTATAATATAACATTCAACCATTGATGTATTAAAAAAAGGAAGATAGGTTACGTTCTCCCAGAGCTTGCTCAATAATTGGCCTGTGTTACAACTACACGCAAACACATACGCTCACAGTTACATTTCCAGTCCTGTGCAATATAAAGAGCAACAAAGATGGTAAGACGTACCTAAGACCGAAGTGAGACCGAGACAACAGTATTAGTCGCTAGTCACCCCGCCCACTATATTAAAAACAAATTCGGGATTTCCCCGAGTCTTACGATACCATGCACGCCGACTCATCGTTTTAGAGTTGTTCGTTTAACTCACACCATTAATCGTGTCCCAACTGGTACCTATGATTATTATGAATATACATAATTATGTTATTTTGTGTTTTGTACCTACATTAAATAATGTGAAATGAATAGGTACAAATGATAGAAAGGTTCCACGAATAGAATTTAAAACTTTACACACATACAGAACTGTAATCTGTATTAAAAATGTAGTAAAAAATACCGTTTTTTTGTGATTGTACTCGACGTATAATTTCAATGGAAACAAAGGGATGCGAGTTGCAGAAGGAAAATAATATAATTTTTATTCTGCAACTCGCACCACTATCTCACAGTTGGGACAAGATTGATGGTGTGAATTGAAGAACGACTCTACTCGCAACAAGACTATTGCTAGGAGTGAAAGCTGATGCCTTGAGCTTTGTTTTTTTGTTTTGGAGCTGTTTGAACACCTAGAGAACGAGCACGAGGGCATTGCTACAGTTTTAAGTCAATAAATCACACAAAAGTTCTTGGTAACAAGCGCGCGAATCACGGACGCCCGCGCCGCCGATTCGACTATGACTGAGGTGGGGGACCAGATTGGACCAGATTTGAGCTGGCCATTTTCGGGAAGCTAGTGCCTTATCTTCTTTTTTTTAATATATCAATGCATTCAACGTTAGTTTTGGCGATAGGTATCAGAATAGCCACTAATGGCGAATTATAAACCAAAGTTATGCATAGAAAACTTATCTATATTAATATTATAAAGAGGTAAAAAAAAATATTTTCAAAAAAGTTCGGGATCTGCTTGAAAATTTCTTTTTTTGTTAAACACCCGTGCTAAGCCGGGGCGGACCGCTAGTGCCATATAACTTATTAGCGAAAAGCCTGTAGCCTCTTACCTCTGTTCATTAGTCAGATGATCAACATTAGGGTAAGCATCATCCAGTTTCCTCCGCAAAGTAGTAAACGCTTGCTCATGCTGACCGCGCATCCAGTACATTTTGGCTTTCTCTATGAACAACTCTTCTGAATGGTATTCCTCCGCGTTCAATATGTACATGTATGACTGAAACAGAGATACATTTTTATTGGCAAGTGAAAGAGACAGATAATGCAAAAAACTATAGATATAGGAATACTGCGATGCAAGATGGGATGCAAGGTGCGGATTCGATTCCCGCCCCGGGACAATTTCAGGGTGTTCTGCTGGCTTACTCTTGAGACTCGATTCCAATCGTAATTTGAAATTGGGATGCCATTTGGTACTCTTGACCGCGCAACTAGCGCACGATTGGAATCGAAATTGGTGGAATTTTATGGAACTAAATGAAATCGACTCTTGTCGAAACTATCAACTTTTTTGGCACTCTTGACGCGATTTTGACGTTTCGTATTGAGAACGGAATCGAGTTTGCGATAGAGATTTCACCGTTTCCAAAAGATAACTTTTTATCGATTGTGTGAGGATTATTATTGATATAAAGAGTGATTTTAAACGAGAAAATGGCACATTTGGTTCTTATGAGTGATCTTTTAACCTGTGCTCATCGAGAAGACATAAGGCGAAGGCGAAATGCAAGAAGAATAGCCCGGTATTCAGAAAATGCTTTTGCCATGACCGACGATGAATTCAAAAAGTGCTACAGGGTCAGCAAAAGCCTTTTTAACGTTATAAGTACCGATTTAGTGCCTTTGATGCCTAAGCCTTCGCGTCGTAGTGATATAACCTCAAGATACAAGGTTTGTAAACACAAAGTTGAACTCTCATTCGTGGTATTTTGTAGTGGGACTCTCACTTTTCAAGCCTAAATGTTTCAGTCATGTAGGCTTGGTTATGTTTACCTATGTATCTACTAGAAAACCATCTATTTCCTAAAAACTTCATGAATATTGTAGGGTAAATAAATATTTGCTAAATATGTAGACTGTTTAATTTCTAGATTTTGGTGGCTCTTTCTTTTTACGCTACGGGAAGTTACCAACGATAAGTGGGTGGAACACATGGCACCATGATGTCCCAACAATCAGTAGCGGATCTCTTTGCCATAAATCATTCTGTTAAAAGTAAACTATGGTCTTTCTTTTGATTCAGGTTATGCTCAAAGGAGACAAGACCAAGACCCACAGGAGGCACTGATAGATAACCCACAAGGGCCTGCCTCTGCTGAGCTGAGGAGGGGAGTTGAAGCTCGTGCACAACTAGCTCAAGAACTGTGGGCAGCTCGGCATCTTCATCATCTCTAACATATTTTCTTAAACATTAATAAACTTTTAAATTATAATGTTTATTTTAATTTTATAATCAGTCCAGCAAAATATTAATAATTATAATACTACTATGGCTGAAGAGCACCAGCAACCCTATTTAGAGCATCAGCCACAGCCTGGCAACCATTTTCATTCTTTGCAAATTTCTCCCTGGCTTGGTCCAGCACGGTTCTCCCAGCCTGAGTATGCTGTCTCTGGTTGCTGCGAGGAGACCCTTAGCAATCCCTGGGTTTTCCCCCAGAAAATCTCCAAGAGCCTCAAGTTCATGGTAGGTAGTCCTACTATTTATTGTTCCCTGAATGGACGAAATTTATTAAAGTAGTATTTTATCATTTTACTTGGGTTCTCGTACAATAAAAAAAGATTACAGCTTACCTTGATAATAGATGAAAAGTTTGAATGTATTAATTATTTTCAACTTTGCTGCACTCTTCAAGTCTCGGAGCAAACTAGTTGAAGATTAATTAGGCTGAAAAGCTTGTGTAAACATCGAGAAGCACTTGAAAAAGTGGGACACTTGTTTGTAATTTCCCGCTGTTTTTTTTTTTAAGCCTGTACGCATCGTGATATTTCATTCTACCACTGTTATTTACAATGTGAAGTCGATCCTAGTCGATCTCATACTCGATTCCAATTTCAATCTCGATTTTGTTCCAGAGTGCCAATTTTACGTTTAGTGAGATTGGAACTGATTCGGATTAGAATTGGATTGAGATTGGGATTGGATTCAAGGGTAAGCCTGCTGGTCGTTTTCTACGTATACTAAACATATCTTTCTAGTTAATATGTTGTTCATATTTTTATTAAAGTATATCAGTCATCTAGTACACATAACACAAGCTCTGCTTAACTTGGAGTTCGATGATGCTGTGTTGATAGTATATCATTATTTATTTACAAGCGAAACGCCCCAGCTTCGCAAGGGTGCAATGCTGGCAAAAACCTTCCTATTGAATTACTCTATCTATAAAAAACCGCATAAAATTTCGTTGCGTAGTATGAAAGAACTAATGATACACAGGGACATACAGACAGACAGCTGGAAGTGACTTTGTTTTATACTATATATTGAGTTACTACCTGTTGGAAAATACCAGCTTTTCTCGCGTGCTTTGCGCTTTGAAGCCAAAGATCGCCGATACAAGACTTAAGTTGATTCGCAGTGTCAGGGTGCGTCGGCTCTAATAATTCCTGAAAAATTATTTTAGAAAAGACATTATTATAAAATGCAACGCAGTCAGTAAAAGCATGACAGAAAATCGGAATAAAGAATTTATTGACTTTTCAATTCTAGAAGCGACTGAAGAAAAGTTTATTTTTGTGTGTTGACACTTTTTGTTTGTTTGTTGGATTTGAATGAAATAGTTTTTCACTAAAACTGAGTCTATTCAAATAAGAGAGGAGTACATAAATTGCAATAACGACATTCTATAATCCCAATATAGTATAATGTGTGTTCGCGGCGAAGGGATGATGAGTGACTGGTTGGACTCTGCTTTACAAATAAATTTGCTTATTGGCAGAACGCAAAAGTCTCGACTACTTTACTGCAAACTGTGTCACCACAACATCATGACGCATGAAACATTGACGAAATATTGTAAAACTCAAATCATGGTAAATATCCCGTCATAAATTACTTTATTGCTCTTACCTAATTGTTGAGGGAAACCACAGATACAATTTCTGCTGGAATAATTAAAATATGCTTAACAAGGCCAGTGCATTACATGGTGCTTATTGAATAAAGAAATAAGATGGTGTATTTGCTTATTTCTAACATTAAATGTAAGGACAAAATGAGCTTTATATAGTAACTGATGTGTGAAACCCTTTTTAAGGCATCGCTAGTGAGTACCTAGATCTTTTTAAGGCGAAACTTGTATTAAGAAACGAGGACACCACATCCGGTTAACTTAGGTTGGACATGATAAAGAAATTGGTTAATGGTATTATGGTAAAGAAATTTGTACGTTTACACAATACTGACGACTTCTGTGGCGCGGTGGGCGACGGTCAACCTGCGACGCAGGATAATATTGTATTATATATATATCAGTATCTATGGCGCTCATTAGGGGAGGCCTATGTCCAGCAGTGGACTGATATAGGCTGGCGATGATGATGATGTATATAAATTATCTGGTACCCATAACACAAGCTCTGCTTAGCTTTGAGCTAGATTTTGCTGGATTTTCCGGCATTATTTATTTATATAATTACTATATACTAGAATGCTCTACTATATATTCTTGGTGTAGCAATAGATGCAGGCATTATAAAAGACTTAAGGCGTTACCTTAGTCTGTTGCAGTAATATCCGCCTCAACCTAAGCAGCGGTTCAATAGTCCTCACGTCGGATTGCACGACCGACAGACGTCGCCGCCATTTGTCCAACAACTGGTTCAGTATATCTGTGCCTTGGCGGTCGCCGTCCTGAAGGTTTTTCAGTCTGGAAACAGATGGCAGTGTTTTAGAAGTATGATGTACAATACTTTAATGTCGACAATTTCTTTAGTAGATGGAAACAGGAATATCTTGAATACCAATAGAATAGAAGTAAGCTCGGGTGACAATTGGTCACTAAGTAAGCGTCTAGCTTACTTAGTGACCAATTGTCACCCGACGACCTTTGTGGCGCGGTGGTCGAAGATCCGCCTGCGACGCAGGAGGTTGCGTTCTATTCCGTCTCGGGACGAATGTTTGTACGATCTACAGATGTTCCAGGTGTTCTGGTCGTTTTCTATGTTTAGTAAAAATATCTATCTAGGAAATATATTATCAACTCAAGTTCTGCTTAGCTTGGGGCTAGATTTTATGTAGATCAGTATTATTTATTTATTATATCGAATACGGGTGGTGTTTTCTTACAGAAAAAGATATGGTGTTACTCCAAACATTACCTACAACAATTCGCGAACTGAAGAAGGCTAATAAAGAAGTCTATTATTTTCTTAAAGCCCTTCAAAAATTATAAATAACTTGATAAATAACCAAAAATATCAAAAGCCATTTTTCTGGCGCATATTCTATAAAGAGCAATTAAAAACGGGAAAAGGGACTACTTTCCTTTATCAATAACACCTTATTTCTTAATTTTTAATAAATTATTGTATGAAATTTGACTCATAAGATTTTCTCATTTTGTAAGCCTTAAGAAATAAAGTTATTGAAATCTGAAATCTTACAATCTTTCACTTCGAGTTTTACTTTTTTGAGATTTTTATTTCTATATGTATATACTCGTAGATCCCATTTATAAATATTATCCATTTATAAATTATTATTTTTTGTTTTTAAGTTATGATAGAATTTACATTTAAAGATAAAGATAAAAATCTATGAATGCAGTTTAAATTGTTTTTTAAGTTAAAATAATGTAAAATGTTCAATCTACAATATTTAAGGTACCTCCATGTGGCATAACGGTGGGACGCCCTGTAATAGCTTTTGAGACGATAGCTAACCTTTTCAATATCTCCTCCGCGTGCCCAGCCTCGCTAATCATATGCAAGCCCAGTACACTCTGATATCCGCTTCTTAACGCACTTTCTCCTTTACTCTCCCCATCCATTTGCGATAGTAACCGGCTGGTGGCTTCTTTGCAGGTGATAGTGAACGCATTGTGATCTTCTGCACGGTAGGAGAGGAGGATGCGGCCCATTAGGAGACCCCAGGTCTCTTTGGATTGCGGCTGGAATGCAATGGTTTAATGAGTTTGTAAAAGGCGTTTGTAGAAATTTTTGAAGTAATAAATTCATTAGGTGCACTTTTGACTGTTTTTAAACAGTCAGTACTTATAACACGGTAGGAGAGGAGGATACGGCCCATTAGGAGACCCCGTCTCTTTGGATTGCGGCTGATTTTCAGTTTCTGAAGTAAAAATTAATTAGGCGCATTTTAGACTGTTTTTAAACAGTGTAAAGTGGACTTTCATGCTCTTTTCTGACTTAATAAACTTTACAACGTGCGGAAAGAAAATTGCAGTCAAATGGTTTCTAATATTTAATCATCTAGCTAGATCATTCGCGTCGAAATGGATTTGCCATTTCGTAAATCATCAGATCGTTGTTATGAAATTCTTTTATCTTTTACGTCAGATGTTTCCTTGAGCTACTAGTCTAGGACGACCATTAGACTGCTACCTCGTCCTAGATAACTATTATTGTATCTCATTTCCATAATCTAGGACCATATAGTGCCCGGTCTTTCGGTCCTTTGAGAGGCTTTATTATAATAATAGTAATCTAGGAAGAGCTTAGCTATCTATCAAAAACTCCTTGTCTATGATTATCTCATAAACAAATGTTCTCTTACCACAGGTTTCTTCACAAGCTCGTCTAGTTGCTCTCCCCGTCCCAGCCTCCAGAGCGGCTCAGCTGTCAACTCTAGCATGCTACCGTCAGTCTCATGCTCGCTCAGCAAGCGATACGCGGTGAACGGCTGGTCTAGGCCGAGGTAGTAATCTATCATAACCTCCTTGCTTGTCTATGTATTATCTCATAAACAAATGTTCTCTTACCACAGGTTTCTTGACAAGCTCGTCTAGTTGCTCCCACCGTCCCAGCCTCCAGAGCGGCTCAGCTGTCAGCTCTAGCATGCTACCGTCAGTCTCATGCTCGCTCAGCAAGCGATACGCGGTGAACGGCTGGTCTAGGCCGAGGTAGCAGTCAATCATGCCCTGTGATAAGGTAAAGGAAACTAATGTTAGTTGATTCAGAGCCGTGAGTTCGATTTAACAAATTAGGAAATAAAATTGAAAACATAAAGAAATCCCTTCAGGGTATAGCGCTGTTGTTTGTGTTTGTATAAATGTTGTGCATGGCTGTAAGATGTACAGACAGAAGCATTAATTGGTAACCCCCTCACAGAATATGTCATAGTTATCATTCAGTAGCATGTAGGTTCAAACCCGTGAATATTTATATATTCATTTTAATTTACATTATTTTTTATTTTTATTTTTTTATAAAGTTTGTTTAATTGTTTAAATAAAAAACAAATGTTTTTTTCAACACCTACATTTCTTTTATCAGGAGTAACGATACTGAAATTTCGAGCCTGTATCACATGTAACTATGGTGTAGTGGTTAGTGTAACCGAGATTCTGTCACCTCACCGCACATAGTAATGATCGTCATCGAATCCTTGCAGTGGATGTTTTTGTTTTTTAACTACTACTTAATTTTAGTAATGTAATGACATTTATTTATGTGTAATAGTGAAGTTTTTGTCTATTAGTATGAATTTAAAGTAATTGATAAAATAAAACAATAATAATAATTTCAGGTAAACAATTACGTTTATTTTTTTCAAAAATTTGCCTACACAAACAACAACACAAAAAATGTAATTAGTTCTGACATGTTTTATTTTATTATTTAGCCAACTTACAAATAGCTTCCTATCCTGAAAAATAATATTCCATTTTCGATTTAGTGCTCGAGAATACACATGTTTTCATTAGATTTTCGTTTACTTTGCTAATCTAATGAATTAAACAATTTGGATCTCGTGTAAATCATGGAATACTAAATAATCAGGTAGTTTTGAAAATAAATGAGGTCAAATGGAGTTTTTCTGACAATGTTAAAAGGTAAAATTACATTAGGGTTTAGTAGGTAGTGATATTTATCGTCCTTTATATTTAGTGATACTTATCGCTTAATAGCTAGGGCTAACGGATCGGATCTCAATTTAAAACCATTTGACCCCACATACTTTCCATCGGATTTAGGTCCGAACTTTTAGATGTCCAAGAAATAACAGTAATGCCTTGTAGAGATGAACAACCCTTGAGAAACCATCCGCGTACGATGCACTGCACAATTATCATGGACAAAATAAATTTGGGCTTCTGGATACGCGATCCGCGTAGTAACCTTCAACACTTTCAAGCTCGTCATTCATGCGCCCAGTTATTTTTACTATTTCTCCAGGACCCATAGAGGATATCCATCTCCAAAACCTAAAAAGAACAAAAAAGTCAACTGTTATAATGTTAATTTAGTTCGTGTAAATACTAACTTGTTAAAAATATCATTATTATGATGAAATAATCATAGATAAAGGTGTTCGAATTTGTTGAGAATTATCAGTATTATCACTTACCTAAAGTTATTCATGACGATGGAGTTCAGCAGACAGTACTATTTTTGCTGCTCGATAATTGTGTAAGTATATCAGCTGCATGCAAATGCCTTCTGTTGATGTTGATATCAAATATTATTGAGCAGTAGAACGAGTGGATGCAAAAGGCGAAATAGTCTGAATGTCAACAATATTATTGTGGCGACTTCACTGATTTGTATACACTCCTGTTGTTTATCTGCCATTGCTTCTTACATTCACATCCCCACATTACACTTAAGCGCACGGTTTTTATCTGTAAGACAACAAATCAATACTTAAATGAAGTTAAAGATAACAAGGTTTTACTAAAAATATATGTATTTGTTTCGTAATGATTATGACACAAGAATAATAAGTTGATAACTTACCGTAATTCAAAGCTAACGAGCAATCTCCTGATTACTCATTTGCTGTTCGAATAGCACCGCGATCTTAGTTCTCACAAAATTCTTAATTTGCATAATTTCCTTCAATATTCTTCAATTCATTTATGATTCAAACCAGAAAGTCAAGACTAAAATTGAGTATGGCTAGTGACCTTTTCATTATTCACCAAGATTATATTTAAATCTACCCTCAAATACTTCTTTTTTTTCTTATCCAGTGTAAAGAGATCTCATAAATAAAAATCCGCTGTCGAACACTAATATCATAAAATTTCGACGCTCTGATAACTGGTTCGTTGGTTAAGTTGGTTGGTGCGTGCATTACTTGTCATGTGAGCGATTGGATGTCTGGTTCGATTCCCACTGGGTGTTACGTTTTTGTTTCTTAGTATTTGAGTAAAAGATTTGTAAATCGTACAGTGATTTGCAATGTAAACTTTAGCTATTAGGGGGGTTACCAATTAATGCTTCTGTCTGTACACATTTTATACTAAGAAGCTTTATAATTGTGTTCATTGTTAATGTTTTAATGTGTGTATTATTGGCATTGTCTTATAAATAAATAAATCAAAGAAATCAAAACACTTTTTCTGTAAAAAGTTAGTTCGTTTGACGAATTCATTATTTATAGCGCATAGAAGCAATAAGGGCGCAAAATGAGCTGCTAATGGAGACCCCCATCAGTTAAGGGATGAAACGATGGAACTGCGATCCCCAAACCGCATGCCCAGCACGGGGATTACGGACCAAACTCGCAAATTATAAATATTGCTATCTATGGCGCTCAGTAGGGAGGCCTAGGTCCAGCAGTGGACATATTATAGGCTGATGTTGTTGATGAGCTAGACTTACCTGTATACTATGTCGATCCAACTGCCCCTCTTGCGCCAATCGTTCGTAGCACAAAGCAGCGTCTTGTAGCCGCCCCGTTACTACTTGCGCTAATATTAACTCTTTCAGTGAAGGCTCCGATCTTTTCATTGAGAGAATACCTGTAAAATAATATTGGTCGAGGTTTAGCAGCGCCATCTAGTCTCAAACCTTGTAGTTACTTATAGTATTAGTTACTAATTGTTATATTAAATTCTGTAATGTAATGTATAATGTATAAAGGGAGACCTTTGCCCTACAGTGAGATCCATCGGGATGATAAGATATACTTTGAGCAATGTGATTTAATAGTCAAAAGCTCCAATTGGTTCTTGAAGGGCTACTGAAATAGAACAAATTATAGGTAGGTATAGGAATTTTAATCAAAACATGTACCTATTTGAATGTAATAAAGCCTCACTGTCTTGACAAGATATGGTGAAAGTGGGTCTACGAGATCTACAAAGGTTGGTCTTTTGAGATATCAACTGTACGGGACAGACCAAAATCTCACAAAAATAGCTTATTGGCCGCCAAAGCACGCACGGGTCGATGATCTCTAAAATACACAAGCAAGTGCTCTATTTCTATATAATAAAGTTCAAAATCTCACCAGCCACGCAATCCGATTCATCCAACAATGCGTATACCTCAGCCAAAAAGGGTAACTGCTCTTGCATCCTGTGCTCTATTTCTATATAATAAAGTTCAAAATCTCACCAGCTACGCAATCCGGTTCATCCAACAATGCGTATATCTCAGCCAAAAAGGGTAACTGCTCTTGCATCCTGTGCTCTATTTCTATATAATAAAGTTCAAAATCTCACCAGCTACGCAATCCGGTTCATCCAACAAGGCGTATATCTCAGCCAAGAAGGGTAACTGCTCTTGCATCCTGTGCTCTATTTCTATATAATAAAGTTCAAAATCTCACCAGCTACGCAATCCGGTTCATCCAACAAGGCATATATCTCAGCCAAGAAGGGTAACTGCTCTTGCATCCTGTGCTCTATTTCTATACAATAAAGTTCAAAATCTCACCAGCCACGCAATCCGGTTCATCCAACAAGGCGTATATCTCAGCCAAGAAGGGTAACTGCTCTTGCATCCTGTGCTCTATTTCTATATAATAAAGTTCAAAATCTCACCAGCCACGCAATCCGGTTCATCCAACAAAGCGTATATCTCAGCCAAAAAGGGTAACTGCTCCTGCATCTTATCTTTATTCTCGCTCATGTACAGTTCTAAGTACTGCAGCGCCCTCTCTAATTCGCCGCATGCGAAATTACCGCGAGCTATGGTTAGTTTGTCGAATTTGTCGAGGAATGATGATATTGCTCTGGAAACAACAATATTCACTTTGGTTTGGCGTTGCTGTTGTTTAAAATTTGACTTGTCATTAAACTTTTGTGTAAGCCTAAAGAAATAATCTAAATTGATTTCTTGATAACAGGGAATGATGCCTAATTTTGATTGATAATGGTATCGATTTGGTTGTTTAAAACTAAATTAAACTAAACTTAAAACCGGCCATTCCTACGCCATTCCATTGCTATTCCTATATTCGTACGCTCGAAACAAAGAAGTAATTTTTGAAGGTGGTTAGTTTTTACCGCTCATAAGCGGTAATTTATCTAAACAGACCTTAAAGACAAATTTATGGTCAGTTTATAGAAATTAAGGCAAAAATATTGTTTCAGTATTACAATAGAATCAATATTAGTTGTAAAAATAGTTTAAACACTAACTTGTAATTTTCGTTCTCCAGAGGGCGCTGTTTTAAATTACACCACTCTAATATCCATCGATTGAGGAAATCCAGAAGCGTGTAAATCGTTTTACTGCATTTGCTCTGAAATTCAAAAAAATCTTTGAGTTACATTCGTAAGTTTACATTAAAATTGAACACACAGAGTTCATTTTAAATTTTTACCTGATTTCCTTCTTCAGCCTGAACTGAATGGATGCTAGGTGTCATTCTGATATGTCGCAGCATCTTATACTTGGCCTTTTCCACTGTCACTTTGTGAGATTCAAAGTTTTCGAGTCCTAAGAAGAATTGAACAAGTCACAATTGGAATTAAAGGTTCCCGGTGCCTCCTAAATTGGATATTTACGCCAAAACGAACGCTAAGACATGCATGAGTGTGATGAGAAACTTTTTAGAGTTGCTATAATTTGCATTTTCAGAGATATTATGGCACAGGCCACATCATCACTTTCTATCAGATGAGATTGTGATCTATCTACATATATCTATACTAATATTATAAAGAGCAAAGTTTTGATTGCTTAAATTGAATCTGCTCCGAAACTACTGGAACTACTTAAAAAAATTTCACCATTCGATTCCTTACTTATCTCTGATGAACATAGGCTCTAAAATGTATTTTCAAATTAGTTAAGGTTCTGTATAAAAACTTCAATAAACCAACGGGTAAATTTTTGTTAATAATTACCCGTGCCAAGCCGGGGCGGACCGTTATTCGACTATAAAAGAAAAACCGTAATTGCAAATCGTTACGGTTTTTTTATGCAATTTGAGATGAACCCTTCTTAGATAGATATGCTTCTAACAAGTAATATACTTGCACAAACCTATAACAGCTAGCATCTCCTCTTGAATATACAACGGATTGCTCTTGGACATCACAGCGTGCAATAAAACGTAAGGAAGGAATAGGAACAAAGTTCTGACGTCACGCCTCATACTCGGATGTACCGTGCGAAGTAAATCGCGAATGCTCTCTGACTCAATTAGAGGTATCAGTTGACCGGCCCAGCTGAAAGATAAAAACTTTTGCTATACAAATTTAAACTAAAGGTACTAGTAAATACGACTGAAATTAGATAAATCGTACTGGTATAAGATAAGAGATATCTTACTTGTGAGCCCACTCCAGGAACGTAGTTGCGTATGTGGAACCGAATAAAGGGTGTGCTTTCTTTGGTTGAGATGGATACGCCAATGTGTATCTAAAAATAAGACGTATACAATACATATTACATTGTTACCCAAGGGTTGGAAGTAACTTATTTAGTCCCGATACGCCCGAGCGTAGCGAGAGGGTCCCATAGTTCGAGGGACTAATTAAGTTACTTTCATCCGAGGTAAACACCGTGCATTGCCGTGTGGTGCCGGCATAGAATTTCACCACCCCAACTCTTCCCGTGGGTGTCGTAAGAGGCGACTAAGGGAAACACACAGGAGGGCGGGCAGCAGCGCCCTCTGCAGAAAAACTCCACCGAACTGCGATCCCCAACCCGCATGCCCAGCGTGGGGATTATGGGCATTAACCCCCAAATGATAGTGCCATCTTTGGCGCTCATTAGGGGAGGCCTATGTCCAGCAGTGGACTATTATAGGCTGGTGATGATGATGATGGTGATGAGATGGCGCAGCCGTCTAATAGAAGATCTATTAAAGAATAAACTATTAATATTAAAGCGAAAGAAACCCTATCGGTCATTCTTATAATCGCTTACAAAAACAATTATTTTGTTTTATATATTTTTTACAATTAAAAACAAGATACATATAGGTAGGATCTATTTGAATTATTGTTACTATATTTCGCATTTGTCTAGTGAAAGAAAAAACTGATAATGACTAATAATAACATTATTGCCGTGTGGTGCCGGCATAGAGTTTCACCACCCCCACTCTTCCCGTGGGTGTCGTAAGAGGAGAGTAAGGGAGACACACCGGGGTTCAGCAGCGCCCTCTTCAGAACAAATCCACCGAACTGGATCCCCAACCCGCATGCCCAGAGTGGGGATTATGGGCAATAACCCCCAAATGATAAATAATGCCATCTATGGCGCTCATTATGGGAGGCATATTGTCCAGCAGTGGAATATTATGGGCTGATGATGATGATAAATATTATTAAAACGAAAGCAACTATCTCACTTTTTCACGCCCAAACGGCTGAACGGATCTTAATGAAATTTAGCAGGGAGGTAAAGGGCTTTTAAGTACCTACCTAGCCTATACCCTAAGCTACTAGTAGCTTAGGTTAGGCTTTTTTAGAAAAGCCTTAAGCAGAAGCTAGCTTTAACAAAAATACCTGGAGCTCAATAAAGGATGCATTATCTGATGCATGTGTTCAGGGAAGCTCTCCCATACGTCTTTCTTGGACCCAGTCGGAGATATGTCGTAGATCTTCAGTATCTCTTGGATTGTAAGAGCGTAGCAATCCATGTTCTGTAAATAATTAAGAACAAATGAAAAAGGCTTCATTGCATTTAAAACTATCATCGTAATATATCTTAGAATATACGAAGTTATACCAGATAAAAGAGCCCAAATATTGGAAAGAATAAAGCCTGTACAGGTCGATCTTACCATTGTATCTTTTTCGTATTGAAAAGCTCTAGAAAGTTCGACCAAAGCGGTAGCGGCGAAGCAGTTATCACCAATCGTAAAGGCGAATGGCGATCGGTCCGGTTGGACGTACTGCCTTGGTAGATGTCCTGCTTCTATAGCGCCCAGTTGACCAAGACAGGCGCCGCTTGCTGAGCTGACTTTGGGATCTAAGTCTTTGCATCCTGCAAGGGAAATGCAACTTTAAGTACCCAGACTTAGAAATGTTAGTTTGGTTAAGAATTTATAAATATAAGGTTCAAAATTGTGGGATTGAACATACCAGTTAACAGGGAGTCTATAAGCTCAACAATAACAGGATCAATGGTCTTTCCCCCGAATATAGCTTTGTGAATCTCAGTCCTATTGCTTTTCAGCAAATTATCCAAATGCGAAAACGCGTAAGCTTTTATACTCGGAATATCCTGGTTCAAATGCTGCAAGTACCATTTGATCTTATCGGAAAAAGCATCAGGTTGTGTTCGTTTTACATGCCTCTTGATGACCATCTTGATTTTCTCGGATATTTTCGAATCCTCCATGAAGAATAGATCGGATATGTTTGAACTTAGAAGGTTCTCGTTGTTCAGTACGAGGTAGTGGAAAATCTTATTGATTTCTTGTGGCGCATGATCGAATTGTTGCATCAAGGAGACTGCTAGATTGGACAACAGTGGGCCAAGTGACATACTATCGATATTGTGGATGAACGAAGCCCACGCTTCAGCGAGAATTGTCGGAAACTCTTTAGCCAATGGCAGAGCGGATCGTAAAGTCGCTAGAACCTTGAAACGTAGCGGCGTGAGGTACTTTATTCCCATCAGCTGCATTATATCAGGAAAGCTTGTAAGCGCCTTTCGTTTGACCGACAATGCTACTTTAGCGTTCACCAGTTTGTGATCGAAATACGCGAGGACTCCCAAGAACTTTGGGTTTAGGAAGTCAGCTATTTGCGTTGTTGTCATGTTCATACTACCGACTGGCGTGGATACGTCAGGATCATGACTAGCCAGATATCGGCACGCGTTCAACACTTTTTCAGGGTTACAGCAGTACTGTAGGAGAAACTCCGTCAAAATCACCCTAAAGTGCCTCTGTATAAGGCTCAATATCGACATCTTTGTCAGCTTTTCGATAATGTCGTAGCACTTTTTCGAAACATCCTTAGATTCGGTCAAATAAACGTGAACGTAAATATGCGGGAATCTTTCCACTAAAAAGTCTGACACCGAGCATTGGACGAGCGACGCAATCTCTTCTATCATTCCCGGAACTTCTTTTATCGTCACTGAATACGGGATTAAGTATGGCAGAAAATGGTGCACATCTTTCGATATAAAATCCCGGTAGCCGACAAAGCCAAACGCCCTTACAACTTTTAGTAAGGCTACAGCAAACTCTTTTCCATTGTAAAGGCTGCATTCAACAAACAGCTTGCAGTAATCTTTCTTGTATCTATGGTACACTTGGTTTGGGGTATACCCATGAGCTTCACAGATTTCTCTCAAATAGACTACAGCTTTAGGTCCTAATGAGCAAGGGTGTGGATGCATTATGAAGTAAATCAGAAGCTTGGTTGCTGGTAGAATGACCTTATTATTCTTGCATAAGCCAAACTCTTGTACGAGATTCAGTGTTGTGGTTTGTAGTGCGTGGTTACTCTGTTCTAGGCTTGTTTTCGTGGATTGAACTAGCAATTTGATGCAAATATTGCGGGCCTTTTCTTTATTATTCGTAAATTCGGAATCTTCTCCAATCTGTGAATATAAGAAAGGTTTTTCTATGTATTTAATTATGACTTCACTGCCCAGGCTAGGCAGTTTAACCCGAAAACCCACGCCACAGCGCCCGAAAACGGACCGGTACGTCGTAGGCACTGAAAGTGTTTGATATATTCTCCTAGGTAGGTACTTACCAAGTCTTCGCCTAGAAACGGCTTCAAAGCTCTCAAGACATGTCCTGTATTCTCAATTTGAAGCAATACCGGTGCTGTATGGTCAAACACAAAGAAATGATGACACAAAGTTGCAGCCAAATCCCAAAATCCACTAGAATCCACATCAACGTAATGGTTAGCATTTAAAAACTTCACGAACAAACTTCTCAGCCCCATCATAGTAGAATGCTGTTTTGCCTCAAAAATGTTGCTAACAGAGTATATTTCAACTTCCTTTTTAATATTGGCCGAAAATTGTTCGTTGTTGCCAACATCATAATAATTTACTTGGCATTTTGAACATACAGCAACAATAGCTATATTATTGAGAGAGAAAAGCTTATGCCCTTGATCTTCAGATGTTATAACAATAACGCCTGCAGTGCCCAGCGATAAACAGGATAATATCTGTAGTACTTTAATCAATTCTTTCTGCACATTTTCATCCTTGGTTAGCAATGCAGACATTAGGACATCTCCAATCAATTTACTTGCTGAGAAGATTTTGTTCATGAGCAAGAATGGACACAGTGGTAGTATCTGAAACATTGTTTAAGATTTAGTAAAAATAAGGTTTTATGGTATTTAACTTATGAGTAATCATTTTAGGAATCTATCTAATACCTACTCTACTGTGTTAAAGTAAGTACACTCAGGGTAATTTCAAAGGAGTGAAATGATATCCCATAAAAAAATTACTTAGCTTTGAACTTCGTCATCATCATCTAGCCCCAAGCTAATAAGATTTCAATTCATCATAAAACGAATTCATTATAAATGTAAGCGGGTTTACTAAGAAACTATTTTGTGTTGGTAGGTAATAGGTCAAACCTGCTTATATTCATAATGAATTCATCAAACTTAGTTTTTTGTGGTAAAAACTATCGTACTTAATAAATAATGCTGAAGATTATGATGTGTGGTTTACACACCATAATCTAGCCCCAAGGTAAGCAGAGCTTGTGTTATAGAGACTAGATGACTGATATATAATACAATATATTACACAGATAGATATTGCTATTATACATAGAAAACAACCACAACACCCTGAACAAACATCTGCAGATCGTACGAACATTTGTCCCTAGGGCACAGTGGTCGTCAGATAAATAGTTTGACATTCATTATCGCTAGAAGCGATTACTTCCAGCAAACATTAGATGGATAGAAAACAGCTATACAGCTGAGATGATAGAGACAAAGATGAAATGAATACACTGCACTTACTTCTTTGTACGACTCTACAGATTTGTTCATAATCTGAGAACTTGTTAAATGTGATATAATTCTAATCCAATCATCACTTGTTTGATTTTTCAAGACTAGCTTAATTATCATGATATACTTTAGTATCAGCCCTTTGATACTATCTGGGTATGCCAAGCTATGCTCTGAGAAATTAGGTGTAGTTTGCAAGCACAATATTGACAGGATCATCTTGGAATCATCCTTTAGCACATCATTTCGAAAGAGTATGCATGTCATCAAAGTTATTTCCAAAACCAGTTGGATGGTACCGGTGTCTTTGAGAAGGTTGCTTTTGTGGTGTTGTATGAGTTTTGTCAGTGAAGTCCAAATGCAGAAGAAATTGTCTGAAGTCAGAAGGGGACATGGTTGTTTGGTTTGCTTCTGCCTTTTTAGTGATACATCTACAAGTATTTGCAAAACTGCATGACATCTTCTTAGGTGATATGGTATAAGAAAGGCCTCAATATTTGGTTCGTCACAAGATTTCAGTGTTTTTATAACATCTAACACTTGTTGGTAATACCAGCTTTTCCTTACTTCTGGTAAACTTTTGTTTTGCAGTTCTTCGAGAATTTTTGTACTGTAACATTTCAATACAGGCCCTATCTGGTTAGAGTCCATATTTTTAATTATTATTACTTCTTTTGGCAAATCTAATTCATTGCTCAGTGACAGGCAGTGAAGTTTTAAGTCTTTGCTGAAAATTGTATTATCTTCTGATTTAAGTATTACTGAGCAAATATTTATCATCATCTCTTCACAGTTTTTGGTTGGTTTCAGCACTGAATTCATGCATTCATTGTAACTGTGAATATATTCATTGGATATTTCTCCTTTATCATAGTAAACATTTATTGAACTAGTCATAGCTTCAACAGCACTTATTAGGTCTTTGTAAATAATTGGGAAAAAATTGTCCATTGTATCCAGACCAATTTCCCTATATTTTATAATCAAGTTAGTGAAGAATTTCAGTACAATCAATTTTAGTTTGCAGCTGTAGTTTTCAAGCATGAATATTATTTGGCTGAATAATAACTCATACTGAGAGACACTTCTATCGATGTTTATTGAGTTCATTGGTAAACTGTCTGATAGAAGCTGTAGAGTTAAATCAATCAGCACCTCACATGTTTGTAGATTTTTTACTTTAACATAAATGGGCTCCAAGTTCAGCTGTACATTTGGAATGTCTACATTTTCTGATACAAAGTTTTCCAATAACAATTCTTTTGCCTGCTCATTTTGCGGACTTTCTTTGTAATACTGTATGAGCTTTATTAGTATAGCGATGTATTCAGAATGTATATTATCATAAAATGATGCTCCATTCATACACAGTATGCTTAGTATTTTTAGCTGAGCATCCTTGCTTGTCTCGTGTATTCTTAAAAGGAAATAAATGGACAAAATGATTACAAAATAATGTTAAGTAAATAGCTACTCTTAACCAGAGTATGTATGTGGGCTAGCGACTGGCTACACAATCTAGATAATTTTATTAAATTAGGCTCAAGCAAAAGTTAGATACCTACCTGTTCAATTCCTTGACAGACCATACATAGAATAATCTTCCAAGTAGCCAAGTATTGAATGCGCTGTAATGAGCATCTGGGTATTTGTTAGAGCCTGGTCGAGGCACAAGCACCTCCGAAAAGTCTCTGAAAAAATACATTTCAATTGATTTACAAGTTTATTTACTGATCCTGTAGGTAATATATTCATGAATAAAAATGTTTTAGATGTCAAATAACTAAATATGTTGGGACTAAGAGACTAAGGACTATGAAAGGGCACTTTACCCCGATAATTTCAAGATAGATGTAAGGAGCCGGTCCAATCCATCAGCAGCATGCTCTAGGTTATTGAAAAGCACCATTGTGGGCGCGTTAAACATCTGCCAAACAGTGAACGGTCCATCCTGGTTATCCTCTTCCATTGTGTACACATAGAACAACTACAGTTCATCAGAATTTTCGCATTTTATTTATATAAGGCCAAAATTCAATTAGTTTTGATAAATTTGTTCTGTTTTTGTACTTCGTAAACTTTGTTCTGTTTGACACAAATTTGACAGCACTGAGAATGACCAAATCTTGTCAAATTTCCCGCCAATTTTTGTTTCGTTGTAAAACAGGGTACCTATCTATGGATGGAACCTTATTGTATTAATTAATCTATGGATGGAACTGTATTTTCAATAATCTTCGGAAAGTAGGTCTGAAGTTGCCTGAGGAGCGGGTTAAAAATGATATGTTTTCAACTGGCTATCACATTTCTTTCTATTGAACCAGTAAACGGATAACTGTATTGAACCATGATATTAGCTGAATGTGAAAAATCATGGCTGATGCTATAAACCACTTTTTTTTCTTCTCGCTAATTGTCGCTTCTGAAAGCGACTATTCGATCTTCATTTGTTTTCTCGTGTTGTAGAGTTGTGTTTGCATTACAATGAGTTCATCTGATTCAATATGGATTAAACGCCTGATTTCAAAAGAGAAGAGGTTATAGCAGTAGTGGAAAACCTTTAAAAACTCACCTCAGTTCTTAGTTATGTGAAATAAAATTCACTCATTTTTCTTTAGCAACTTGCGTTTTTATTTTTACTTCCTTGTATTCATTGAAAAGCACAGTGCTTACCTCGGGTGAAAGTAACTTATTTAGTCCCTTGAAATATCAGGCGCTAAACCGCGTCTCGAGACTAATTAAGTTAGGTACTTCCAACGTTAAGGTAACAATGTACGATTAATTACCTAAGTCTTAGGTAATAATGTAGGTACTTACCTTTACCTAGGTCTATTTAGAAACTCGGTGAGTAACAAAGCCCTACTTAACAGGGTCTACCATTAAGTATTATTCATAACACAGGAAGATTTGAGTCACTTTGACTGTTAATGATGATTACCTTTATCTACATCCAGTTTGCTTCAATTACCTACCTACCTACTGAAATCAGTTTTTTAGGAAGGGTCCCAACAAAATGACCCTATTACTAAGCCCCCGCTGCTGTATGTGTCGGTCTCTCAGCGAGCTGTAGGTACTTTATCAGGAATCGTAAAAATAGTATGTGTAAAAAATTATTTTGCGCTATACCTATGTATGTAGGCAGGTACCTACCTAGTTATTTGGTTTGCCGATCAAATATTACCAAAAAATAGTACAAAAGTTTGCGAAGAAAGTGGGCCTTCAACTGACCTTCAAATGCAAATTGCAAACGGACGTTGTACGAATTATGATACATACTCCTACAAAAAAGTTGATCCAAGTTGGTTTTATAGTAACAAAACCAACTTGGATGATTCGTGGCTACGTCCTTTCGGCTTGAGGCTTTACCACACCCAATGCCCAGGGTCGTGCGTCTATTTGCGTCTAGTGCAATCAGTTTTAAATTGTTCATCGAGTCTAAGAAGTCCGTAAGGACTTTAATAATAAGTAATTCATTTATTGTTGTGAATCAGGTAGTATACAGTCAGTTCTTAGGACTTGTTTATATTGCTGGATTCTGCCACTGGGCGTACAATATTTCGTTATACATTCAATTCAAACTTAAATTAACATGCAAATAATCATCTGTATACGTCCACAGACTGCCACAAGCGTCATTGATTTTTTGGTAGATAATTAAGCATCGTGGCAAACCAGACACATATTGCCATATCAAAGAAGTCAAGTCAAGTTTAATTAAGCATCGCGGGAGTATGAAATACCTAACTTACCTACCTACTACATGGCTTTTATAGACAGGAATAAAACAAACATCTCCAAAGTTTTACACATTTATTTACCATCATCATATAACTTAATGTAAAATATTGTAACAAAAACAAAATAATCACCTTAGCAATTGTTATAAAATAAACATTTTGAATTTTTAATAATTTCTAAAATCTACAAACAGCAAATATTATACATTTTGTTTGCATTTACATACATTACAAAGCCCATAATAACGTAATGAAAATAAGAATATAGCACAAAGCGAAATAATCTAGGATAATTTAAGTGGTAAAATTTGCCAGACATTTACAAGTACCGAGTTCTCTCCTTGCCATGAGGCGTTTTACAGTGCCAACCAGGTTTTACCTACTATGGTACAATCCACACCAAGGGGAGTTCTTCTCGTACAACTTATCATATTCTCACAGAAAGCAACTAAGTTCTTGTCACCAACAACAGCAACTTATTACCGTAGTAGCCGTCGGATCTAGGAGAGAACAAATGTGTTGTCAATGAATAAATTGATCCTTCAGTGAGAGTTTTGAGAAATATCTGTCCTATCCCGCTACAAATCGTCATTAAGCAAAGGCTTTTACCTTTTTATATTAACCCTATCCTAAGAGTATATGAGTATATATATGTGACATTCGCTGCAAGTTTTGTTCTAAAAAGTACCAAATAAATTCTTGAATATTTTAATTTAAATAAAGGCTACTCATAGTAATATGCAATGATGCAGCCTTCTAATATAGAAAGAATATATTTAGTTAGGGTGATGTCTTAGAAATAGTATTACTTTTTCAACAGCAGCATACAGAAGCCTCAAGCATCTTAGGGCATGGGACACTTGAAGCTAGCAGTCATAATTTACGAGGCTCATAGCAAATACGTTATATGACATAGTTCGACGTGATAGTTGGTAAGCCTCGCACATCAGAAGATCACAGCTTGACAGCATATCATCGTCAGTCTAACCAATCTTACACCTACAATAATTTCCTTCAATCTTTACAATACAATTGGTTAAAAATGTATAATTATAACAAGACAAACTACGTGCAAAATTATTGCATATACGTACAATGCGAATTCCTGCAGTCAATAGCAGACCATTCGTCTATTATCAATCAAAACTAATAAGTTCCGCTGTGTTATTGTTGTTTTCTGACTTTACGGGCGTTTGCGGTTGTTGAGTTTGCTGGTCCGCAACTGGCTGCGCGGGTTGACCTTGGGCAAAGTTATTTTGCTGCGGTATTTTCATAGCCTGAGCCGCGGCTTGCTGGCCAGGTACTTGCTGCATTTGTCCTTGATTTTGCGAGGGCAATGGACCTTGCATCATTTGCATCTGAGGTTGGCCTGGATTGCCGGGCTGATTAATTATTTGACCTTGGGCGGACTGAGGCATAGGGATGTGGTTTTGTAACGAGGTGCCTGGATGCGGCAACATCATCGGAGGAGGCGGTTGTTGCAATGCCTGTCCCGGCATTGGTTGACCTTGCATCTGGTTATGCGGTTGCTGGGGGACAGATTGCGGCATTTGCGGTTGATTCATTTGCTGCGGTGGCATTTGTTGTTGATTGATCTGCTGAGGTTGCTGGTTCATTTGCTGTTGTTGGTTCATCTGCTGTGGTTGCTGATTCATTTGATGAGGCATTTGTGGTTGCTGCGACATTGACTGAGGTTGCTGCAATTGCTGCGGAATCTGCCCCTGATTCTGAGGCTGACTTTGAGAAGGAATACTAGAAGGAATGTTTTGCCCACCCATTTGTGGTTGACCCTGCATCATCTGACCTTGTATTGACACTGGACCAGCCATCGTCATAGGCATGTTAGCTACTTGAGCATTGCTTGCTAAGTTTATGTAGCCTGGAATTTGTGAGGGGTTTTGCATGACAGGCATCCTCATATTTTGCATATGCATACCCATCATAGGGTTGTTTGGGTTGATCATTTGCTGTGGAATATTTTGTTGTCCTAATCCCATCTGTGGCATCATTGAGTTTGGTTGTTGCTGATTGGGTAGGGTTTTGGGGAGTGTTCCGTTTTGCTGCGGCATTTGATGCATGCCAGGCTGAACAGACATTCTCATTTGCTGGTGCATTTGTTGCATCATCATCGGCGTCATCTGCATCTGTTGGTTGGGTCGGCTCTGGGCCATGGATTGGGTCGCTGGCGGTTGGGGGGCGGTGACGGCTGACTGGGCCATAGCGTAGTTGGCCATTTGCGGCATAGATTGGGCGATGGTGGACATATTGGGTTGGGTCATCTGTCCAGGCATGTTGGAGTCCGTGGTCTGAGGCATCATCTGGTGGAACTGCGGGTTCGCGTAGATGGGCTGGTTGGGGTAAGGCTGTGGGTATTGCTGCGGCAGTGTAACTCCGGGAATGTAGTAGCTGTTCGCTGACATCATGTATTGATGTTTCTGTTGCTCTTGCCTTAGTTGCATCTCTCTCTCTTGCTCCTGGAATGGAAAGATAAAATTTTATAAACTTAAAAGATTTTGATCCTCTTTACAACTAAATAATAGGTAACTCCTAGAATTATGTAGCGACACGATATTAACATTAAATTCGCCTCAGGCGTAACAGGGTTATGTTTAAGTTTTGCACTTCGTTATAAGTAAGTCTTATAGGAGTTTGCAATACAAAAATAAAAATCACAGCATATTGACACCTGTAGTCACAGCATAGAAAAGTTTGACGCCGGGCAGAGAATTTATGATTTTCAGTAAAAAACCTATAACTCTGAAACCATTGAAGATACACCCATGATTTTGACGTTGAGTTTCGGGACACCCTGTATATTTATTCTTGGATCAGACACGATCGTTATATTCTCGCCTCTATCTCCTCCACCATAACGTTCATTATTACCTGCACGCGCTGCAACGCAAGCTGCCTCTGGTACTGCAGATACTCGTGCTTCTTCTTCCTCATGGCTTGCAGTTTGACGGCCATCTGCATCTGTCTCTGTCTCTCAGCCGCCTCCGCCGCTTGTTGGATGCGAGCGGCGTGCTCCGCGCGCAGAGTGTCCAGGGCTGCGCGGCTGTCACGGATCTGGGTTACTTTGTCCTGAGGAAGGATAGGGAAATTGAAGATATGTAAAAGGTATTAACAATGGCCGTCTCTTAAAAATATAAAACTGATGGAGTAAGTGGAAGACAAATTAATAGATAAAAATATTGATGACACTTTTTGCTCTCTAGTTTTGAGTCTATGGATTAATCCATGTAAAACCATATAACAAGAACAAGCTATATTTCCACCTTATTTAGCTCTTTTTTATGTGTTTAGGCTTTCAAAATGATGCACCGATTTCGATGTGGTTTTACATTTCATATGTTATCCTCTCCACGAAATGCATTCCTAGCTAAAAGCGGAAAGTAAAAAAAAACAACTCAAAAAATTCACAAAGGAAAATATTACTTATTTTTAAAATGAATTTACGTATTCTATAGACTCTAAATACTCGAATAACTTAAACCGGTGAAATTTCAATTAAATAATAACTATATTATATTATATAATTATAAGTAATATTATGGTTAAAAGTAGGTATAACATTAAAATTATATAATGAACTGTTGTTAGCATAATAATATAAGTATCAAAACTATTTATAAATTCAAAATATATAATTTTAGCATACGTCTATACTTTTATTCGTGATAATAATATGTTTCCCAAGTGTATAACCCTAAAAAATGCTTTGATTTTGTGAAGAAGATAGGCTAAGGATCGGCATTGCCACATTTGCCACGGTGTCTAGCACCACCCTTAATTAAGCTGAATAATAATTTTGAGCAAAGTTACTTGCTAAGTGACATAATGTTCTCTATCCACATTTATGGTTGTTGCCAACCAAGAAACTATTTACTACATCACATATATTTACCTAAGCTTTTTGTTATTAAAGGGCTTAAGCCTTCGGGGTTATTTCTTATCATTACCTGCAAGCTCTCCAAGTAAACACGTTTATCGTCCAACTGCTGGATGTATTTGAGTAATCGCGAATGCATAGCTGTTATATTCATGAAGAGAGTTTGAACGGCTGTGTCGTTGGCGATGGAGCGTCCTCTGAAAAATGTAATACAAATTAGGAAGCTGTGGTTTTCCTTTATTCACACAATTTGTCCTGTGGTTATGGTTACGGAACCAACCGTGTACAGACACGGAAATGTACTCAAGCCAAGATAAGATACAAACTTTGTTTTGTATACAACTCTCAACAAAAATCTCTCTTTTTGTGGTTTGAGGAATAGTTGTCAGTGTTTGGTATTTTTTTAAGCTTAAACCGACCGGGGTTTTATAAATTATGACTAAATCATTTATTTTAGGTTTGCAATCCGTAAAACATACAACAAAATAGACCCTAAAATAAAGTAGAATGCACAATCTTTCAAAAAAATTATGAAGCAAGGTGTGAACTTTACAGTTCAATCTTGATCACAGTTCCTACAATTGAAAATAAAGGATTACAGTAAAAAAAATAGGATCTGTTTTACCTTGAAGAGTTGCTTTTCATTCTGTTGACGAATATTTCGACTTGCGACTTCAGGGTTTCCACAAAATCGTCAATTTCTTTATCCTGGGCATCGTCGTCTTGCCCTTTACTGGAGTTAGGCTTTGCGAAATCCTGCATCTGAAAGCACCGGAATAAAGTTCATTAAAAATACAATACAAAAATACTATATATACAGGGTGTCCCGTAACTCAACGTCGCCCGAAAACGCCGGACAGGTGGGTTCATGACGACCCAGAAAAACTATAAAATCATGGGTCTATCTTCAATGGTTTCAGAGTTATGGGCTTTTTACTGAAAATCATAAATTCTCTGCCCGGCGTCAAACTTTTCTATGCTGTGACTACAGATGTCAATATTTTCTGAATTTTATTTTTGTATAACAAACTCAAATAACACAGTCTTATAATGAATTGCAAAATTTAAACATATTGAGTAAAGTTTTTGAAAAAAAGGACTGTTTGGTTCGGTTATTGCATCAATGATTTTCAATCGGTAAAATTTGACTCGCCATACTGAAAAAAAAATTCACCACGATAAGCTGGCATATTCTGTGGAAAGTTGGCGCAGTTATCCTAGATTTCTAAATGGTATCATACGTCACACTTTTCTTCTTTAAATAATAGTAAAATATTGATTTTCTGAAATAAGACCTAAATTCAAAACAGTTTCACAAGGAACATTTTCACACGCAAGGGTAGATGGATAGTAGGTGCTTCAATATTAGACCTTTTTAAGTCTTTGTAAACTATTTACCACAGTTCTTTGTATAAAAAAAGCCTCGTTGCGCTTGATTATTTTTGAAAAATTTTAATTATAATTAATCCTAGCTTTCTTTTGGCTATCTGAATGATTTGCAATCTCGTCAGCGGAAACTAAAAATCTGTGATTTGTGTTTCCTGGTAATCCAAATTAAGTATACTTAATGTCTACTTGGCGGCAGAATATGCAAGCAAAAAGGATATAACGCCGCAGCTAGGCGTTGTCGGGAAAAGTTCCCGAATGCCGAACTTTATCCGGATCACCGCATTTTCGTTTATGTGCATTAGGTAGGCATATTCAGTGGGACAACTAACTGGTGTTCGAGACTCCTAGGAGACTACGATGACGTAGTTTTAAATGCAGTTCAAGAAAAACGGTAGGTACCTCAGTTCGTGCAATGGAAGAAAATGCGGGAGTATCCAAATTGTCAACAAATACCAACCCTATCACGTGAGTCAAGTAAAAAGTTTACTACCTCGTGATTACCCTCAAAAAACTTATTTTTGCGAACATTGTTCTGCAAAAATTAATTCTATGATGGGTAATCAAATCACGCATAACGTTCGACATTCGGGTACTATCCTGATAACGCCTGGCTCGGGCGCTAGCGTTATATACACATTATGCGTAAATGAGATGCATGTTTGCATATTCGGCCGCCGAGTAGACATGATTCAGATTACCAGGAATCGCAGAACACGAATAACAGATTTTTCAATTTTATATTGAAAAACATTCAGGTATACAAAAGAAAGTCAGGATTGATTATTATTTTAATTTAAAAAAAAAATCAAGCCCAACGAGGCATTTTTATACAAAGAACAGTGGCAAATAGTTTGCAAAGACTTAAAAAGGTCTAATATTGAAGCACCTACTAATCCATCTACCCTTGCGTTTGAAAATGTTCCTTGTGAAACTTTTTTGAATTTAGGTCTTATTTCAGAAAATCAATATTTTACTATTATTTAAAGAAGAAAAGTGTGACGTATGATACCATTTTGAAATCTAGGATAACTGCGCCAACTTTCCACAGAATATGCCAGCTTATCGTGGTGAATTTTTTTTTCAGTATGACGAGTCAAATTTTACCGATTGAAAATCATTGATGCAATAACCGAACCAAACAGTCCTTTTTTTCAAAAACTTTACTCAATATGTTTAAATTTTGCAATTCATTATAAGACTGTGTTATTTGAGTTTGTGATACAAAAATAAAATTCAGAAAATATTGACATCTGTAGTCACAGCATAGAAAAGTTTGACGCCGGGCAGAGAATTTATGATTTTCAGTAAAAAGCCCATAACTCTGAAACCATTGAAGATAGACCCATGATTTTATAGTTTTTCTGGGTCGTCATGAACCCACCTGTCCGGCGTTTTCGGGTTGACGTTGAGTTACGGGACACCCTGTATACTACACTTGTTTCACTTTTAGATAGTGGTACGGGCGTGAGCATTTACGCATTTCTGTGGAGTGACAAACTGGCAACATTGCAACATTTGGGGATTTGACGACTTCTGTGGCGCGGATGGCGAAAATCCGCCTGCGACGCAGGAGGTTGCGGATTCGTTTCCCGCCTCGGGACAAATGTTTGTACAACCTGCAGATATTTGTTCAGGGTGTTCTGGTCGTTTTCTATAAATTTCTACCCATAACACAAGCTCTGCTTAGCTTGGGGCTAGATAATGCTGTGGATTGTCCGGCATTATTTATTTATTCATTTAATGAGTATCTTCATCATCAGCCTACAATAGTCCACAGCTGGACCTATAAGCCTCCCCAAATGAGCGCCATAAATGGCATTATTCATCATTTGGGGGTTATTGCCCATAATCCCCACGATGGGCATGCGCGTTGGGGATCGCGAGTATCGAATGAGTTACTTACTTCAGCGGTATCATTGGAGGCCTGCGAGGCGGGCGCGGGCGCGGTCGGCGCCGCCGCGCTGTCTCGCCCCAGCCGGGACTCCCAGTAGTTCCGATCCAGGTACCGAGACAGCTCGGAGTTAGCCTGCGTGCCGTGCTCCGGGGAAGCGCTGACTGACGACGGTGTTGGCGACACTGGAAGAATGCATCTATGAAAATCACTACATAGACTCCGGACTCACATACACTACCAGTAGTTTAAGGAGCTGGGCTGATTAGGTTAGGTTTGCCTGAGGCAGGGGGATAATGCACAAAACACTCCCATGCGAGATGTCAGTGCAGATCTCAGTTCCCCCACTTAGAATTAGAATCACTACATAGTATAAAACAGTCGCTTTCTCTGTGCCTATATCCCTATCTATGCTTAATTATCTTTAAAACTTTGAAATAAAAGAGGAAGGTTTTTATAGTAGGATTGGACCCGTGCGAAGCCGGAGTGGGTCGCTAGTAATGTATAATTTAGAAAAATTGTGATGTTCACACTTACGAAATATAAGTTCATATTTCAATAACTTTATTTCTTTAGGCTTACAAAATAAGCACTTAGGAAAGTAAAATTTCATACAGTTAATTGTTATACCTAAAATAAGAAATAAATTGTTATTGATTTTCTCTTAAATTTTCTTCACATAAGAAACAAGAACAAATTACACCCATCATACAGAATACATAGGGTAGGGTAATCAATTGTGGGCAATTGCGTGCGATGCTATATTTAGCTTCCATTTGAAGCAGCTGTACTATCTACCTATCTTACCACACATAGGGGCTGCGTTTGAGGGTCGATTCTTATACGTCGAGATAAATATTTGTGCAATCTAAAGATATTTGTTCAGGGTGTTCTGGTCGTTTTCTTTATACAATAAAAAGTAGCTTCAGGGTTTAAGTAGCTTCCCGCAGTATATCCCTATGTATTCTTGCTTAGATCTTTAAAACTACGCTAAGTATTTTGACGCTGTTTTTTTAGTAGATAGAGTAATTCAAGATAAAGATTTTTGTATCAACGTTGGGCCCGTGCGAAGCCGGTCCTAGAGCGGGCTAGTTTTACATAAATACAAAAGTAATATTCACTAACATCTACCTGTCGGATGGGGCGTGGGGTCCGGCGCGAGGTGCGGGCGGGATTTCCGCTCCTTCTCCTTATGCTCGGCCTCTGATTGGCTGAGAGCTAACGCCAGCTGCAATTCTTCTTCTTCTTGAAGCTCCTCGGCTGTTTTGCCGCCGGGAGCGGTTGATGGGCGTTTCTGTGTGAAATTATAGATAATTAACATGGGTTTACGTGTCATTGATGTCTAAGGATCTGTTTTAAGTTAGCACAACATTATGAATAATGGAGTTAAACCATTGCTAAGTAGTGTTTTTTTTATAGTCTGACTTGTGGCAATAGTGGGAAATAGCTTAATACACTCAAATTACCTTCCTTGTTCATAATAGTCTGCTTTATGTAAGCAAATAATTTCTTTTAAATTGGTAGTATAACTACTTATTATATAACAAAGTCGCTTCCCGCTGTCCGTCGGTATGTCCCTGTATGTATGCTTAGATCTTTAAAACTATGCAACGATTGTGATAAGGCCGCCCTTTAAGCATGTCTGTTTGTAATGTTCTTTCTCTTAGTCTTTGTTCTTCTCTTTTTTTTGTGGTAAATATTGTTAAACTTTCTATATATCTAAATGTTAGCTATGGCTTACAGAATGACAGGTTTAAAATAAACAAATTTGTTATTTATTAAAAATTTATTTTTAAGTTATCCTAAAAATAAAGCAAAATGTCATGAATCATCTAAAATTCTAAATTATACTAAGAACATAATTGGAAAGATATGTCATAAAATTACATGTCCCACACATTACAAAATACTTATAATAACAATCATGTTGGATTTATAAGAACTACAAATATTAGTTGAAAATAAGTCTAAATCAGAAAAATATTAAAAGGGATATCAATTTTGTCTCAGTCTCCTAATCATTTGTGGGGTTTGGGGCACAGTAACGGGGACCATCGCCTTTTCTGGTACAAAACCATTGTACGCTGGCATTGGTTTAGCATGATGTACAAGCTTAGCTCTAAGCTTCATCTGTGCCTTTTCCTCTTCTAAAGCCTGCTGTCTCGCTCGTTCCTCTCTCAGCCTTTCCATCTCTTCCTCCTTTTCCTTTTGCTGTTTATCAAACCTTTCCCTTTCAGCAGCACGTTTCTGTGTATTCAGATCAAACGGCATAGGTTTGACTAGCTGAACTGGCTGTAAGATTGGTTTGAATGGCTCTTTGTATAGAACTACAGGTGGTCGAGCTTCAAATTTCAAGAAATTTTCTTTGTTTTCCGATGGTGTGGATGATGTGGTTGAGGCACTCCCTTTCTTGTTTGCACTGAGCATGCGTTTTCGGACACCGCCGGGAAGAGGCTGGGCTTTGAATGATGATGCCTGCTGTTTCTCCTCTTCAATTTGTCGCCTGATCCTTTCCTCCTTGCGTTTTTTCCTTTCTTCATCAGCATGTTCAAATGAGAATGGTTCTGGGCGAACTGGCCCATGTCGCTGGGTTGGCTTTTCATTGGTTTTCTGATGAGGTTCATGTTTATTTCTATTCACATTCTGTGAATTAGCCTTTTTGTAATGGAATTTAGGACTCACAGGCCTAGTAATAGGCAGTACAGGTTTCACAGGAACTTGGGGTTTCTCAAGAATGTGTTTGGGAGCAGGGCGAGCCTTGAATACAGGCTCAGGAGACTTGATTTCATCCAATTTCTTTTGAATCTTAGTGAGGTTAAAGGGTTCTGGTTTGGTAATAGGCTTTTTGGGAACTTCCGGTAGATGAATTGGTCCATATAAAACTGACTTAGGGAGAGGTTGCGCTTTGATTTGGTATTTTTTGATTTCTTCAAGCTCCATTTCTTCTCTCTCTTGCTGTGTCATGATATGTAGAGGTCGTGAGCGAGCTTTTGAGCGCAAGTTCGGTGACTGAGGTCTGGTCAGTTCTGCTCGGCCAGTGAAACCTTGAGGTCGGAATATTTGAGGACGAGTCGAGTGAAAGCGACCGGGAGTATCCCGCTGATAATGATAGATAGCTTCAGCCATGGAAACAAATTTTGTTTTGGACAATTCTTGTGGCTGACTAGTCGGCCTTCTGTGTCGGTGATAGATATCTCTGCTACTGTCGTGTGTGAACTCGGTATTCACCATGTCATCCCGCATCGTATTTATATCGCTCATCGACATAGATTTTCTCATGAAACCAAAATCGTTATCCAAAGGGAAATCCAAGCGATTGTAATCACCGAACTCGAAGTCCTCTTCTTTTGGAGTTTGTGGTTCCTCTTTAACATTATACTTTCCCTCTGGTGTGTAGTATCCTTCGCCGCGGAAGTTTGTAACATGTTTTTTAGACATTTCTGAAATTTGAGTGCTACAACAAACAAAATATTCTTTTGTTGATCGATGTTATTTCTGTTTCTGAGATGAGATAGCTTTCAAAATTTCAACCGACGTTACGGATGACAGTTGCCCTTGACATGAATATTTCATGCCAGGGGTGCGTTCAGAGGCTCAGAGTGCGGTTGTTTGGTGTAAATTTTAACTTACCCAAAGGTTCTGAACGAGTCGGTTGTTTAACGTCAAAGTTGACATTATCATGACAAAACTGACGTTACAGTTGCCGGACGTTCGTTTGTTTTGTTTTTGTTTTGCGGTTACTTTGAGGTAAATTGTATCTACTGACTGTAACTACGATCTATAACTGATAAATACCGAAAATTTTGAAATTTACTGTAGAAATCTTGATATTTAAGTAGATAACAAACTATGACAACGGAAAATATGACAGCTGTCAATGTCAGAGTGTTTTTCGTCGATCGAATTACACCGGTAAAAAGTTGCAACCGTCGGAGGTTGTGAACGCTCTAGTTAATAACAACCGAGCGTTTCCCCTGAGGTTATGAACGACCTAGTTGCACTCCGAGCGCGCTCGAGCGTAGGTTGTGAACGCAGCCCAGTACGGAATCAAGCAGCCAATCACTGAATCGAACGCGTCAGTCCGAAAGTCAACCTAAACGAGAATTTCCGAACGAAAGCTTAAGGTATAATGTAACGTCAAAAATGTCAAAGTCAATGTTTTGTTTTGACGGAACGTTATGCTGCTTGATGTTAGTTTTTTTGTTGGGCAAGTCTTCCCCAAAGTGCGGTGTTTTTGGTTGGCTGTTTTCGTATGTGAAATCCGATTTTCTGGCTACTCAGATATTAAACGCAACAATGTCGTCAACAGCACTCCCCAACCCAAATACTCTTCTACCTCTCGAACTAGTGGACAAGTGTATCGGTTCCCGAATTCATATTATCATGAAAAACGACAAAGAGATGGTTGGAACTCTGCAGGGCTTCGACGACTTCGTCAACATGTTATTGGATGATGTTACAGAATATGAATCAACACCAGAAGGCAGGAAAATTACTAAACTGGACCAAATATTATTGAATGGCAACAACATTGCAATGTTGGTGCCTGGTGGAGAAATGCCGGATGCTGCTTATGCCGATGGACAATAGCTGTATTTTAATGTAAATAAACTAATTTTTTAAGGAGATTCTGTGTTTTGTTACATTTCATAACCTCTAAAACAAGTAAAACTCTTAAAAGATGTGTTTTTCCTCAATATTGCTTTAACATAACAAACTTACCTGAGGCTGTGTTGGTCCATAGTCATTGGATGTATCAACAATGTCTAATTTTGCAGATGTTGATGGTGGTCTGCTAACTTTATCAAAGCAAGCATCACACACTCGAACCTGTACAACAATAATAACAGTCCGAAACATGCCAACATCTAAAAACTTTAAAGTGTTATCAAATGGTAAATTTGAAATTTGACAATTGATTTGATACATAATTGAAAAAAAAAATTGAGCAGTTTCGATCAACATGGCTCATAACTGGCCTGAGTACCTCTTTCTCAATTCCAAATTTGGGTAGTGTTGACATCTTGGAGCTGCATTGCTGGCAGAAGACTTGACCACATGCACGGCAGTGATGCCGTCGGAGTATCAGTGAGAATGCTACTCGGCACCTGTGTTGGGAAGAGTAGTTATTACCTTATGATTAATTAAGTTAGTGTTTAAAAGAAGGTTTTAATAACGTTTATAAAAAACTACAACCTCAATATCAGAGATCCATGCAAGTTGTTTGTATTTTCCTGCCTGTCACATTAGAATAAAGAGCAAAAGGTCACATACCTGTGACAAACCTCTCCATCTGCCCACTCAGGGGCGGTATCCGCAGAGAACATCGCATCAGATTCCTTCAGAGCAGGGAACTTGTATCCCTCAGCCTTCAGAATGTTCACTGTATCCTGCAGAGCACAAAGAGACCTCAGACATTGTTCTATTATAATAGCACGAAACACTCACTGTTTTTCTTACCTACCATTTATGAAAGTCTCAGAAGAACCCTGGTTAGTCACTTAAAAAATCAAAAACAATCAACTCAAGCAATATTTCATAATATTTTTAAGTCATTGCTACAACCAATTACTGACAATACAGCAATGAAATTTAATTACTTAGTAAAATGTGCTATAATGCTAGTAGTTGAAATAAAAAAACAAAGGAAGTGTTTTAGGAAAAGAAAAACAGTTTTGTTTGGTTTTTGTCTGCACAGAATGATTCACTGATAAGATGTGACGATAGCGCCAGTGTAATGACGCAGACAACCTGTATTATTGCGTTACTATACCAAGTACTAACTATTGCTCATTCTGCACAACAGAGAGAAATCCTTCAATGGTGCTCGCGCTAGCGAGGTGATCGACTTTTGTATGAAACGATACCTAACGATTATGCTGCCGCCATGGCCAACGCCGACGACGCCGAGGGCACAGGCTTAATAAGTAATTGGTTTCAGAAAAAGTAATATTAATAGGAAGTGACGATCGTATTCAATTTCTACGAATAAAATCTATAGTCTCTCGGTATTAACATAGCAAGCCATTTTATGATATAAGAAGAGGTCAGCCCAGGCTTTGCATTGTATCAAAAATTTCTAACATATTTCTAATAGTGAAAGAATTTTCCTCAAGGATCCAGTAGTTTATGAGCGTTTTCAATTCAAACCATCAAAAATTCAAATCATCAAATCTTTCCTCTTTATAATACTAACATAGACAACAAATTTAATTATATAAAAAACATGTAGTTACGGGTCTTGGAATCTGCTATGGGTCAGCAGATATTCATCATGGCCATTGTACATACATAGATTATTTCTATCACTGATTTTTCATAAATGTACTTATTGACTTATCTACTTGGCAGCTACTGTCTAAATATGAAATTGAAAATGTGATAATAACAGATAAGTAGGTCATTGGCATGAGTTTAAGTGCATTTGCCCTTGGAGGAACCACAGACGAGACAGATCTTAAATAGGCACCTGAATTAGACTCCCCTCTTTTCCCACTATCATCTTTATGTAACACTAGCGGCCCGCCCCGGCTTCGTACGGGTATTTATCAAAAATGTATTTGTTCAAGCGGATCCATAAATTTATTGAAAATATTCTACACACTATGTTCATCAAGGAAAACTGAGGATTCTAATGGTGAAAGAATTTTTCAAATTGGTCTAGTAGTTTCGGAGCCGATTAAATACAAACAAACAATCAAATCTTTCCTCTTTATAATAACAGTATAGATTATAAATGTATGATAGGTATTAGATATTCTTTCTTACACAAAATCTAGTGCCTCCTAATATCACTTCATCACAAGGGTTATTGACCTAATCTGCAGTACTTAAAGTGGCGAGCCTTGACAATGAGAACACACCCACAATGAAACAAATGACAATGAGTTTAATCAACTAAAATAACAGGACACAGATCTTTCAAATTAAATCTATGTATATTGACAATCAAATAGTACAAACAGCAGAACAAGTAGGTATGTGGCTATTCAGTGTCTATAATTAGATTATGTAGAAAATCAATACCTAGCGACTGAAGACTTTGCTGCAACCTTGAGGCAAGAGGTCAGTGAACCTATAGACGCGAAAGGTTGTCGCGGATCAGAGGCGCACCGCTGCCACACAGCACAAAAATTTGCATTCAAATATGGGATTTAACTCGTAACATTTGGATGCTTTTTATATTGACTTCATCAAATGGCGGATAGCTCGCAGGGGACTAGTTTGAAGCTTGTGGGAAGCCATTTTATATCTAAATACTAGCGGTACGCGGCTTCACACGCGTATTTAACAAAAATTTAATATATTAGGTCCTTACATATGAAATTGGCGTTTTTCGTACTGGCCACTTTAATCACAAATTTCTCCTCTTTGGAAGCGGATCCATCGCAAACCACGTCCGAGTTAGCTGCAGGCTGCGGTGTTAGTGATAAAACTGTTTTAATTCACTTGAAGCAAATTGGGAAGATTAAAAAGCTTGAAAGGTGGGTACCTCACGAATTGACTGAAGCAAACCGGCAAACGCGCGTCGACTGCTGCGTTACATTACTAAACCGGCACAATAATGAAGGTATTTTAAACCGAATCATTACCTGTGATGAAAAATGGGTTCTTTACGATAATCGGAAGCGCTCAGCGCAATGGTTGGATCCTGGCCAGCCAGCCAAATCCTGCCCCAAGCGAAAATTAACCCCAAAAAAGTTACTTGTAAGCGTTTGGTGGACTAGTGCCGGTATTGTTCATTACAGTTTTCTCAAATCTGGCCAGACTATTACGGCTGATGTCTATTGTCAGCAATTGCAAACCATGATGGAAAAGCTAGCGGCTAAACAACCTAGGCTGGTCAATCGCTCCACGCCACTGCTGCTTCACGACAACGCTAGACCACACACTGCGCAACAGACGGCTACTAAATTAGAAGAGCTTCAATTGGAAAGTCTAAGACATCCTCCGTACTCCCCGGACCTTGCTCCAACAGATTACCATTTTTTTCGAAATTTGGATAACTTCTTGCAAGGGAAAAAATTCAACTCCGATGGGGCAGTCCAAATCGCCTTCAAAGATTTTATTGATTCCCGTCCGACTGGTTTTTTTAGTAAAGGGATCAATGAACTACCTATAAGATGGCAAAAGTGCATAGAAAATAATGGTTCATACTTTGATTAATTAAATATATTATATTAAAAAATATTCGACTTTTTGTTCCTCCCATACAAAACGCCAATTTCATATGTAAGGACCTAATATAATACATTTTTACTCGCGCATACCCAAAGTGTACCTAACGTTGGAATTATTGAAGTTTACATACGCATGCCTAACTTTTTAGCAGCTATTCTGTAGCTTATGAAAAAAAAAAAACAAGTCGGTCCAGTAGTTTCGGAGCCTATCTCTTCAATCCAAATAAACAATGAAATCTTTCCTCTTTACATATATGTATATAATTAATATTAAATAGTAAAGTATAGATAACAAGTTTATATGCATATTTGTTGTGTGCGTTATCGGCGCGGGGTTGAATTAATTTGCGTCTTAAGTCACAAGAACCATTTCTCAGAAAAATAAGGATGGTACGCCTGTAACTTAGCTCTCATCCTTCTTGTTTTAGTATAGACTACAGCTCAATTTCATCATCATCATCAGCCCATGTTTTCTTCTCTCTATCTTCATTCCACTGCTGAACATAGGCCTCCCCTAATGAGCGCCATAGCGCTCTTCAGGTTGTCGCATCCAGCATCTGTCAGCAGTCTTTCGCAGATCGTCATCCCACCTGGCAGGAGGGCGTCCTACACTACGTTTACCGAGTCGCGGACTCCACTCAAGAACACGTTTTTCCCAGCGGTTGTCGGTTCTTCTCGAAATATGGCACGGCCAATGGCCATTGCCAATTCAGTTTACTAATTCTTTGAGATGGGTATGTCGATAACTTTTGTTCTCTGCCAGATGCTAAATGTAACGGCTGCTAGTTGTGGGATAGCTATAGCTATAGATAGCCAAGTACTCTTTAAAAGCTTTGGATTCCATAAGTTTAGACATTTCTAGAGAGCCCAAAGATTGGCATTAGGCAGGTTAAATTGAATAGTAAACTGTATGAAAAATTTATTGCTGTTATGAATGAGATATGTAATGATAATGAGGATTTTTTATGCAAATATAATGATTATTGTTATCTGGTAATACACACCAGGTAACAGTGAGATAAGATGATACTTACAGCATTATCACAAAAATATACATATGTAATAAAATAATTTTAAATTGAACTGTACACAGATATATATTTACATAGATAACGTAAATGCATGTACTTCGCGTGTCCGAACACTGACAAATCGTCAAGGTCGGTCGCCGCTAACTTCAGTCCGCGCGCGTCCGATGTTGCAGCCGGACGGCCGCAAAAACTATAAAAATGCCTCGTTGCGTGATAATTAACTGCAATAGCCTAAAAATTTCGAGCTCCCAAAGGCAGGAACATATTTCCTATCACAGGTAAGTTATTTTAAAATTATATTATGCGTAAATTCATATTTAAACTTATTTTTAAGTATTTCAAGCTGTTGTGAGTCCCATAATATACCTAAATTTAAATGAACGTTAACCCGCCATTTGTGACCTATATGTCTGTGAGACCGGGTGGATCGAAAAAGTCGAATAACTTTTTTACCCGTTATCGAATTGACTTGCGATTTCATGTACTCTCCTGATTTCGCGTATCCCACCGTTAGTACACTCTGCATTGGCGAGGCTAACGCACATCTATGAGTTTTGACGCCAACCCGGTGCGTGGGACCGGGGTCACAGATTATGTAAGTAAAATTTTCAGAGTTATTTATTTTAATAATCAATTATTTATAAGTATATGTATCTATTTTGGTTTTATTTTATAGTATAGTTATTGTGATTGTTATTATTCCGTTACATATTATCTTTTTGCATATCTTTATAAATATTTCACTCAGTTCATACGTATTTGTTGCTTTATTTCTAATTCTTGTTTTAGCATGTCTTACGAACGTGAGAGCCATCGTTTAGAAGCCCTTATGAAAGAGGAATTAATGTCCGATAAGGAAATTACACAACAATCATAGGATAGTGAAGCTGAAAGTCGGCGAACCAGAAAATCCACTTCCAGATCATATACAAAATACAAACAGCGAAGAGGATTTGAGTGATCGGGAATCGTTAGATACTAAATAGTCAGGTACGGGTATTCATACGGGCAATAATTCGAACTCAAAAATTTGACGCCGCCATTTCATTGAGAGTTTAGAGAATTGATTGAGAACCTCATATCAGAAAACGACAGATTCAGTTGAACTTGCCTCGACTGATCAGACAAACACTTGGAGAAAGTTCCTGGAACAGCAGGTCCTTCAAGCTATGGTCGGTGCTTTGATTGGGGGTGGTTAAACAACTGAAAAACCAGATATATTTGCCACCTTTGCAAGAAATATTTGTGCCTAGAGCATGTAGCTAACATCCTCAAACTGCTTGGCTCCTGAAGAAGCTCATGATTTTCAAGAAGTTTTTTTATGCTTTTGTGTTTAGTATGGGTACCTTTTTTATTTGCTTTTTTATAGTTCCTATTGTAATAAAACTAACAGAGGCTGATTTAGATAAGAAAATGAGATTTTTGTTAAAAATTTTGATATTTTAAAAGAGCATTAGAAAAAACTTGGTTATTTTTAATGTTTTAAGTACGTAAGCGTAAAGATAACTAAACGATATGTGATTTAAGATATACCATTGCATTATTATAAAAAAAACATGCCTTTTTAATGTCTGTATAAGTAAAAGTTCCATAAAGTAAAACCATTTAGGAAAATCTCGATTAGAAAAACCCGGTCCGTAAGACCGGCGTCACAAACCACGTAAGTCAAAGTCACGTCACAAATGGCGGGTTAAGTAAACTATATTCTTATTACGTTGCCGCGTTTGCTTTGGACGTTTGATACGACGTTGTGTGTTAAGAGACGATGAATATCGGAACAAGCGATACTGTCGCGCATCGCTTCGACTTCGTGATACAGGCAATTTCTCATTCGTCTGTCAAAACTAGCGACTAGTGTTGTTCGTTCTACAACATAATAATCGATTTTAATCGATTATTATATCGACAAACGAATTATATTATAATAAAGGCAATTTAGTAGATAAAACAAGCTCATGAAGGAGCAAATTTTACACGACAGCTTTAAAAGAGGAGGGTAATATTTTTAGGGTTCATATATTTAATGTGTTATTGTTTATCCTTTCAACGTATACGACGATAATTAATGTGTTTATATATTTTTTGAATTACGGGAGTGGCATGCCATGTTTGGTAAAACTCTCATGTAAGAAATAAATGATTAAAAAAAATATATTGTATTTGAAAATATTTATTTTATTTTCTTACGTGATCCTATCATAAAAGAAAAATGGATTGCGCGAAACAGTTGAGATTGTTGAATAAAACGGCGTGCCCCACTATAGATATCGTTGTAAGTCGTTGACAGCGAAGATGAGGTTAGTGAATTCATGTGTAACAGTGTTTTTAATTAATAGCGTATAAAAATATCTGTTATACAATCATTGTGTGCTTTATAGAATAAAGATACACCACAAAAACCTTCATCATTGACAAGGAAGAGAAAATCATCGGTAAAAATAATCGAGAAAAGCATCGGTGTCTTTGAATCGGTTTGGATTTCCCATCACTAAATTTCGACTGTGACGTCACAGTAGGTATTAAAAAGTTGGCACGCTTGGTTTCAATACAAATCGTTATACTTGCGTTATCTATGTAAATATATATCTGTGGAACTGTATTTCATTTACTATGGGAAACACATTTATCACAATGCCCTATTTGTGGCACTGGGCACTGTAGATCTTTACACAAATGTAATTTTCAAAATGTGGGATATTTTGAAAATTAATTTTTTTACTACTTTCCAATTCAATTCTATTCTTTCATACATCAAATTTCTAAACTTCTTTGTTAATAAAGATCCTTCATTTTTACTTGCGATTTTTATGCTTCAGTTATAAATAACATAATTTTAACAGAAATAATATCACAGTAATCCAACACTTAGAAAGATTAAAGAATATTTATCGGGTATTTATCGCGTACCTTTTGTTTTATTTTCCCCTACGTTTCCATCGCGTTGCAGCGATCGTGGTCACGGGGCGACTCGTGTCGCCGACTCAGTCGCCCCGTGACCACGATCGCTGCAACGCGATGGAAACGTAGGGGAAAATAAAACAAAAGGTACGCGATAAATACCCGATAAATATTCTTTAATATGTCAACAAATCGTGAAAGTTTAAAAAACTTAGAAAGATGCTGGTTCTATAATAAAGCCTTTGACAGGTTCATGATGAGGAAATATCAAATAGTATACATAGTATAAATAGTATAAGAGATCTTTACCTGAACAGCTCTGTATTTAGGTGAGTTTCTGAAAGCAAAGGCCCAAGCTTGTATAAGCTCCAATATCTTGGTTCTGAGGTTTTCATGCTGGGTGGTTTTCACCAGGTCTCGCAGCATCTCACAGAATGCTTTGGAAGTCACCTCATCGTGTATTCCAGACCCTGCGGAATAGGTTTATCATTAATGCTCTAGTTGGAATACACACGAAATTTATTATTTAGGACAGTTTCTTTGCAAACTGTCTTTTGTTCTTTAAATTACAAGCCCTACACTGTCCCAGTAGCATCCTAAACTAGGGGGGTAATATGGGACGTTGTCAATGGCCTACTAACACTAAAACAAAAAACTTGAGAACAAAACAATCTAGGACCTTGTATGTCAAAACTGTCCTAATGTGCCTCCTCCCCTAAGCTACTTTTATTATTCATATTTAGCAATCATTACATAAGATGATCATAATATATTTTTTCAGCAGTAATTCAATGTATTCATTTCAGTATACAATACATTCATTAATAGGTATTGTAAAAGCCACACCTCGTTTAAAATGGACTACCGTAAATTACCTACCTGATTGTATTAATGTATGAGTCATGGCCATCAAGTACATATACAGCTGGGTACAAAAACAGTAATATCTGATAAATGTCCAAGAGGTCCAGTAAGGTCTAAAGGAAATAAAGCACTTTGATTTTGATTTTTGATAGAAATGTGATAAATATGAATAAAATTTAAACTCCTAAATTTTATTCATATCCCTGGAGTAATAATTTTGTTGGACTACATGAGATTGAATAGGTAAATACTTACCACAATTTTTAACAATACTTTCTAATGTTAGCAACGCAAACATGGCCTGGTGTGGGTTAGTTGAATAAAGTTTCTTCTTGAGCCCAGCCACAGCATATTTGGGCCTGGAAATGATAAAACCACAGATTAGATCAAGAAAATTTATGCAAATTTATTGAAAAATATGATAGAAATTGATATTCTGTTGTGTAGAAATTGATGTCACTAGTATAATAAAACTGTTTTATTCATATGCAATATTGAGATACGGATTTAAGAAACGGAGGTAGGTATTATAAATTATGATTACATAAGGTGGAAAAATCATTTACAGGCATTCGCTTCTCCACTAAGGTAGCATATGAAGCAACTTAGATCCCTATTGGTAATTAAAAACAGTGCCAACGATAATAAAATGACAGTTGGTACAGGAAATAAATAAATGAGGATCAAATTAAATCAATGGTGCGCAATTAATCAAATTAATAAATAATGCTTCGCCAGATGTCTGTCATCTGGCCAAGCAATTGCAGCAGCCCACTGCTTGGTCAGGCAATAATAAGTAAAAAATTCAATGTACACAATGCTGTCAATAAATATAAATCTAAATATTGACATGTATCTAAATTACAAAGTAGATTAAGATTTTTTTACAAAAGTTAAAAAAAATGGAATTCAAGAAAAAAATCAATAACAACTAATTTCTTATATAAAATTGTTTAAAAAAAAAATTAGTTTCTAAGAAATTATTATAATAATATTTTCCAGCATTATTTATATTGCAAGCATTAGGAAATAGTTATTGAAATATATTACTACTAAAAATTGGGTCCATTTTTAAATACCTCTCATTGTAATGCAAGCTATTTATAATGAGTGTAAATTTCATCAACTCAAAATTAACTGATACACAGATTCTCCTATAAATCTAAGGCTTTAGGGTCATTGGGCTATTAATGTGAAGTTTCTGGTCCCAAGTCAACCAGTCAGGACTTTATCAACATGTTTGTTTACAAGTAACAAAGGGATATCTATGTTTCAATGTAGTGATGTTAATACTTACGTGCAATCATTTTGCCTAATCAAATCGCATATTTGCAGGATCGTCGGCCAATCCGGGTCTAGGCGTAGATTACTCGTAGCTTTATCTGTAACATATTTTCAGGAGTTTAGTTCTAGAATTTCATCGCTCATCTGACGTGTTATGAATGAGGTTTTAGCATTTATTCCACTGCACTGCGTTGCATTTGGTCTTATAAGCATCCCGTTTGGAGTTATCCATGGTGAAAATAAAGAAAGTTCTATGTAAATCAAGAAATTGTGGCATATTCATATTTGTGATTTTATTGCATTCGCAACCAAACCCAAGGTGGACAAGTGTGATTTTTTTCTATTACTTACCAAGTAGCTTATCAAAATTGTTAGCACGAAACATTTTACCCTAGATTACCAATATTTTTCTTTATTTTGGAAAATCAACAGTGAATAATCCTTAACCAGATGACAGCACAATTTTGTCAATTTTGATTTTTTGTTTCTAAATGTTGGTTTCATTGATTGCTAGAACGAACGTCACTCTGCCAAAAGCTTGCCATATAAAGTTTGCCACAGATAAAAAATAACTCAACACTATAACTATCCATCGGTCAAGCCATTAGTCAAGCAAGCCTTAGCGTTGTTCAAGATATTCAATAGATGGCGCGGTAACTGTTGTTCCTTCAACTAGGCGCGATGGACCTAATGAACTGCGCGGCAATATTTAAAAATACTTTTTTCTAATTTCTAAATATTTCCTTTGTTACATATAAATTACAATCAGGAATCAAATGCCGTAAATTAAACTGTACTAACTTTGCCCTCATATCAAAAATCTAATCAAAATACTGTGTCTTGCTTGAACCTTATCTTATCTTGGCATATCTCATGGATGTCTAAGAATAACCAAAAACACACTATAAAAGTATGTAACCAAAACTAGAAAATAATATTGTCAAGTAATTACATACATAACTCAGTTACCTATAGTAATAAGATATGTATATATGTAGTGTATGTGTGAATATGTAGTGAAGTGACACAGAACAAATATTTAGGGTCGAAACAGAAAGTTATATTAAAAAAAACGTTGGTACTGTAAAAAGTGTTGTGATCAAAAAATAATGTCATATTGTAGCAAGGAATACCTGAAAAACTCATTGAATCTTAACAAAATGTTGCTATCAAAATTAAATAGTGACTTGGAGAGGTGTAGCATGCAACTGGCCGCAGTAAAATTAAAAATATCTGCTTTGCAATTGCAAATAATAGCGATGAAAGCTGTATATCAGGATATCATGGAACTGCGAAAAATTGTAAAGGAGCTAAATCCTCATTTGAAGGAATCCAGATAAATAAGAATTATGGTACCTAATTAAATTATGGATTCTGAAAATAAGACAGTTTTCCTTGAGAGTAATTATTATTTTATTGATACAAATGCTTGAGTCGAACAGCTGCACACAAAGGCGTGTTTATTCGAAATGTTTCGTCGAACTTTTTGAAGTCTATCACATAAACTTGTTTCGCTCTACTATACTCTACCATGGGTACAAAGCGGTGGCCCCACAATATTTCCTGGGCTGTGTAACTCGAAGTTATTTGTACCGGCTGTCCAGTCGACTCAATAGTCCCCTCGAAGACAACAAGAATCTCCAATTCCGATTTCAAAATATCTTTAGCCGACATGAAATAGAAGGGACTCTTTTCGTCTATGGTGTGAACTGCAGTCAAAGGAAAAACGAACGATATCGTATCGCTGGAGTCAACTGAAAGGTTCAACTTTATTTGCTCGTTCAGTTCCGATTCAGCAGTGACGCATCTGATTAAAAAGGCGTGGACGCTCACTGATATGATCCTGGATTTCCTCGTATCGCCAATTCTAAACAAAAGGCACAAGTTTTTGTTTCTTTGGTTTATGATTGCATTTTTAGAGAAAAGTAACGACTGTGCTCGATTTTTCGGCCTTGTTAATTTGGCGAAGACGATACCAACTATAAATGCTTGCGTCATTGTTCCTACAATGCTCTCCAAGCACATTGTCAACATAGCTGATGGACACTCCAGTGTTATGGTCCTTGTTCCATAGCCGATTGTTGTGTGAATCTCTATACTGAATAGAAATATCGAAGTGAATCCGTAGATCTCTTCTACACAAGGAGTCCATTCTGTGGCGTTGCTTGCCTGTGGTAGATGATCAGATTCGAAGTCTCCGTGAGCGTAGAGGATGACCCACCAAATACTGGCGAAGAAGATCCAAATGAAGATGTACGTGAATATGGAGTATAGAAGAGTCCAGCGCCATCTTGCTTCTACAAATGCCGCGACGATGTCGGGAAAGACTCTATATTTGAATTTCTTCGATCGTTCTAAATTGAAAAGTCCTGATTTGAAGACTACCCGCTCCGCCTTTCTGCCTTGGCTTGAAATTCTGTATCGGTGTTGTCTAAAATAAAAATAAAAAACATTAAACATTAAGGCATAAACGTAACTATAAGTACATGTTAATGTTGAGGTTGTTCGTTTCGTGTTGACGAGCGATATAATTGTTTTTAATATTTTTTATTTTTTTGTGTTCTACAAGAAATAAATTTAACGGAAAAGTAATTTGCCACAAACCATTAACCATTTCCTATGAACCCCTGATATGGTTATTGCCTATATTGTATAGATATGTATATATGTTAAGTACTATTAGTTTTATAGATAACTTCGATGCAATTGAATTTTAGAATTTTGTTGATTATAAGTTCAAAATATTGTTTATTCATGACAATTTGATCTCGCATCAACAGAAATCGAACATCCATTCAATACCTAGTATTTAATTATAATCACTCCCTTATTCTATGAAAGAACAGAGAAATAGCAAAGTTTTAAGTTAGAGACTACTAATGGGGGTTGATAATGCTAGAATTAATTAATTAATTGATTATTTAAAATTTGATTTATACACACATTGTATCTACATTTAGTATTTATTTCTATTTTCTTTCTGTCCTTATGGAGCTTGACCATCCATGTTTTCGTAAGAACTTAGCGCTCCACGATAGTTTAAAAAAAAACACTCACCTACAAAAATGCTTCCCATTTCCTTTCGTTTTGATCTCAGCTTTTTCCGTGTCCGAAGATTTGTAGACACTTGAATGCGAGTCGTTGTACATTTCGGGTTTCCAGGCTCAATTGAACTAAAACGGCAAGATCTCAAAGTGCCTCTCGCACATCGTCTCGTGGAAGACTATCATGTGCCTTCCGCAATAAGCCGATGATTAACCACTGTCAAACATAGCCTGATAAAACTATTTGAAGAAGACATTTCTGAATCAGATTTTCATTTATGATTTTTTTATGTTTAAGGCAACGCCAACATAACACGTACTAAAACATTAACAATTAACACAAATATAAAGTTTATTAGTACGGGATACCTATCTTTACTAAGAAAATTTTATATTACAGGCAAGCACCATAATAACAATTGATTACATCAAAACTGATGCAGTCAGTATTTTAATTCAAATGTCAGTAAAATCACTATCATCTCTGAGATAAGAGATAATTGTTCTAGTACATACCTACGTAAGTATCTAGTAGGTAAACCTTAGCGCAAGTACCTAAATTATATTTTGTATCTTATGCACTTACATAAATAACTGTATGTGTTTAATATAGAGCACATAGAAGCAAATATGAACTAGTATTTAAATTGAAACTGAAATAATGAAATCGAGTTAACCGCCGCATCTTCGGTGAACCTACGAAGTGGCGATCACAAATTAGGCCTATCAATGGCCGCAGCGATACTAAAGCCACCAAAAGATAAATAATAAAAAAAAAATAACGGAAGAAAGTTACAAACAATTAAGATGGATATTGTATTTTGTTACATCAAGTTTTATAAACGCATATTTATAGATTATATATTATAGATACATACTTTATTTTAAGCAAATTTTTTACAATATTTCCCCTTTGAATATTAAATATATTTTGGGTTATTCATCGACCGCTGCGTTCTGAAAGCTTTACCTACTACTATTAGTAGGGAGTAGTGACATGGTTAGGTATATAAATATTATATATTTAATGCATCTAGGATACTGTTGGGGTTTCCGAGATTCTACAGCGCGGCCGGCATATTCGCGGAAGCACGATCGGACGGCTTCCATGCCTGTATGCGGAAGAAAGTCGCCTCGTTGCTGTGATGGCTGCAGGGAAGTACCAACATAATCCTAAATTCATTAATCAAGAAATGAGCTAACCCGTTCCGCAAGCACTTTAATCGAATAACGACGAAATAGACAGTTTCATTATCATTTGATATTTTTTTTTAAAATTAATTAGTATTTTTATTTTTAAAACTTGTAAAACGTAAAAATAACTAAAAATTATATGAAACATTACTAATATGATTTTGCTGTCCTAAATAAATGATTTTTTATTTTTTTTATGTTTGAGAACTACTCTACTACGTACTCTTCGTAGTTTTATGTTGAAAATAAACGTAAGTAAGCTCCTGTTTTTGTGTTAAAAATAAATGTTAACTTAAATTAAGTTTAAACAATAAAATTTAAGAACGTTTTCCACGTTATTGAGCGCTGTAGGAAAAATCTAAACGCACTGTTTTTTTATTTTTCTGATTCTGTTTAGCGGCGTCATTCTGCCAGTATTTCGGTACTGCCCAAATCGTGCGTCGTGGACAATGTACTTAAGTATTAAACAAAATTAATCGCACGTTTAACGCGAAAAAGATTACTCAGAGATCAGTCACCATTCATGTAATTGTCTATGCCACCAGGTAGCATAGACAATTACACATCACTGCGCGAGGTGACATGCATGACAGATGGAGTGCGGTCCCGTTCAAGAGCAAGACCATTATCAAATTAACTCCCTGCCTGGATGCTCATTCCTCCTCTGTCATGGCCGATGCTCTTTCCGCAGGAAGGTGTTCTAAACGAATCTCATGTCATCAGTGATATCATCATCATACTATTATCATAGAAGTATCATTCTACTAAATTTTACAGTAGAATATGATTAATTACAAAATTTGTATCCAGAAAAACATACACACAATTCAGTATTATATTGAATCCGTAGGAGCAACTTCCCTAATACGATCCAGGGTGTCTTCTTTAAAATTTGACAAATATATAAATATAACTCTAATAAGAATGACTAAATACTAAGGAAAATAAGGAATTACAAAACCTACTATTTTGATTGCAGACAAATACTACGAAACATACATTGATAAAGTAAATTAGGTATATGAAGTTTTTATTCTACCGCAGAAAAACAATTATACACTTACCTAAGATATGCATCAATTTATCGAGAAAAATGAACCAATATTTTGTACCTAGCAACATTCAGATAATAAATAAATCATGCTGCTCTACAAAACGTATGATATGAATTTAATTCATGTAGAGCAGCATTTTGCCACTTTTCTATATAAGTATAATAATTACCAGACAAATAGAATAATAGCTATGTGCAAATAGCATAAATAATGATGGACAATCCACACAGTGTCATCACGCCCCAAGCTTAGCAGAGCTTGTCTTGTGGGTAGATAACGGATAAACATAATACGTTATACTACATAGATATATATATTTTATACATAGAAAACAACCATAACTCCCTGAACAAATCATCAGATCGTACCTACAAACATTTACCCCGAGGCTGGAATCGAATCATCAACTTCCTGTGTTGCAGCGGACATTCGCCTGCTGCGCCACAGAGGTCGTAATAACTAGTTGCTCTGCTTGTGTGTTGTTTGTGACTCTATTTTATCTCGATTTTAATTCTATAGGAATAATAATCTGATAGGAGTTTAATATATATTAACATTTGTAATTTAATAAGGTACCTATGCCTTTTACTGCAGTATTTTTTTTTGTATTACATAGTCTAGTCGTAGTACCATTGTGGCTGACGTAGGTACCCTACTGAGGACCTAATCAAGCTTATACTAAAGCACATTATTATCAGCCCTTTTTTAATCCATCAGATGTCATAAAATCTACTTAGATGTAAAAAAATTACGCTTTATACCAATTCTACTAAAACTTTTCGAGGCAAAGTGAAAGACGGCCATGTAACTGTGTTCAAGATCAATGTTATGGTAAAAAATGTTATAGGTAGTAAACGCAGTGATTGGCAGATTGACTGATTTTTACTATTTGTTTGCCTGACATGATTGTGCAATAGGCTGTGTTTTTTGAGCCTATGTGGGCGTAGCGTAAATGGCGTGCTATATCACGAGGAAGGTAGGTACCTTCCTCGTTGAAATCATATCAAATGACATTTAATTGATCCCAGAAAATTAAATAAAATCTAAATTGCAACTAGATTTTTTTTTATACGAGCGTAGTTGCACTTGTTAAAAATTTCGCAAGTCAACCTAGAATCAATTAAGTAAGTACCGTATCGTAAGTAGGTACGTACTCTACCTTACTTAGTAGCATTATAAAGTTTTCACGTTGACAGAACAAAAGAAGATTTGCATTGCTACTCGCATTATGCTCGGTTAGGCATAAGTTTTCAGAATATAGCATTATCTATTCTATTCTATTTTCTAACTCGTTAAGTACTTAGGTTGTCTACTTCCGCATTTGGCACTTTTGCTCTTTGTGGCCATGTGAAACGGGATATGCAAAATCTTATCTGCAGCAAAGCAAACACCGTCAATTGTTTCCGAGCGCGTGGCCAGTTAACAAATAATCGCGGCTGACAATTGGACTAGGTATAGTACTTTGACAAACGAGAGGCAGCCGCACACGCTTCTGCCAGTTCACGCAATCCTGGCGATCACAGCACACGTGGTATGGTAACCCTAGCCATGCACTGGCCATAAAGAAAAAGTTTCTATTCCTTTCGAACGGTATGAAATTTCAAATTCGAACGGTCGGGAAAAGCTGTCAGCGCGCGTTTACTTTCGTCGGTTTCGTTTTAAATTGTCAAGTGACAGCGGTAGTGATGCTCTAACAATGGAGAAAAACATCGATAACAACTTTGACAGGAAGTTTTCCTGAAGAACTAATCTGAATAAGCCAGAGCGTATAGCACGGTAAGAAACTATTTTTACCATCTCAGTCCTGATCCAGAGATTTTAAAAGAAATACATATGTAACTATCTATAAAAAATCATGAGGTGACAATTATTGTCCCTGTGTATTGACTAATCTTTGTAAAGATATTATTTACCTATACCTACCTACTTGGTAGTTTCTATTCGTAAACTATTATCTTATTTGAATTTCATGAAGGTAACAGGCAGGTTTGTTTTGAATCAACTGATTCATAATGTACCTACCTACTTATTATAAATATGTATAGCAAATAATATTCAATGTAATGTGTAATTTTCAATATTAAACGCGATAAATACCCGTTAAAATACATACCTAGTACTAATAATTATGAATGAATATGGTATGAATTGCTAAGGTGGGTTGGTAGAGACCGCTTGTTTCTGTGCCGCAACATTATTTGATTTTTTTTCTCTATGGTACCATTTTGTTATCAATAATGCTAAACGCCTTGAAGGGGCCAAGACAGCATCCGTCCCCAAATTGCTAAATCACCTGGTAACTAGGCATAACGGTCGAATTTTATTGCAACAAAACTCACCGGAAGAGCCTATTTTGGGTCTTGATTCTCGAAGTTCCCTTTCTTAAGGAGAGGATAATCTGCCAATCAAGCGGTGGTAAATATCAAAAATTTGCTGGGCGACGTTATCTTCCTGTTCTTATGTAAATAAGATGTATGTATATATGTGATATTCAACCCATGGTTTATATAGTAGGCAATCGAGTAGGCAATGTTTGGGGAAGCAAGTACGAAAAGAAACACTTAAATCGGAAATAAATGTTTAATTTGTCATTCCGACTCATTCTTTGTACACTTCCTCTATCTGTTCCATCGCCTCTCTTAGGTTTGCTGGAAGAAAACTCTTTTCAGAGTTAAGCTCGCCTATGTACATACCCTTTTAGTTTAAGTTCATGCTGTTATGCACATGCATATGTTTTGATGCGTGTACAATAAAGAATAAATAATAAATTTTCAGGAGGTCTGATGAAAAGAGTTATAAAACAACTTCAATTCAAATTTAAATCGGTAGATCTCAGTCTAAAATAAGGACATAGGTCCCTAACCTACATAAGCCCGTGCAATACGGTCCGATTGCAGATTCAGATATTAGCGCCGGTTCCGGTGTTCTGGTCGTTTTCTATGTATTATAAAAATATATATCCATGTAATAGGTATATTCTTTTCAGTATATCAGCCATCTAGTACCGATAACACAAGCTCTGCTTAGCTTGATGCTGTATAGATTGTCCACTATTATTTATTTATAATAAACCAATTATTCAGGCAAGATTATATTTTGAAGTAGCTTAAAATTTTATGTATTACTATCAAAAGTAATACAAATGTATTCTTTTCATGTTACTATGTTAATTTACCCAGATCTAGCTTTTATATTCAATGAATCTATTGACTGTGGCGTATTTCCTGATCTAATGAAGCATAGTAAAATAATTCCATTGTTTAAATCAGGTAGTAGGTCTGACCCCACTAACTTTAGACCAATATCAGTATTGCCAACGTTCAGCAAAGTTTTTGAAAAACTTATTTTACATCAATTGCTAAGGCATTTCGATGGTAATGACCTGCTTCACTGTAAGCAATTTGGGTTTACTCGCGGCAGGTCTACCACTGATGCTGGTGTAGAGTTGGTATCGCATATTTTTGATGCTTGGGAGAAGTCGCAAGATGCTTTAGGCGTTTTTTGCGACTTGTCAAAAGCATTTGATTGTGTACACCATGTAACATTAATCAGGAAACTACATCATTATGGAATAAAAGACAACTCTTTGGATCTTCTTACTTCATACTTGTGTGACAGGATACAAAGAGTTGACATTAATGGGGAACGTTCTTCGGGATCTGTAGTTACAATGGGTGTACCGCAGGGGTCTATCCTCGGTCCTTTCCTATTTCTTGTTTATATTAACGACCTCCCTCATCTCGTTAAGAATAATCACGAGATTGTATTGTTTGCTGATGATACTTCACTAATTTTTAAAATGAAACGTCATAACACAAATTTCGACGATGTGAATAATGCAATCTCAAAAGTAGTCAATTGGTTTAGTGTCAATAATCTTCTGCTTAATGAAACCAAAACGAAATGTATTAGATTTATTCTACCCAATGTAAAACAAGTTAAGACCGATGTAAAGGTAAAAGAGGAATCTTTAGAAATAGTAGAAAGTACTGTATTTTTAGGAATAACTTTAGATAGTAAACTTCAATGGGGCTCACACATAGATAAGCTATCGAAGAGACTTAGTTCTGCAGCGTATGCAGTCAAAAAATCCGTCATCTTACAGACGTTGATACTTCTAGACTAGTCTATTTCAGCTACTTCCATAGTATTATGTCTTATGGCATACTGCTGTGGGGGAACGCTGCAGATGTTAACACCATATTTGTGCTGCAGAAGAGGGCTATTCGTGAAATCTATAATATGGGTCCCAGAGAATCCTTGCGTGAAAAATTCAAAGAAATAAACATAATGACAGTAATATGTCAATATATTTATGAAAATTTGTTGTACACTCATAAAAATATCAATAAGTTCATTAAAAATAGCGATATACATAATTTAAATACTAGAAATAAGAACAAACTGGCTGTGCCCACTACTAGGCTACGTAAGATTAATGTATCTTTTAAAGGGCAATGTATACGCTTCTACAACAAAATTCCAAGTGAGTTGCAAAAATTATCTATAAATAAATTCAAACGGATTGTCAAAAATATACTTTGTAAAAAAGCTTACTATAAAATATCAGATTATCTAGACGACAAAAAAGTTTGGGACGAGTTATGCTCCAACTCTAAAACTAACAATCTAACAAGGTAAAGGTTTCTTGTTCGCTTCTTTACTTTACCTAAAAAAGATTGAAGTGAACAATTAATCAAAGTGATCACTTTATTTCCCATTTTTATTTCTTGTTTGACTTGTATTTTGTGACGTGTCCAAGAGTCCTGTAAGGTCTAAAGGAAATAAAGCACTTTGATTTTGATTTTGATTTTACAAAGTAATTATAAATACTGAGGTAATATACATATGAATGTATACAGTAGGTACCCTTCATCGTAAGCTGACCTCCTTGGTAGATTATTTTTATTTTTTTATGATCGATGGGACTATAAGTAGCTTCAAAAATTTTTGTTTTATTCCTAGAAACTTCAAACGTAACAAGGTAAACAAACGATGAAAGCCACTGTACCTAGATATAAAAAGCTTTTTATTATTATTTATACTTTCCCATATCCAGTTATACAAGTAAATTATATCCAGAGCTCTATGCTTCTTTACAAATTAGGAGTTATGAGTCAATCCTAGATTGGGTGTAACGCATCAAGATGATCATGTTTCACCTGCCCACTAGCTTGTTCTGTAGTAGTTTTACCTTTAATTTGTAGCCTCTTTGGGGCACTACGATGAAGTTAATGAATCTATGAACTGAATAGGCACTAAATTCAATTCAGTTCACATAATTTAATCACAAAAAATAACATTACGTATTTTCTTATCTAATGTGTTATTTGTGAACCATTTACTAAATTCTAATTTAACTAAGATTTTATAAAATAGGATTAATAACTATACTCATTAGGGTCCTTAATCAGTCACACAATCCAATATCAATGAAATATTTGTATGCAAGATACCAATTTTCCAAGAGAATAACTGAAAATTGATACAATATGGTAACATAACCCAATGGTTCAAATATAACCTAGCCACAGTTAACCTATTAACCCATCTGCCTACACCAACTCATAAGCCCTATTTACTAAATCAGGCCACTGTTCAAGCTGTCATAATATCCTGTTAATAAAAATTTGAATCAAAATGACCATAATAGTGTAACGTGATGTCTATTATTAAAGCACAATGCAAGCAATTCGACCATTTACCGATTGTGTTGAGTTTATCATATAACTGGTTCATGTGCGTGTTGGTTTAGTGAAAAATAGACTAGCAATTCTTATGACTTAGCAGTGCTGGAAAACAACGATGTAGGTTTATGAAATGTAGGTATACATTAATAAGTTAATTATTGCTCTCTTGAAGACGTATACAAACTTAGTAGATAATTACTGAAAGTACAAACTCATTTTAGTTTTTTATGGCGCCGGTGTCTTTTTTTACAACCCTTTTTCTTGACTGGTTGCTTTTGCGCCAATAAAACCGCTGAAATATCGCAGAAAGTAAGCTATACCATGAACACAACACATACATCGTTTTGAGGACGAAGCCTCTAAAAATCAACAAATTACACTAATACTAATTCTAGAAATTTCTCACAGGTACGAGTATGTTCTTACACTACCTCCTACTACCTAGTAAGAAACTAATTTCTACTCGCTAAGTTCTAAGTTTTCCCATACAAACGTACAATCAAAATGATTTGTAATTTAAGAATATTTTCACAATGGATTGTATTTGTTTGTATTAGAATGGTATTTATTTAGGTTCCTGCCAAAATACTTTTCTGAAATTAAATTAAATTTAGGTCATTGCATTTAAACAAGAAAGAAGACATTTCTTCTTTGTATTTGTGTTAGTAAGTATCGAAGAATCCGCGGGTAAAACCTATTATATACTTATATATTCTAGAACCTACTTAAAGGTACTCCTTTAAGTAGGTTCTAGAATAAGTAGTTTAAAGGTACTTGATCAAGATGTCAATAAAGCCTTCCAGTCATAATAATTTCAAATCGAGCGAGGTATTACCAGTAATTCACGTCACTTGGATCGTTGCACCTGAGTTATTAATTGCAGGTCACTTGGATTTATTTTATCGTACAGATATTAATAGAATTACTGGCGGTTTGAAGGTAAAATGGAGAATAATAACTTTAAATCTATACCTATACCCTCTTGCACAATAATAATAAGAGCTGTCTAAACGCTGTTTAACTAAGTAATGATCAAATCTCTTACAATTGAATACAACTACGGTACCACTACCAGATGCTCGCAAATGCAGGTGCAATTTCTATTCTATACATATGTACATTATGTATAATAGAATAATAGGTAAAATAATAATGTAGGTATTCTTTAATCAGATAAAATATGTATTTATAATATCAGAAACTATATTAGATTATCAAGACAATAAAAGGGTTTGGGCCGAGTTTTGCTCCAAATCGAAAACTAAAATCGAATAAGGTTAAGCTTTCTTGTTTATTTCTTTACCCTAAAAAGACTGAAGTGAACAATTAATCAAAGTTATCACTTTATTTTACAGTATTACTTTTATGTTATTTGTATTAAAGCACTTTGATTGATTCCTTCACTCTCATGATCTTCTCTCTCATGGGACGGCAGTCCGGCACACCGGGGAGAGGTTAGGCGCAGGAACAGCTTAACATGCTTTCTGAGGCGCAGGGGTATAATACAAACTACTTTCTGATTCTTTTATGTTACAGTAGGGTTTTTTATTTAAGAGATGATATACGTATAAGCGGCTGTAAGTAAGTAAGTTAATAATTTCAAGTACAGAGTTCAAATATCCCATAGATTTGGAATTTTTGGTGATCCGTAGAACATTAGAATTTGCTTTCCTGAAAATCTCCCCCGTTCAAACTTTGAAAATGTCAATAAATATATAGTGCTAGACAATCCACACAGCCCCAAGTTAAGCAAAGCTACTGTTACGAGTACTTGATGACCTAACGAATTTAATAGAATATTATTACATGGATATATACTTCTTAGGATACATAAAAAACGACCAAAACACTCGGATCTGCTGATCGTACAAACATTTGTCCCGAGGCAGGAATCTAACCCGCAACCTCCTGCGTTTCAGCAAGCCCTTCGCCCACCGCGCCTCGCAGGTCGCGTATTTAGAAATCAAAAAGAAATCTTTTGGTAACTAGAATTTTCCAGGGTTGTCATAAATGAAGGATTACTTCTATTTATTTACATATGCAAATTATTACTCGATTAGTACGCAGTCATTCAAAATTTGTATGAAACTACCGTTCCTCGACTTTGCACATGCTACTCATCCACATAGCTGATGAATGTAATAACAGCCTTAAAAACATAGGAATAGGGTCACAAACTCATTAATTACTAGGCACAAGCGACAATTGTAATCGACCTTCGCTTACAGGTATATACGTTTGTACTCACCTGGGTACAGCTGATTCGCAGATTATGAATCGTGACTAGAAATCAACTTGTTTTACAAAATGTTATAGCTAAATTATCAGGTCAAAAGTTTTGAGAACCCCATGGCTTATAAAATGCTGTAAATGAAGTTGTAACATTTCTAGGTCGCCATACTCAAACTGGACATAGCCTATTTATCTGTAAACCTATTAAGAACGTTCATGTAAAAAAATCTTTCAAATGAATTTTTTTGAAACTATCTATTAGCAAATGGCTATTAGCATGTTGCAAATTATTGACAATTGCCAAATTACTGATTGATCTTCTGGATGCCGATTTCCCTACACTAGTCATATGTAGTTTATTTATGGTTCTTGTTTAATTATTATATGTAGGTACCTATGTATTTATGGAGCAAGTAATATTCTACCTAGGTACATGAGGGGCTAAAAATGTCGAGCACCCTCAAAACTTTTTAAAGGTCTACGTGCCTTCTACTTAGCTTTTCGTTTCCTTTCTGATAATTTAAACCTGGACCAGTTACAAGATTATCCAGGATATCACTTTCTCAGCTCACAGTTCTTCGCGTCATCTTATGAACTAATGTTTATGAACGCGGAATAGCGTTTAATCTTAGTTTTCCGCGCTCAAGTAGGAGGAAAGATAAAAACGTCCGTGTCGGGGCGTAAACGCGCTAAATATGGAGATCGACTACATCCTAATGAGTGCAAGGACGAGAGGATTGGTTAAAGTGGATAAAATACCCCATTTTAGAATTCCGTAAATGACGTGGTGACGATTGCCGTCGGTAAAGACTCGAGCCAAATCACCGCCAGCTATTTTGTCTGAATAATATGATGGACAAAGGATATTTCGAAATTTTCAATGCGGGATTTGTTATACGTAAGACCTTTTTCTATGCTTCAGTGATAGCCTATGCATGGGTAAATACCCAAAAATATTTTTTTTATATCAAATACTTATGCGTTGGGCTACTTACACAATTAGATTTTCAAACGGGACCCTAACTTTTTTGATAATATGCCATCTTCATAGGGAATTAATTTTCAAAAAGATCCAGTACTTTCAGAGCCGATTCAATCCAAACAAACAAACAATGAAATCTTCCCTCTTTAAAATATCAGTATAGATAGTTTAGGCAGAGATATGCGAAAATAGAGTTTTTGGCGAAAAAGGTCTGGGCTCTTTTTGTTGGGATAGGGCTGTCAAATGTACCCCAGGAGCCATTCCATGTCTACCGCTTTCCATTCAAGTGACCTATCGTGATATATATGTATAAGATATGCTCTTAGTGTTATCTCATAGAGACCAGGGATTTCTAAGAAACACTTGAAAATTCAGGTCAGTGCTAATTTGAACAACTTGTGTCTTTGTGATTTCAAGTAGGTCTTTATGTGCCAATAACTTACGAAGTACCTACTTACTAAAGATAATATAAACCACTTTACGTGGAAACCCTGAACTTGAAATTTGATAAGTTCAACTACTCGCCACTAGAGGTCGCTAGCAAAACGGCACTAGCGACATTTTGTTTTTATTTTGAACCGAACAGCTTCTGACAATGCATTCCTTTTTTAAAATCAAAATTTAACCATCAATAACACAAAAGCAAGATCCAATTCAACGGACTCTACAAAAATCAACACGCTAATCTGTAAAGTTGTAAACCTTATTGATAGATGGAGCCACTGTGCATATGCACTAATCAATTTTCTTCGCTTGACCGTGCTCTTGTTCGCAATGACCTGGGTACTGACAAGGCAAATTAATGTTTCGTCATAACTCATAATAGGGGAACAGTTTAGAGTCGAGTTTGTACGTTAGCAATGAAGAACAAAATGACAGCCGTACCCTATTTCTCGTCTTATCGCGGTGTGCTTCAGTGAAAAGATAGTACAGACTTTAAGCAGAAAATATTGGTTCCAAAATTCAATGCTAAAATTATAGACATTGTATAGAAACAATTTATTCAAGGCAATGCAGCCAGCATCTTGGGGACTTGTTAGAGTAATATTGTTCTGTGTTGGGGACACTTCCGATTGGTATTTAGAATGAATGAATAGTACCTATATTTGCTATAGTATATTAAGCTTAGCCTTAATCTTAGTAAGAATTATTTATTTATTTTTTCATTTCAGTAGCCTTGCTGTATGGCAATGCTGATGCGCTGCGCCAGATACTGACCAGCTCTCAGGTCACACGTCGCTTCAACCAGACACTCAGATAATTTTTTGAAAACCCGGAGAGCCTCGGAACCCCACGGACCTAAGCAAAAATATGTCATTTATAATTTTTTTAATCTTGATTCTTTACTTATTCGCAGAGCACAATGCAAAAGGATCCGAGATACACGATGATAGAGTTCAAACAAAACGTCACCAGCTCGTGACGTCATGGAACCGTCGTCTTCGTACGAGATGCAAGGCGTGGAGACGTCTGATGATGAGAACCGCAAGGACAAGCCTAGACTTTCAGCTGGGAAGATATTTTATAGGTACGAAAATATCTAGACCCCTAGGCACTAAGAATTTGTTATTGCTTAGTAAGTACGTAAAAAAATCGAAAAGGTTTAGTTGCGTTGCGGGGCATCTTTTCTGCTTTTGGCACGTAATATCTGAGATTTGGGTTTACCTATTTTCCCTTCTAATTGATTTATTAAATTAGAACGTCCATAAAACAACCTTATAGACAAATTAGTTTTTTGATGAAATTAACAATAAATACTTATAAAATCAAATCTTAGTAAATTGGGAAAAACTACTTACTAGGTAAGAATAAAATTATCTCATCATTCCCCTGTGTTTAGTAAACCGAAACAAAAGAAAGAATAAACTTGTTCTCAATTCAAATAATTCATCTCAGGCCCGGTGTCATAGAAGAAGAGACAGATGAGACAAGCTGCGCGTTCGACAGTTCTGTCGTGGAGAGTCCCATGCTAGGGTACAACACTAGCTTCCTCAAGACGCCACAAATACACCCCTCGTGCAGTCTTCACAGAATACCCACTTACAGCAGCTCGATAGGGCAGAGCACGGTCTACCGGCAGGATACTTGCAGGTAATTTTAATTTACTTGCAATGAATGGAAAGAAAAACAGACAATGATGGAATATACAACGGTATAAAATATAAATCTCCAGCTGGCTGATATGTAAGTTGAAACGATCAGAACAAAAGATCGACTCGTTTTCGTTTTGTGATAACTAATGAATTAAGGTTTTTTTACAAGGATGATCCAGTTCACTCTAACACAAGTCTTCTAGAAATAACTTAACCAGTTTTTTGTTCGTTGTCGTTTATTGTGAATCATATCCTTGAGGTGTCGTATCTAATCAGTGTAAAATACCTAGGAGATAAAATTTTACTTATCAAAATAGTCGTGAAAAATATGCGTTATTCGTATTATTACTGCCAGTGCTATATACATTTAAAAATCAAATCGACATTCAAAAAGTTTGTGACCTATCTTTTCGCGTGCTGGTTTGTAAATCAAAAAAGTTTGAGTTGGACAAGTTTCTATTAATGTCAATTTTGTGTGTGCTGTATTTGAAAATGGAAAAGCGGTAATATAACTCAACGAAAATGCGCCGTCGACGCAAATAGTGAAGTGATAAAGGAAGACACTATCAGTGTTGACGAAGTTTGTTCCACTTTTGTTTAATACACTCATAACTCACAGTGACAAGGTATGTCTGACCGAGGGTTTAACGAACGGCAAATATGAGTGGACAATTGAGCAGTTAACGCGAGATTGTAAAAATAATACCTACTCTACATTCTTTTGATAACTGCTCTTTTCCTTTCTAGGATTAGTAATGGAATGTATGTATGCATGAGTGGGTAGTTTGTACAACATAGATAGGTAGAGGTAATATATAATGAAAACTTCCAATTCAAAATTTGAAAATAGCTTAAAATTTAATTAATTTTGTTTAATTAAATTTTAAATTTTACTATTGGGATTATTGATGAAATTTATTTGATATGCCATAGTTAGAAAGGTGGCGGTACAATTTTTTTGATTTGGGAAATTAGCGTCTAGCGAACGGTTTAAATAATAACTAATAGCTAAAAACTAAATTGGAAAAAACCATATAAAAGACCCCATGACTAATACACAGAATAATATGATATATAGGTACTTTTGGAAAACTTTCACTTTCGGGAAAATCTCATGTCCAACAATGTAGTTAAGGTTTTTTAAATCAATTATGATGATCATGTATTAGTACTATTTTAACGGGTATTTATCTCAATAATCAATGATGACGATATAAACAATCTTCATTAAACTTAAAATCTTCTTCATTAGATTTACTTGACTCCTTCGTTATGGCATTGTCTAGCGGACAAAAAATTTAAGTGAAGAGAAATCAATAAAAAAATATTTCTTATTTTAATAATATATAACGTTTGAAATTTGACTTGTCTAAGTGCTTATTTTGTAAGCCTAAAGACATAAAGTTATTGAATCTGAATCTGACTTGACTTCTTCGATATGGCAATATGTGTTCGATTTGCCACTAATTGGATTTACTTTTCTCTACAATGATGACGCTCGCCGACGAAGTCCAAAATGACATTGTCACATCCCAAGTGCTCAATAGAGCAAACAGTTTGATGCAAGGAGATCCAGTTAATCTACATAAACCCGTGGAAATCTGCAAACAACGATAGGGACATAATCTTGATTAATCACCTGTTCAGAACCTTTCCACGAGACATTTGACTTTCCTGATTATCTTTGCTTCATTTTAATAAACCGGACAAGTGAGAGTTTAACTCTCGTGCAGAGTTAGAGTTATGTTCCTAATTTTTTTTGTACGTAAATTGGTTTAAGTTGTTAATTCGAAACTATAAAAAGCTTGACTGTGTCCTTTTCCCCTTGTTTTCTCTAAATGATAAAGTATATTCCTACAAAATGCGGCTAAGTTATCAAAATCACGATGTTTGTTTTAAATGCTAGGCATTTGTCCGCCATCCACAGCCGTACACTGGAAAAAAATGCCTTTGACTCACAGGGAAAGAACCTACAGATCAATTAATATGGATGTGAATCTGATTTCTTATATCCACTAGTATGGAAAGTTCTAGAAGAACTCAATTTGATTAAACAAGATAGGAGAAAATTGATCTCGTCATCAGGTTAGGCTTTGGTTATATTAATAATAATTATAAAGTCTAAAAATTTTGTACTTTATGACTAAGCATCTGTATCTTTAGTGACGTGTGTAATTGTCACATCATTACATTTACATTTTACGTTTTTGACATTTTACATATCATTACATCATTTTTGTTATTGGGTATATTGATACACCAATCTTAACAATCTTAGCATTAGAACAGCTAAATGATTTTCATCAAAAATCGTAAGAACACTCCTGATCAATCCAGAATCAGATAATTAATTTGAGAGTTATGTCACAACCTTTTTGCGTCCACAACGATAAAAAAATTAAACGCAAACTTATAATCTAAAACCATAGAGATATTATAGTAAGGTATCAAACACTAACACAAACTCAAAAAGTCCGAAAAATAAACAAAAACATCTGAAAATATGACGTGGAAACGGAAATATCAGAAAAACATACGACATAATGTCACCCGACGACGTGCTGATTCTAAAATCACGAAGTGTCGCGTATTTACAGGATCAATACATTGGATCGTGATATTTACTTGGAGGCGTGGTGATAATTGGCTTACTGAAAATATCACATTTTATCTGTATCAACAAAAACATAATCACAAATTAAAAGGGTATCACACCCATTTTTAAAAAGTGACTCGATTCGTTTCTACACTGCAAATAAGCCAGTAAATATAAATATATATAAATAATTCTGCACAATTCACTCAACATCATCTAGCCCCAAGCTAAGCAGAGCTTGTGTTATGGGTACTAGATAACTGATAATAGATACTATTTAACTAATATCAATTTATAAATGCCATAAAATAGTTTTCAATAAATGCGTTACATTTTCAAACATCTCCTCGTGCAGGATTTGATGACGAAAAAGCTGGATACAGTGGACGCCACATTGGTCTTTGGTTATGACGTCCGATGGCTATGTAAACAAAGAACAAAGCAGATCAGTTGACACTTTTTAGTCTAGTCAGCCTTACGGCGTTATAACTGACGGCTACTATTTCATTATGTTGAAAAACCGTTAAAAAATTTAAACTTTTAATATAAGTATTTTTAATATTAATTTGTTATTTTATGAACGACATTAACATGACTCCAACTGCTTTTTACGTGTCAATAGTATTTGTAGATGTTTTTACATAATGTGTAAAATTATTGCATTTCTAGGAATGCATACTTTATGCAGCGTCCGGAAAGTCAACAACTGCGAATACTGGTTGAAGTCTAATCCGGTATACGGTATACGGCAAAGACGTACGAAATGAGAAATGTAATAAATAAAAATATTTATTGTTGTCAAAAAAATCTAACATGACATTTGATGATATTTCTTATTATTGATATTTGACGAACTCCGTGGCGCGGTGGGCGAACATCCGCCTGCGATGGGTAGCGGGTTCGGGTCCAGATTTTTGTTCCAGGTGTTCTGGCCGTTTTCTATTTTCAGTAAAATTATATGTATATCTATGCAAAATATATATAGTTATTAAATATATCAGTCATCTAGTTTCCATAACACAAGCTCTGTTTAACTTGGGGCTCGACAATGCTGTATGGATTGTCCAGCATTATTTATTGTTATACGATCAAATTATTTCAATTAAAAATTTACTTATGTACCTACAGTTTAAAATGTTACACTTTTAATTATTATTTTTAACTCGTTTATTTCAGATCCTTTACAATCCATAAAACATATAATAATAAAATTAAATAATAGTACCTACATCAATAAAAATAAGAAAAAAAATCAGTTTAAATAAAGTGAATGAAATACAATACGATAAAAATTTGATGAAGTTAAATTATTATTATACATAATAGTTGATTCGGTATAATTATATTAACAGAACACAATTATTTACTAACCAAACTTACTTAGCTAATTAAATGAAATAAAAAAAAAATAATAATAATATCGCTTGTCAATTTTTTTGTTGCAATTATTAATTTACCGGTAATTTTTCATGTATCTTATTACATTCGCTCAAGTTATCAATTCAGGTATTTTATTTTAGTAAACAATGAACATTTGTTCCTTTTAAAATGATATAATTGTTTGTGTGTAAGTACGCACCCGAATGCGTTTTAGAGCTTCGTCGACCTTCAAATAAATGATCGAGAAGTACAAATTAGCAAGAAAAGATTCATTTTAGACCAATTCGCGAACTGTCAAATTAACTATTTTAATGAAATGGTGTTTTTCCGTATAGATGGTGTTATTTTTCGGCTCATTCCCATCACATCCAAACCCATTGTCTCGGAAAACAAAACATTCTTGTTTTCGATGCCTCTTCTACCTCTTTTAAAGTTCTAGAGACAAAAAAAAAAGTTATGTCGTATTCGTAGCAAACAGCTACGCGCGTAGCGGATGCTACGAAAGTATAGATCGTCTGGAATTTTGACAATAATTGCTTTCACAAATTTGATAGCGTTGACAAAAACGAATCATGTTTTAAAATTTATGACGAAGTTTATGATATGCGGCAACTAGTTTTTTAAATGGATTTGTGTAGTTCATTGGATGGAATCTAGAATTCGATACCTATTATTAAATTTAAAAATATATATTATATGGGTAGATTCCGTTGATTTATATAATGACTTTTATATTCAATTTAATTAAATTGAAATTAAAAGTCATCTAATAATACATTTGATAGAGCTTCCAACAATAACTTTGAAAATTTTGAATTTGTATGAAAAAGACATTTCTATGTAGTCTTTACACATTCTATGTATGTAGCATTCACAGCAGAAGTATAATGTCCTCCTAGCCGCTTTCTACCTTACTATGGGCCAAAAACAAATAAAACAAATTTAATTAAAAAAAAATATTAAAAAATTATAAATTTAATTTTAAATCAACTTAGGATAAATATATTTTCAAAAATAACGTTCTATTCTCATACTTATCTAAGGTATAGGTAACATTCATGAAACATCACCCCTGTACCTACCGACTGCCAGGCACTAACTGAAATGTGTTTTCCGTAGCTGATAATTTGTGATATAGAATCTCGCGATACAATTATACAATATTTAGCGCGTCGTCATAGTCTGCGGGCATGAGAGAGCCAGTCGTGACCGAAGCATTATCGCGCGCGATGCTTCAGGAGCCGAGAGATCGAGGGATGGTCGCAGTAGCGCAGACAGCGCCGCACCGCCGTGGGTGAGACGCGTGCCGCACGATGCACGCAACTATGGACCCAGAGTCTCCCGTCTGTCGCGAAGAGAGCCAGCTCCTACCCGACGAGTGGCTCAAAGTGAAGACTGTCCCTGCGAACGGGAACCTCTCCCCCGGAGTCTACTACCCCACTGGCAGCAAGAGGTGCGACCGACCGCCCCTCTCACCGACCGATTCCCAACCGTACTGTACCGCTTATGTCCGTTTACGCTCAATCCTTTCATGTTAAATGTCGTAATTGTTGCAAATCATTTACATTAGAAAGCTATTAGCTGACGTTTACCGACATTAACATTAACGAAGGTTGCATTGTGAACTAGACATTCACAGAGATAACGACACCCATCCGTTCGATGTAGTGAGATGTGTATCGTAATGCGCGTATTTTTCCTTGCAGGAGTCGCTCTCACAGACATGGAGTCATGCGGAGGACAAGGCGCCGCGCCGTACTCAAAAATGGAGAGTGCAATATACTCAAATCAAAAATCTCTCAGCGGAGGCTGCGTTTCCTCCAGGATATGTTCACGACGCTCGTCGACGCGCAATGGCGATGGACCCTGCTCGCTTTCACTCTCTCCTTTATCCTCTCTTGGCTCGGATTCGCCCTCATCTGGTGGCTGATCGCGTTCACTCATGGAGACTTAGAGCTCGACCACCTACCACCGATGCAAGAATCCTCAAACTGGAAACCGTGTGTGTTCAATATATTCGACTTCACATCGTGCTTCCTATTCAGTATCGAAACGCAGCACACGATCGGTTACGGATCACGTACGACCACGGAAGAGTGTCCGGAAGCGATTTTTATTATGTGCTTGCAAAGTATCGTGGGTGTGATGATACAGGCATTCATGGTTGGCATCGTGTTCGCGAAGATGACGCGTCCGAAGCACAGGACACAGACGCTTCTGTTTTCGAAGCATGCGGTGGTGTGCCAGAGAGACGGCGAGCTATGCCTCATGTTCCGCGTGGGCGATTTGCGGAAATCGCATATAATCGGAGCCAGCGTGAGAGCACAGTTGATACGATCTAGGACGACGAAAGAAGGGGAGCTGCTGTCCCACTACCAGACGGAATTAGATCTACACGCGGATGGATGTGACAGTAACCTATTCTTTATCTGGCCGATCACGATGGTGCATAGGATAAACGCGGAGAGTCCGTTCTACGGCGTTTCCGCGGCTGATGTTTTGCAAGAGAAGTTTGAGATAGTTGTGATTTTGGAGGGAACTATAGAATCTACGGGTCAGACGACGCAGGCGCGGTCGAGCTACACGTCCAGTGAGATAATGTGGGGTCATAGGTTTTTGCAACTTGTGACTTACAACCGCGAGAGACAGGGTTACGAGGTGGACTACTCAAAGTTCGACGAGACGTCGCAAGTGGACACGCCGCTTTGTTCTGCCAAGGAGCTGGATGAGTTCTACGGGAGTCAAGGTGACCGGAGATCCCTCGGTGAGTGTCTTTTCTATGCTAAGCCTAGTGGTTGTGGTTGGATTTATGTGCGAAATGTTTTAACCGCTTGTGATTTTGTGCTTCTTTGAACAGTGAAAGTTCCGCTTAACTTTATTTAATTGTCTCATATAGAAATATTAGCTGTCAGATGGTCAGGATTTTTTCTACAAATAGTTACCAAAAACATGAAATTTTTTGCAAAGATTCGTTTTAGTATACCTACGCGAACTAGTCTAGTTAGTGTCATCAAATATTGACAATAACTTATCTTAGAAGTATTTCCTGGAATTGTCTAGCTTGGTTTTGTACCTAGAAATATGTAAGTCGAGTAAAAATAAATATAAAAATATTCTGCATGAAATAATAGCAAATAAGGAAAAGACAGGTATTCAAGATACAAAAGAGTGTAATATAAACAAAATAGCCCTATTAGTGCAAATATGATAAAAAGTGCATTAAAATGTTATTATTTCTTATTATTATCTAGGGTTAATAAACGGAAATGTCATGATATTTCTCAGTTTGATAAATACTGTGTTATTGCACGGACTGATTGGTGCATTTGACCTATTTATCTTCGCTTACTAATCTTACTAATATTATAAACGCGAAAGTTTGTTATTATGGATGGATGTTTGTTGTACATATGTTTGTATGTTCGATTACTCTTTCACGCAAAATTTTTTTATGTGACTAAGTACACAGATAGTTTACGACCTGAAATAACATTATGGGCTACATTTTATCCCGAAAATCCCACGGGATCGGGAGTTACGCGGGTGAAACCGCGCGATAAGAAAGTCATTTTGTTTGTTTGGGATATAACTTTAGTTTTGTGTATTAAATTCTAATAAACAATACTAAAATATTTTATGAGGAAAGTGCATCGAATAAGGCATATTGATGATGATCATGACATACAAAGCTAGACTTGTATATGCACTAAATATAGTCAAGTACTTGTTAACACGTAGGTACACAAAGACAATATACACTACCAATATAATATTTGCCATTATCATAAAGTTATTATTCATACCCTGTTAGAACACAATCTCGAGATGTTATGAAGCGTGTCAAACTTACATACTTACTTACCCATGAAGTGCTAACAGTAGCGAAGTAGTTATCTAGTAAATATATAATGCAAGGCTAGATGCCTTGCAAATAATATGTGTAGATGGAGAATTATATATACATCTGTTAGTTACGACATAGATATGTCCAACTAAAACGCTTTTTTAAATTTAATAAGTGTACCCAGTTTTCTGCTAAATGATTTTATATGCAAAAATTTTGTGCAATGAAAAAAAATTAAAGTCTTTTATAACGGGATATTTACCATGATTTGAGTTTTGAGTTTTCCAATATTTCGACACAGTTTCATGTTAAATATGCCGTTATAAATGACTTTTGTGTTAATAACCATGATAGATTCAAAAGGTAAGAATTTACTGAAAATCCCAATTTTCAAATACCTAGGCTATAAGATAAACCACACTGATAATATAAACTAAAGTTTTGGACAAAAAAAAAATACTGAACCAAGACCAACACATATTTTTTTATTCCAAACTGTGTAATTTTTATACAATAAGCCAGGTATTAATATCTACCATAGGTTACTTTTGTATATTCTCATTTACAAAGATTTTCCCATAAGTACGACAAAAGTAAAGTATAGCTCACCCAAAAACACGTCATACAAAATCGTAAAATAAAGACTGTTACTTAGTCGGTTATTGATAATACAGGATGTACCATTTTGCCAATTTGGTTTCCCCCTTTTAAAGCAGGAAACATTTGTTTCAAGACCGTGTTAAGAACAATAAATAACTTGAAGCATTGTCGGGTTTAGTTATACCGAGATTCTAAAGCTCTCTCTCTCTTTCTACATAGTGAAATAGTAAGGAAAAATTAAAATTCAATTACGATTTTAAAATATAGTAAATACTACCTCTAATTTAGTTCTAACTAGCTGACCCGCTCGCAATTTCATTTGCGTGGACTATAGGGTAAAACTTCTTGACGAAATCAGCTAATACCCTATTTTAAGAGTCGGAAATTGAAACCCGCATTTAATATCATGTATAAGCCCATTATAATGAGTTTTTTTTTAAATAATCATTTACTGTATTTTTTTATAGAGAATCTAATGACACGGTGGACATTCTACTATAGCCCAATTTGTTTGTAAATTTCCTAATCCTATTTTATTTAAATATATCTACAGATTGGCTTTCTGAGATGGGATTGGATTGCAAAATCAGAAGCCATGCGGCTAACAGTCGTGAAAGGAGTCAGGGACAAAGTTAAAAAAAAATATTACGAATTTATATTTTATCGAGGAAAAAACACCATTGAATTAAAGTACTATAAATAAATTACCTGAATCTAAGTAGAGTGAGTATTCAAACAAAATTTTAAATAATAACCTTTTCTTTTGATTATTAATTATGCATTTCTTTTCAAAGAATGATCCTTATGAACTTACAAAAAACCTGAATAACTTCAAAACCTATTTTATGTTGAAAAACCATTAAACACATATCTTCAATAAATTGATATTTTAAGTATTATCAGCAAGTTTCTAGGTAGTTTCGACACTGGATAAAAAGTCACATAAGTTAAAAAGTCCTTAAAAACTTCTTATGTATTATTGTCCTTATTAAAAGACTAAAAAAAAGAAAACTTCGGAACTCTTGTTTTTAATCATTGTTTTTACAGTATATTTTTGAAACGAAAAGTCATTAATACCCTTACCTTTTGTATAGGTACTTATTGAGTAACTTTTATGAAAAGCTCTGAAATACGTGTTCCTTTTTTTGTAAACTAAACAGTAAACTATACGCCATATTAAAAAGTTATTCAATACGGAGCCAAACTATAAATCTCAAACTTGAATAACCCGTTTCACCCCATTTTCAGGCATATTTTGATAAATCCAGAAATAAGTATTATATATTTTTATTAATTTTGTTTCAAGCTGATTGGGAGAAAAGTTAAAAATTCCAAAAAATCTTAGGTGAGACTTCTTTTTATACTTTTAACGTAATTTTAATTAAAAATTCTGAATTACCTATTTTTATTTATTGTACTTGGTATTATGTATACCTATTTGAAATTTTATGTCGTTACCATCCTTCATTAAAAAGTTAAAAACATTTCAATATGGAGCAAACTACAAATCACTCAAACTTAAATCACCTCTGTCAACCTATTTTCAGGAATGTTTGTGAAAATCCTGAAATACATATTATTAATTTTTTTGTTTTTTTTAGGACATGCAAAAGTAATAAGTACGTAGTACTTAAAATGATTTAGACATTTGAATACGGAGCCAAACTACGAATCTCAAACTTGAATAACCGTTTTAATCCCATTTTCAGGATTATTTAGAAAAATCCTAAAATACGTATTCAATATTTTTGTTTTTGTAGTTTTCTCTGTAAATTCTAAGCCAATAGCGTCAATGGTTGATAAATTTCACCACAATAACCTCAATAGTTCTACTTCCTTTTTAAACTTATATAGTAACATTTTTGAAAAATCCTGAAACACGTGGTTTGATTTATAGTTTTTTCAATACATACTGAAAGTTTCAAGTCATTAGTATGCTATATCAAAAAGTTATAGACATTTCAATATGGAGCCAAAATACGAATCTCAAACTTGAATGACCCATTTCACCCTATTTTCAGGAATATTTTGAAAAATGCTGAAACACGTGTTCAATATTTTTGTATGTTTAGTATTTCCTGTAAATTTCAAGAAAATCGGGCTACCGGTTACAGAGTTAGAAAAATGACCAAAAAAACTTCCATCCCCCTTTTCACCCCCTTAGGGGTGGAATTTCCAAAAATCCCTTCTTAGCGGGTGCTTGTGTTATAAAAGGAACCTACCTTCCAAATTTCAGCTTTCTAACTTCAGCGGTTTAGGCTGGGCGTTGTCGCCAGAAAATCGCTCGTTCCTTTATATATTAAGATAATCCCTTCTTAGCGGGTGCTTGTGTTGTAAAAGGAACCTACCTTCTAAATTTCAGCTTTCTAGCTTCAGCGGTTTAGGCTGGGCGTTGTCGCCAGGAAATCGCTTGTTCCTTTATATTTTGATGTTTTTTCAGGAATATTTGAAAAAATCCTGAAATACGTATTCAATATTTTTGTTTGTTTAGTATTCTGATTAAGTTTCATGTTGGGTCATTTGTTAAAAAAAATCTCAATTATCTTAAGTAATTCGACTTCCTTTTTAAACTTATATAGTAACATTTTTGAAAAATCCTGAAACACGTGGTTTGATTTATAGTTTTTTCAATACATACTGAAAGTTTCAAGTCATTAGTATGCTATATCAAAAAGTTATAGACATTTCAATATGGAGCCAAAATACGAATCTCAAACTTGAATGACCCATTTCACCCTATTTTCAGGAATATTTTGAAAAATGCTGAAACATGTGTTCAATATTTTTGTATGTTTAGTATTTTCTGTAAATTTCAAGAAAATCGGGCTACCGGTTACAGAGTTAGAAAAATGACCAAAAAAACTTCCATCCCCCTTTTCACCCCCTTATGGGTGGAATTTCCAAAAATCCCTTCTTGGCGGGTGCTTGTGTTATAAAAGGAACCTACCTTCCAAATTTCAGCTTTCTAACTTCAGCGGTTTAGGCTGGGCGTTGTCGCCAGAAAATCGCTCGTTCCTTTATATATTAAGATTAACTGTAATTTCCTGGGTTAATAAAGGTTTTAAAAATAACATAACAATTCAATTCATAGAACATGTTAAATTCTATTAAATACACACAGAAGTTATAAATCATGTATTGAAATTAACTTGCTCCTGTAGAATTTAAATTAATTTTTTTTAATTTAATAATTGAAGAGAAGGCGAGCGTCGTCGTATTTTGACATAATAAATTACATGATTATATTTACATCCTTTGTTTTCAAGTAACTAAATATCACAATTATCTTTATTTCTTCCCATTCATTTAATCTATGGATCAAGTTTGGTACAAACAGTAAAACTCAACCCTCAGTATCAAGGTAATTAAAATCATTTTATTGACATTATTTCCTTTATCTACAGCAACACGGATAGCTCAAGTGGTAATGTGTGTATAATGATTGATATGCTTTATCAAGATAGCAGCGACCTTAGAAGACAGCTAGATTATCACTGAAGACTTTGATATCACTCTTGGTGAAATTAGAACAGTATTTTTAATCTTATGATATCACAAAGTCTGAAGAGTGCCCGTGACTTCGATCTTTTCGTTGAACTAGTTTCTATCTTCTAGTTAATTTTTCGACGGGCTTAAGTTGTAGTAGAAGGTTACATTTTCAAAAATAACTTGTGTTGAATCATGGATTGTAATCATCTTGTTGCTGATTAGAATAAATTATTAAATGCAGTAAAACCTTAATTACAAACAAAATTACAAGTAAATAACCAAATTACGACTAGTATTTACAATTAAAACAATTGTAAATACTAGCTACCTGTAGAATGTTGCAAACAAACTACAGGTATCTCGACTGATCCATACGAGAGGCGGAAGCGTCCCCAAGACGCTGAAAAAAAATTATAATTAATTTATTTTATTCTTAATTTAAAAATAAGTTATATTCGTTCGATCCTCTGAGAATGGAATAATCTATAAATTTTATGTATCTATATTATCTATATCGTTATGTATAATTTGTGTCTATTTTTATTATATGTAAATTTGTATGTCTTGTGATGTGGCAGAGAGTCCAGAACCGCAGCTGATGATGAAGATGCCAAACCCTGAGCGAACGACCACCACGGGACCCAAAACGGAACACGACGATGCAGATTTTACTGTTACATTATAAAATACGAGTAGGTAAATAGAGATTGGATCAAAAAACGAGTAGAGAAATTTTAAAACGACGATAAGCTAGTAGAGCAATGCATGATAGATTTTGTTTTTTTACCAGTGAGGCCTACCATGGGTTAAACCCTGTTTATTGATAAACCAGAAACAAATATTTAGATGTAGATTATTAAATAGTAATGAAGGTAACCTTTTCTTAAGGGTCCGGCGACGAATGACCCGTACAAACCTAATGTAGTACCAAAATGATTTGTTATTTGAGAATATTTTCACCATCATGGTCTATCAAGTATTTTCAAAATCCTTTTCTGAAATGAAATTAAGGAACAAATGTATCTTATTATTTGTGTTAATGAGTATGTTAAAAAAAGCTTGTGGCTGGCACCTAAATAAATATCATTCTGATACAAATGATAGCAAACCATGGCTAACATATTCGCAAAATACAATCATAATCAGATAGCACAGGTAGTTATAGAAACCAAATGTTTAGATTAGTAACAGAACTATGTTTTTTGTGTTTGTCTACTTACATACATAAACCATCGCCTTGGGGTTAAAAAAAAAACCTGTAATGATGTTATACTGTTTTCTAAATAAATAAAATAAAAAATAAATAATGGTACTACATTAAATTTGTATGTGAAATAAATCCGTCGACGGAGCCTTAAGCTAAAATAAATTAAGACCAAGCCAAATAAATAACCGTTTCCACTAGTCAGATATAAAAAATGCAGAATCTCAAAAACATGTAACAAATTAATAAATAAATAATAAAATTAGTATAAAATTGATGGTTGTGTAGTTTTGTAAAAAATTGTTCAAACATTCCATTTATATTTTTTGAAGATTTATTAGTAGTGTTAAGATTTTAAACGTAAAATATATTTACTAAGCATAATCTAAGTGATCTGCATAAAATGTGGTCAATGGACATGTTATATTGTTTAGTGTAGTATAATCGTGAAAAAATATTGAAAATATTTTATTATTTAATAAGATAGGTTTTAATAAGATGAGTATTTATAAGATCTGATTATTTCTGTGCAATAATTAAGTTAACAGATGTTTTATGTAATAATTTTATGCCTTTATGATTTTATACCGCTCTTACATATCCCAGCGAAATGTAAGTAGGGTTTCACATCTTTTACACAATCTACTTGACATACATACCTATACCTAGATAAGTACAAAGCAAGTAGTGAGATAAATATATATGTAGGTACCTAAGGTAATTACAGGATGCCACAGAACATTATGTACCAAAACGAAAGGTGACGATTCTATACCTGATGCTCTGGTTCGATTTTTTGTACTTCTGTTGCGTGGCACCCTGTATTTGAACATAAACAACTACATATCTCTACAAAGACGTAGGTAGTTTACGTATCTTATATTATTCTGCCATGTGATTGTCGCCCTTATGTTGTATGTAAATATTGAATGAATAATTATTTATGTTGTGACGTTGATTCGTGTTTGATTTATGTTGCCTTTGGGGTTCCACTTTATCTTGCATTTCGATGTCTAGGTCATTCAGATATGGAAAAGAATGCAAATAAATAAAGAGTATGTGAAGCAAATAGCTTGCCAGCCTACCAAGTCCAGCTGCCAAGTTATATTACATGGATTATATAAATAAAATAAATAAATAATGCCGGACAATCCACACAGCATCATCTAGCCCCAAGCTAAGCAGAGCTTGTGTTATGGGTCCTAGATGACTGTTATACATAATGCATTATTATTACCTAGATAGATATTTTTTTGTATTATACTTACATAGAAAACGACCAGAACGCCCTGAACAAATATCAGATCGTACAAATATTTGTCCCGAGGCGGGAATCGAACCCGCGACGTCCTGCGTCGCAGGCAGACCTTCGCCGACCGCGCCAAAGAGGTTGTCATTATAAGATTATAAGACACGATGAATTTGAAGCAATACTGAAGTGGAGGTTCTTCTCAGCTTTTTAAGTCGAGGTGTGTCATTTTACTTTATCTATCAGAATTAATTAATCTATAATAAAAATAAATAATAGAAAATAAAAGGAATAATAGATTTAAGTTTATGTGAAAAAGTGACTGTCTTAGCAATGAGTTTTCTGCTTTACACGCTATTGTGATGTCCTGTGAGTATATTTACTTCATATTTTAAATTTACTGCTGCCGTTTAAAACTTAGTAGTTGGCTACATGAGTTGACGATACCTATACCTAAACAAATTGAAAAATAATATAAAAACAAACCTTACCTATGATGAAAGTGAAAAAAGAGGACTTACCTAGCAGTTTGGCGGCAGATATAAGCTGAAAAATATAATGATCGTTGGCAACACCACGGTTGAACACAATGATCTAATACTACTCCAATCAACATAAAACAACACAACATTACTCCAACTTTTCATCATTTCAGGCTACCTCGGCACCTCACCGATAGAGGGCGACATGATCCTACGTACATCACTCAACTCCCAAGGTGTTCCTTGTTCCCCGCTGGTCAGGATATCAGATCGCCTAGTAGTAGACGCGATCAGACGAGCCAGTCTCACCCATAGGCCGTCTATAGTCAAATACCCTCCAGACTTCTTCAATGCTCCCGAAGAACATACTTCTTCGAGTGAGGATGAGGTACAAGAGACGAAGAAACGGAAGAAGAGTAAGAGCAAAGTGCCTGCGATTATGTTGAAGTCTTAGTATATTACAACATAAATTAAAATTACAACTAAGTAGATATATACTTTAGCTAATTTGCAAAATGGTCATGCTGAACAGAATATGCTATTGTTTTTAATTGTTGACATGACTCTGATTTATCTGATAACTTCTAACATTAAATAAGATGCATTGGTAACTACTGAAAACTGTTAAAGTAATAAGTAAGAATAATTTACTTTAAGTGATAGTGAAATTGCACCTAGTTTTATTAATTTGTACTTATATAGATAATTAAAGATAAAAAAGGACTACTAAAATGGTATAAATATTAAATCTTAGTTTCTGTAGAATGACAAGTAGAATCAAACATATTATATTATATTTATTAGGTTTTCATTGTTAATAAGGTAATTGAAACTATTGAAGGTATCTACTATATCGTGCCATCTGAACCTAAATAGGAAGTTGAAATATTTATTGTTAAATGTAAGATACACTATTTGCAAAGTCTTCAATTCAAATCATCTCTATTTTTAGTCGTAGTACGAATTATGTGCCTACTATATTGTTAAGTGAATGTGAATTATTAAAATCTTGTCTAGATATTATGATTTTATAAAATATTCTTATTGGTACTCACTTAATTAAAATCGAAATAAAATACTGGTTCTTTTTATAAAAAATAGATTTATTCTGATTAAAGTATCAGGACAATTGATGCTACGGGCTTTACTCGATAAATTCGGCGCCTGCGCCGATCCAGCCCTCGATTACTCACAGCGAACGTCATTTTGTACAAATTTGCTAGAATGGTTATAATTGATAAATTTATAAAAATAAACAGTAGGTATATAAATTTCAGTGTAAATATGGTCAGCATAGACATACTTACAACATTTGAAATAATAATTATTATAAATACCAGACAATTTTCGACAGTGAAGCAAGAAGCTAAGAAACTTTAAAGTACAAGAGATAATGTTTTATAATAAACAGACAAAATCTTAAAATTTAACTCGTATATCTGTAAGTACATGCACAACTCGTGGCTGTGTTATCTAAATAAACTACATTTGCACTATGAAAATTTGTTTGGATTTCATCCAATTACAAGCCCATCTACATGCCAATACATTTCACATCGATCTCTTGGATGATCTTTGGCCCAGAAATCAACCATTTGAAATAAATTCGACTGATAGGTATTCATTTTATATCTTTTCCTTATCTATCTATAGTTTAACTATTGATAGAAATAAGTACCAAACCATTTCACATTATCAACATTAACTTTAATATTAAACTTAAAATATTGTGAATTGGTTTACTACTAAAGCCTTATGATAACTTAAAATAAAGGGACTACATTATTATGATTTTAAAGCCTTTTTTGTCAATTTTGTTATGCTACAAGCTTGTCCCCGCTGACTAATTTCACTAATAAATAACTAAATACATATAGTAGTCTAAATACAACCCTATCTGGTACATCGTGTGTAGATGTAGTCGATTGTATGTCAAATTTTACTAAATATATAGATATTCTAAAAACTATATTTTTATAGAACTATTGTTTATATGTAAAAAACATTGAATCGAACAAACTACAGCTGTATCAAAATACAAAATTATATAAATTACAAAAATTATAGGCTTATTCGTTTATTTTAAACCATGGAAATCTTTCTGATACCGATATTGTGTGATATATAAAATATGTATTATATTCTACAAATTGTCCATGATAATTTCACATGCTACGAATTCACAGTCACCAATATTTTTAATTTTTTTACTTACAATACTTATACATTTTAGCTAAATTCAATTTACAGCAAACTCTTGTAACCACACTATCAGATTCCAAATGATATTTTGAGTAATATTGAGGTTTAAAATTGTGTATAGCTTTTGAAAACACACAGATTGATCGATATCGATCGATACAAACAATAAAAAATTACAAATTATAAATGTCATAATCAACAGTGACGGTGGAAAAACCGTATTTATTTGGAAGGTATGCCTTATTCATAGAACTTCGACATTATGTGATGATGAGGATAATGTTATATAATGAATATTTATTTATTTATAAAACAGTATAACATCATTACAGGTTTTTTTTAACCCTAAGGCGATGGTATACGTAATACTTTCATTGATATCCACAGTTATTTATTTATATCTAAACTTTCTCAAAACCTTTACAACTGATTATTTATTTATATTCCCTCTATAATGTTTACTAAGTTTATTATTTAGGTATCTATAATTCCTCAAAATCTTTATATGTTCTCAATATTCTCTATATCTTCTGTGTTTACTAAGTACATATTATATGTATCTGTAATTCCTCAATATCTTTAAACGTTATTATTTATTTATATTCTCTCTATATAACTCTGTTACTACTAATATATATTATGTTGTAGTATCATATTATGTATCTATAATTCCTCAATACCTTTATACGTTCTCAATATTCTCAATATCGTGTTTCCAAGTGAATCTGACGTGTGATTTCTTCCTGCTTTGTGCCGCTGGCGCGTTCACCTCGCGGAGGGGTCAGGCCGGCTCCGGAGCCGACGTCGTTACCAGGATGGGGATTGTTGGTGGCATTTCTAGGTGGTTGGCACTGGGCGATCTGGAAATGCAAAATATAAAATAAATAATATTTATTTATTCTGACGATCTCTGTGCCGCGGTGGGCGAAGGTCCGCCTGTGGAGCAGGTTGGCGGTTCGATTCCTACTTCGGAATAAATGTTTGTACAATGCAGATATTTGTACCAGGTGTTCTGGTTGTTTTCTATGTATAGGATAAAATATCTATGTATGTTATTGTATTAGGTATATCAGTCATCTAGTACTTTCCCAAAACAATCAACGGCAGCGTATGGATTGCATTGATCAGCAAATGATAAAATTATGAATCGTGCGAAGGAATGGTGAAATTCATTATTGCTTTTCAGATTGAGGACATCGCACATTTAGCTACGATGTAATTCATGGCTACATAAATATTGCCACCTGCATCGCAGACGCATCTTCACCCACCACATCACAGAGCTTGTTAATTACTACAACATTGTTTTTTTTTATTTTCGAATAGACTATAATTCTGTTGACCGCAGATGGCCATAAAAGCGTTACCGGACTTTGATACTACATTAACTAAAACAACTTACTTTTTAATTTTACTATGGTGTTCATCTTTATGGTCACCGTTCCCCGCAACGGCGATCCCATTAGGCGTCAGATGCTTCTTCATACTAGCGTGACTATGACTCCTCTGCATGTGTCCTTCCTTATCCTTTTCTTTATCCCCATTCTTCTCTATATGATTATGGAGTTTCTGTAGTAATTCTTGACCATTTTCAACACACAGATGACTGTGGCTTGCGTTCCTAGATTTCTCGTTGATATGTTGTACGAAGTTGTTTTGAGCCATGAGACGATTTTCGCGGGCTCTTGATTCGGGGATTTTGATTTCGATGTGTTCGTCTAAGGATATGGAATCTACTGAGCTGAGGTCTAGCGTGTCGTTGGAGAATGATTTTGGAATGGTGCCGAGGACTCGATCTGGAAAGTATAATAACATTCATCAGATTATTTCTCGTAAAACAAAAATGTTCACTGCGATACAAAAGGTTCTTAAAATAATGATTAGGCGTTAATATAGGTTAATATAATGCTGTACCGCCAAGGCCGTATAGAAGTAGGTGGTATAGAAGTACTTATCTATGCAGGTATAAATAAATAAATAAACAATGCTAGACAGTTCACCCAACATTATTTCCCTCTTTGCCCACCGTACACCTCGTGAGACCACCTGGGTGTGCAGCGGGAAGTTTTTTTTTACTACTGTTCGCCGTTGTTCACCTGGGTGTACCGTGGGAAATATAAATTTTCCACCGTCCACTTTATTATCAAAACTCTTCAGATCTGAAGGGCAAAGAGATTAATCTATGAGATTTTTATTTTTACTGTTTATTAGAGTAGAGGTTATTAATATTACAACCAATGATTTAAGGTAAAATGTGATATTTGACTTATCTAGTACCCTCAACCAACAAATAATAATTCTTTATTGCAGGCAAAATACCCATAGCATACCTATATACTAATACAAGATTTATACTTAACAAGATGTATTGTAATTTTACGATGTTGGACGGTTTCAAAGTTTAAACCCAGGTTTTTTCAAATTGTTAGGTTCTGCTAAACATGATTTTTATTTATCCAAACAATATAATGTAATGATTTTCTACTACACTGTACTTGTCTTCAAACCTTATCTGTCCGTCAATGTCGCAAATACAACAAAAATCCATAAATATTATAGTCGCCAGCATTGCAGTCCAAGGTGGTCCGTCACCAATATAAATTTAAAGATGTTTAGCGGTATGATTCAGAGGTGAACAGTAGTAAAAAAAAACTTCCCGCTGCACACCCAGGTGGTCTCACGAGGTGTACGGTGGGCAAAGAGGGCATTATTTGGCCCCAAGCTAAGTAGAGCTTGTGTTATGGGTACTAGATAACTGATATACATAACTTTTATGATATACATAATACGTTAGCATAGATACTATTTTTTATTATACGACCAGAACTCCCTGAACAAATATTTGCAGATCGTACAAATATAAGTCACAAGGCGGGAGTCGAATCCACATCATAAAAACAATGAATAAGTAAACCAATAATGCTGGACAGAACGAGAGGCATTAGGTAATCTTTGAGTATTGGAAGGAGAGAAGAAGAGCAAATATAAATAAATTAAAAATATTTCTTCAAAGCCGTACGCTGATTTGATTAAATAATCAATATAAACGTCCATTTGGACGTTTATAAGATATAACATTTTAACAAAAGATACCTCATTGAATACTTAAATATCAAAGTAAAATAGATATTTTATGTTAAATATCAGAGCTCTTGTTTCGTAATAACATTTCGGCAGCAAACAATAGCAATTGATCGATCTAGAGTTTATTTACCTAGATCAAACGAACAGTTAACTATTTTTATTATCATATGTATGTACTCAATTTAAGGTAAAAAACAACACGGTTAGATCGTTATGGGATATCAGGTGGGCAGTACGAGTCTCAAGTGAAATTTGAAGTTTTAGTTTAAAACTATTTGATTGGTGATCCGTTAGGTACAATTTAAAGTCTAGATCCGGTACAACAAGAATTTGAGAGAGGTAATGAGAAAAAATATAAATTTACCTCTATATGCTACTAGCGGTCCCTCCGGCTTCGCACGGTTATTTAACAAAAATTTCATAAATATAATTTTTTAAACTAACGTTTAGTTAGATTATTGAAGTTTTCCGAATCATATCGTTCATACAAATCCCTTACTTTGTTGAAAATATTCTACAGGGTGGAATTTTGTAATGCCACCTGGAGGGAAAGTACTCTTAATACTGTAGTTAGAAAATTGTACTCAAAGAAAACATTCCTTTAATTTTGAAAAGAAAGAAAACTGCTTTCAAAGATTTTCGAAAATTCGCTTGCCACACCCGGGAATCGAACCGACTAAAATCTGTAAAAATTACACCCTGTACTTTAATTGCATAGATCGTTAGGGTCAATAATAAGGATGAAATCTCTCTAACAAACTTAATAAATTAAATGAAAGGAAAACCATGGAGTACAATTTTCTAACTACAGTATTAAGAGTACTTTCCCTCCAGGTGGCATTACAAAATTCCACCCTGTATATGGTATTAGGTTCATCAAGGATACTGTAAAATTCTAATAGTGAAAGAATTTATCAAATCGGTCAGTAGTTTCATAGCCATTCAATTTACACAAACAATCAAATCTTTCCTCTCTAGAATATAAGTAGATATAATATAAATAATAGGTAGATAGATTCTATATAGATATACCTCTAGATTGAAATATAATGTTGAAAGAATGTAAATTCGCAAGGTGTGTCGAACTGGGGTCAGAGAAGCAGAACATTATGTGACTTATGAGTACTCTACCTAGTTTTTGCGACGTTGACACCGTCGCTCTTAATTCATCCAGTTGCTTCGCCGAGCATAACGGGGTGTCGACTTCGTAGGTGTTGTTGAATTTTGTGTAATCAACCTGAAAGATAATTTAAATAATTTGAGCTTGGGATGTTATTGAGTCATTCAACCATGGGAAGGTAAATTGTATTAATTAAAATATCGAAATGTCAATGTGAAGTTAAGTCAAGTTGAAAGAAAATTTGAATAATTAGAGATAAAAGGAAGGGATGAAGCATTCAAGCATTGAAAAGTAAATTAAAGGAACTTTATACCTCTAATCATAAACCTATCGGATAGTTACTTGGCAGACTTGTAATAGAACTTCCTTAAAAACCTCTGTGGTTTACTTATTGTTATTATTATAAGTTTTCTATGTAATATAATTTTAAAGTTGGTAAATAAATTGTTAAAAACTAGCTGTAGGTATTTGCCTAATTAAATACGCTAACAGCTAAAAGACATATTGTTGTATATAAAAAAGAAAGGTTCCTTTTTGTGTAGTAGGGTAAAAATATTATAGTCTTAGTAATTCGTTTCTTGCTTCTTGTATTTTACCTTCCATTTTAATTAAGTAAGATATTAACAAAGAAAATAACAGAATCAAATTAGAACTAAGATTTACAATTGAAAAAATTGAGCTAGCGTTAGACTTTTGCAAATAATATACACGTAGCTCAACTGATTCTGTATGTAGTATTGGGTACTAACCTGCTTTGAGTAAACGTGTGAGTTGTAAACACATAAATTTCATAGCAATAAAAAAATAGCAATATACGTTTCATCATCATCATCCTATAATAGTCCACTGCTGGACCTCTAGGCCTCCCCAAATGAGTGCCATAGAAATATACGTATACGTTTACTTTAAATTAAATTTTACGAGGTAATAAATTCAGCAAAATATACTTGCAAGGCTACCTCGTCTTTGCAAATACCTTTAGAAATTAACGATATTTTCCTACTTCCTGTGTCTGACCCTCAAAAACAACTATTTCAAAAGGTTTATTGGTTGGAAAATGCATTGATAGAATGTAAATCAGCAATATGCGGTCAATTTCGCAACCAATTGCAGCATAAAGAAAATGTTTCACAAGGAAATAGGGAAATATTGAAAATGTGTCTCAATGACAGGAGTCATTGAGACACATTTTCAAACACACGGCTATGTCTAAAATTTTGGTAATTTTGACCTCGCACACCAAATTTTGTCATTAGACTAGTATATTGCTATATTGTACCCGCCACCAATTCTCTTTTGATTTTGATCTGGCAACAATTTCTAGTTATAAAAACATTAAGGTATATAAAAATCCGCCTCGGGACAAATATTATTGTAGTCACAAGCTCCGCTGCAGCTGGCTAGATGATGCTGTGTGGATTGTCCGGCATTATTTACATATTTTAATATTTTCGCAATCTTTGATGAAAGTTAGGGGTACGATCTAGCCAACTTTCTCCTATAGTCACGTGATTCAGGAAATCATTTAGTTATAAGATATTGGAGAAACTTCAAGCTAGGTTCAACATTTAGATGCAGTTATAGAACTTCCCTGGATATACCATCATCAGTGCATGTTTGTCGACTAATTACAGCTTATCGATATGAACCAAACATAAGGTATCATCATTATCAGCCTTTAATAGTCCACAGCTGGACATAGGCCTCCCCTAAAGAGCGCCATAGATGGCATTATCATTCGTGGGTTATTGCCCATAAACCTTATGCTGGGCATGCATGGGGATCGAAGTTCTGTGGAGTTGTTCTGCAGAGGGCGCCCGCCCCTCTGTGCGTCCCTTAGTTGCTTAAGATATGCTCACCTCATATTCTCCCGTGTCCTTTCTGAATGTCACCATGGTCTCAAATCGATGGCCCCACAGGATCTCCGAAGGTAAAAAGCTGCTGCGAGCTTGTGTCGTCATACCGGTGGATTCAATAACACCCTCTGAAATCGGAAAAATGTTTTACTTAGTAAACTGAACTGAGGTGGTTCGCGTGGCGCGAAAGTTTAAATTTAAACACAAACGAAATAAACCACTACTAAACAAAACTAATGCTTATGCTTGATAACAACAGGAAAAAGTTGAGGAAAGTATTCAAAACAATTATAGAAAACTGCCCCGACTTCGCACGGGTATTAAACAAAAATTCAATTTATATCATCACAATTTTTTTTGAAATATTCTATATGTTCGTCAGAGAAAATTTTGGATTCTTATAGTGAAAGCCATTTTCAAATCGGTCCAGTAGCTTCGAAGTATTCAACTCAAACAAACAAACAATCAAATCTTTAACCTCTATAATATTTAGATTACAAAAATAAATTAATATGAATTCCTATTTACCCTATCAAAAAACAGCAAAGCAATAGTAAATGACACCGTCATAGATATGAATGTACGTAAAGTTCAGGGCAATCTACCAAATGTCTGGTGCCAAGAGGAGAGCGTGTGGCAATGACTCTCATGTCACTGATGCTGTGATAGAGACGGATTTAGATATACTAGTTGAACGCCCGTGAGCTGGCCTGCAGTATGATTCTTCTGAACTTTAGACTTTCGTTCAGAAAAGGAGTTTCTTGCTTTTGAATTTAAAATATTCGTTTAGAAATTGGATGCTATTTAAGTTGACTTCTTCGTTATGGCAATTTGTGTCTGATTTGTCACTTTTCTGCCAGTGTCCAGTTCATGGAAATGTCTTAGTTATGGAATGGAGGCAATTTACAATAATAATATGGGCGGTAAATTTTGAAAAACACCAATCAGATTTTTACCAGGCATACTGCTTTTTAAGTTTAGACTTAATGTCAGAAATGGTCTTTTTGTTTTCGATATGGCAATATGTGTCTGATTTGCCACTTTTCTGCCAGTGTCCTCTTTTTGTTTCTTTCTTTTAAAATATAGACGCATAGTATAGACGTTCCTTTTACGTCAGTAATGGTCTTGCGATGGTGACTCTCATTTGTTTTTCCTGAGTAGATTTTTGGTTTCGGTTACACCTTTTCTTTCGAATTATATTTTTGATCATCGCTACTATAATCTAAATTAAAAGATATTGGAAGTCATTAATAACTTGCGTTATATAGAACTCTGTGAATTTGTAAACCGACCAAAATGAAAAAAAATACACGTATGATGTTGAGCTAAACATATAATTATTACGAATTTTTACGGAAGAAAATATCTCAAAACGAGCAGCAATATGGTGTTTAAAATATAGGGCAATAAAGGGAATTTTAAGTTAGGAGCCCACACATGGTTTGTCTACAAATATTTCACATCGAGTTTGACTAGAGTATCGGTATATTTCCCAGCTATCTATAGTGATTTGGTAGAAGTAAACATCCAAAACAGAGAGATAAAACAAGACAATAGGCTATTGTTGCGTTTCATCTCTGTTCTTTAAATAACAATAGTGGGTAATAAAAGAGTAATAAACTATGAATGAACTAGTAAATACAAAGGATCTCGCACCTTTAATGATATGCTCGTAGAGTGAAAACTATAATACAAAAGCTAATATTTCCTCATAAACACCAAAGTTCAATTATATACCAGTTACCTATTATTCCTGCATACTTTTATAAAATGGCCTATGTCCAGCAGTGACATAGGCTGCCCGGACGATGACTTTTATAAAATAAACGATTTGTATTTTATGTATTAGATATAACCCATTATGTATCTTGAATTTACTGTATTATCATCTCAGAAAAACATTTACTCCGAAAGCTATATAACATTGCAAGCATAAAGCACATTCTAAAGAACAGAAATCTGAATAATAGCCTTATGAATAGTACCTTATTGTTTAGATTTCTGTGTTCTTAGGCCTTTGTATAATACATTATGAATGTAAGCGGGTTAACTACGAACCTATTATATGTTGCAAGAACACCAACGTTTCATCCCTTAACGAGGGACTTCATCAGGGTGAGTGCGGCTCACCTCGCGCCCGTATCGCCTCAATGCGCTCACTGCTCGCCTTTATATAATGTTGAAAGATGAAACTTACCCAACATAACAACAATCTCGAATCTCTCCTTCAGCATATCAGAAGCAGACAGGTTGTACAAGGGCGACTTCTCATTGATTTTGTGGACGATGGTCATCGGCCAGATGAACATCAGTCGGTCTTCCTCGCCGTCGGCTCCGACCTTCAACTCTTGCTGGTAGAATGGCAGCATTTCTCCCTCACGGGTTATCTGGAGACAGGAATTTGGATTATAAGATACCTAGATATAATAGTTAGAAATAAGTTCTCATGTAATATTAGGATGGCAGATTGGAAAGGAAGCTTTCATGCATGGTAAAAGATAAATTTCGGTATGGAATGGGCTTTCTATTTATTGACTAAGCCATCAGTCAAGAGCCAAGCTTTCTAATAAAATATTTAACAGGCTGTCTATGTACACCCTGGCCATGACGGGCAAATTGATTCTTTGTTTAGGTGTCTACAAATAAATTTATAAGCTGGGGAATTCACACAGCTAGCTTGGGTAAATAAAGTAAGTAAAAAGCCCCGTCATGTACTAAGTTATTAGAAGGTGCAATTTAAATAGACATATAGACACAGCTTTAAATCTAATGAATGACAAAGGCACCATTTGCAATGAAACATAAACATGTGTAATGAATGAAGCGCCGTGGTTTTGTTGTATTAATCAATCATACCTAAAAGCTTGAGTTGTTAAAAGTTATGTTTAGTTAGCCAGAAAAATAGAAGAGCTAAATAAGTGCTAATTATAGTAATATGCAAGCTATCTATGTCCATACGTGGGTCTTACTAATAGGCAATTTACAAGAAGACACCGAAAGCACAATAAGCAAAGTACTGCATGTTAGTGTACCTTCTTTCTAATTAATTGGGCTCGAACATGTGCCTCCAAAATGTGGGACTTGCGGATGTCTCCGACACGGAATAGAAGACAGTACTCCCCATCCCTGAGACAGATCACTGCGCTCCTCGAGAAGAGAAGAGTAGTATTACGCTTTTTAGCACGCGCCAGCTTCGCGAAAATAAGACCCACCTATGGACAAGAGAAACTAGTTTTGAAATAACGTTCCAAAACTTTGGGAGCCGAAGTCCGTAGACCTCGACTCCAAGTTAGAGAGAGGAGTCAGTGCAATACGTGGAATACGGAAGCGTGCCACTGAAAGCTCCAATCACTAACCAGCCTCGGGTTTTGGCGGGAATTTGTACCTTGCGGCGGATTAGCTGGGCTCTTATATGGGCTTCAACGATATGAGACTTTCTCATGTCACCCACTCTGAACATGAGACATAGTTGGCCATCTCGCAAACAGATAACAGAGTTCCGGGAGTACAGCAGGGTTTGAGTCCGCTTTATTGGTCTAGACATCTTTGCAAACACGATGCCCACCTAGAATTAGAACAACCTCGCTGCATTGTTTGCTGTTGACAGATGGACTTTGCACCATCTGTTATTTCGGTAAATCTGGAGGAAATATTTGCTTATTTGCTCTTCTCGTTACAATAACGGCGTCAAAGCGTTAAAAATAATTATTACTTTTGTAATTTCTGAACCATCAATTCGTCTATAAAAAGTCGATAAAACGGTAGAGGCAATAATTATTAATTATTTTAAGATCAACATCTGGCGGGATATTATAGAAGATTCGCTACGTTAATACGATTGGCCAATAGCCAAATTTATATTAATAAACCCATCTTATAAAGCAGGAAGTTTTTTTTTTATCATCTGACGTGGTGTAACAACCTTTTTACCTTCCCAATAATAGACACTTGTATGCGAAGATTGAGCAATATTTGTTTTAACTGGTATGTTTACGCCTGTGTTTGCTTAAGTTCAGCGTTTAATTTATGGGTCGTTACAATGATATAGCCGGTGAAGTCCCGGTACAAGCAAACACCTAATTATTTATGTGGTGGTAGCAAAAGGTAATAAATAAACTCACCATAAATGCCTGGATGAAAACGCCAACGATGCTCTGAAGGCACATTATGAAAATGGCTTCGGGGCACTCTTCGTTCGTAGTCCTGGATCCATAGCCGATCGTGTGCTGGGTCTCGACGGAGAAGAGAAAACAGCCGGTAAAGGTCTTTACGTTTGCGAGGCAGGGGATGAAATCGGGGTCTTGTTCGTCGGGATTCAGGTCTCCGTGGGTGAAGATGATGAGCCACCAGAGAAGAGCGAAGACTAGCCAGGAAAGGATGAAGGAGAGGGCGAACACGAGCAGCGTCCAGCGCCACTGAGCGTCCACGAGGGTCGTGAAGATGTCCTGAAGGTATCGGCGTCTGCGCTTGGCTACGTTCCATTGGACTACGTTGCAGTCTCCGTGCTTGAAGATGACGCGCTTTCGGACGCGTCGGGCTGCGTATCGGGCTTGACGGTATCTGGAAAATAGAGAAACGAGTTTTTAAACGCATCGATAGGTACTTTGGTGTATATTTATAATTGATTTTGATCTTGATTTGATTTTTTTATTTAATTTTATTAGGTATTTATTTACACACTAGCGGTCCGCCCCGGCTTCGCACGGGTATTAAACAAAAATTTCAGAAATTTTACACACTAACACGATGGGTTTCACAGTTTTCATACGGATCCCTTACTTTTTTAACAGCATTGGGGTTTTTGACATTGACTCGACACTCCATAACTGACACTGGCCGTAGAGAAAAAGCAAGCACCGTGCGATATATACATTTATTCAACCTCTTTTTCTATTATAGAGTGTCAGTTATGGAGGTTGAATATACAGCGCACGGTTTAATTATTGAATTTTTCATGCGGATCCCTAACTTTTATGAAAATATTATATGCCTATGTTCATCACAGAAAATTAAGGATTCTAATGGTGGAAGAATTTTTCAAATCGGTCCAGTAGTTTCGGAGCCTATTCAATTCAAACAAACAAACATACAAACAATCAAATCTTTCCTCTTTATAATATTAGTATAGATTCTTGTAAATTTAATTGTTTCTCAAATATGGCCTGATTAATTTATTTCTATAAAATCATTTATAGTTGTCTGAAATAAATGCATTGAATGGCATTTAATTAAATTAAAACATCATTCCGTAATTTTTTAATCTCATCGTATGTCTCTGACAAAAATGTTTTACATCTTCTGAAAACTGAAAATCTAATTGAACGATAGATCTCGAAATGTAATAAAGTGTGAAGAATTTTAATCGCCATTATCAGCACATGAAACATGTTTATTATCAGCCGCGTCCATTAGTACCTATTGTCTGAAGCAGTTTATTTCAATGATTTTTTGCTTTGTGAATTCTAGTTATAATGTTTATTCTTTTCTGAAATATCTTCATCTAAAATTTTTATTGTACATTTTCGCTCCAATTTTTAGGCTACCTAAATTAATTTTCACCATTTTTACTTCAGCAAGGTTTTATAAACTTTATACCTACAGTTATGCTATATTGTAGTAACGAGCCTATTGCTTACTTTAGCTAGCTGCTTAGACGTTTCATAAGTTAACGAATGTTATGTAAATTAGGAAAATATATACATATGACCTAAATGCCCTAGAGTTCTTCTTTAGAATCCATTGCAAATCGTAGTATTCAGGTTTGTACAAAATAATGTAGACATGGTAGATACCCGAGAGCTGGTTGGTACCTGGAGCAGCGCATCAGCATTGCCATACAGCGAGGCAATACCGTCAGCGTCTTGGGTACGCTTCCGACTGGTATTGATATGGATCAGTTGAGCATTAGATTCTTTGCAACAGTCTGCAGTGTATATAGTCCCTAAACAGAATTCGTTTTCTACCTTAGTGAAATTTTGAACTTCACCATTATTTTGAATGCACCACATAAATTTAGGTCAATTAATTCAGCTGAGCTACACTTTATCACACTTGATCATCACATCACTGAATCAATCCCATTGATCTGTATAATGACGTCAATATTATTAAAATAAACAATGAAAATATAATCCCAGCAGTAAGGATAATCTCTGCATAAACATCGTTTATCATTTTCAAGTAGGATTCGCCTTTGTTCCTTTTAATTGGCATTAAGGTAAATAATAATACCTCAATTTAGATTCTATTAATAAATGTTTTGGGATTCCCTATAAGGAAGTAGGTGGGTAAATGATAAATTTGCAAAAATGTCTATTGTACGTTTATTTCCTGAGAATTAATTGGGTTATTTTTCCAATGAACAATTCCGCTTGTGGGCGTTCTGAAACTGAAGTATGGCTTTATATTATTTAAAAGCTTTCCATTAAGTCCACTCTACTAGATAAAAGTGCTGACTGATTTTATTATTTATTGCGTACATTAGCACTCTAGCCTTTTTATCAGTTCAACAATAGATGGCCACTCTATATTTTGCCCACTCAATATTTTATCAACATTAAAAGCTAAGTATTTTTTAGTAACAAAGAAAAATACAATGTATTAAAAACTTTTGATATAGATATTGACTTGTACCTGATTGCTCTGGCGTTGTTTAGTTCTCGCATTAAAATATCGTGCAGTATTTCCATATTCATCGGCAATTACTCCTAATTATCTCGTAAGTACTCGTACCTATAAATATAAGTCTTAAGCAAATAGACATTTGAATAAAGGACTTTGAGTAGATATGATGATTATTCAAGTTGAGTATTGTTTCTATATAATCACGAGTTGGCTAATAATTGAGGAAAATCAACATTCTTAGGAAAAATCTTTTCCTGTTACAACTTTGTTGTCCTATCCTTCCACATAAAGTTCTACCATTTGGTTACCTATTTCCTCGAATAATATGCAAGTTATACAGTTGATCATCGGCCAGTATTTCGCAAGAGGCTTATTGTCAATCAGATATAAATAAGTGAAAAGCGTTGACTTTCCTGAAAAGCTGTTTGCCAAATCAAAGCTCAACTTCATATAAGTCTTCGTACTACATAAGTTTTCGTACGTCTACTTCGTATCACCTTCGGAAGTTTATGCGCTAAAATACTTTTTATACAGTGAACTAAATAAGTAAGTAAAATTGAAATTGGAAGGAGGAAAGATTTGATTGTTTGAATTGGATAGACTCCGAAACTACTGGACCGATTTGAGTAATTCTTTCATCATTGCCTGATGAACGCAATAGAATATTTTCAAAAAAGTTAGGGATTCGTATGAAAACTTCAATTATGTATAACCCAACGTGTATGTGTGTGAGTGTAACAATTTATAATTTGTTCTTAAATACCCTTGCAGAGCCGGCGGTAGTGTCAAATATGGTTAGTCCACATTTCGGAAGAGTCAGCGATAGTTAACGTTCATTGTGACGGCAGATTATTTGACAGGCTTGACAAATATGGACATACCCTTAGGTGTGACTGAAAATTTAAGTTATGCAAGCTATTTTGTCTTTTGAAACCTTTTCAAATCGATTATCTATAGCTGAACGATAAATGTAAATTGATTGCCTCTTATCAACTTTAATAAATGTTAAAATTATAAACCAGCATTTTCGATTTTCGCAAACCTAAGCCGTGTCTAACGTACACTGCAACAAACTTCTAAGGATCTAAAGGTTTTTTTGAGCCTGTATAACTTATGTCTTAATTACTATGTCCCGGTTGCAAAAAGTCCGGACTTTATAAAAGTCCGGATTTTTAGAAAATCCGGAACAAAAAAAAACACGGAATTAAAAATAAGAAATTTAATTTATTACAAAAAAAATCTTCGTCTATGGAAAAGGACTGTGAAATTTTGAAAATTATAATTTTACTTGCAGTCCGTTTCTTGCCAAGATACCCTATATGATTTTTTGATCTAATTAATTTAGAGTGCTTATAAATCGATTTGATCTATGGACCGGATCTGGTTACTTCGCAGCGTACTAAATTAGACACATTCAGGCCGTTTCCGACATAAACCACAAGACATGAAAAGCGCGTGGTGCAAGCAATTAAAGTTTATAGTGCAGAAATCTTGTTTATTCAATATGCTATAGCTACTTTGCGAAAGATCCACGCCCATAAAACTGATTCATAATAAAGTACCTAAGTATTTTAATACGAGTATATACCTTCAAAAAATTCAACGTAAATTTAAAGAAATTATTTACTTTTCCACAACGGTAGCCTGCCCAGTGTTGGTCATAGGCATCTCACTGATTCTTCCATGAATTAAAATCCAAAGCCAGTTGGATCGACGCTATAGCAAATGTGTCCGTTCCGATCGCCACACGATAGTTTCCTCGGTTGCTTTACGTTGTTGGGTCTAAGCTGGTCAGGTCATCTTAGCCCACAGGTTAGGTGCTACAGACTTGACTGTAGTAATTTAGATAAAGTATGCTGATTTAGATTATTTCAACCGTAACAAGCACATGGGTTAGCCCTACTGTAGATATTCAGTTTTGGGTTCGAATACGCCCACTTGGTGACGTCAGTGTACGATGTCACTGAGCTGATAGATGCAGGCTTATTGGAAGTGTCAGTTCAGTTCCCGGAATAGATTGGAAGGTTAAAAGTCCAACGATAGTTTTCCACCAAGTTTCCATCAAGTATGTTTGGTAAAAGCAACACGTAGTTATACATACGAGTATGATGCTTTAAAATTTATTAGCAACAGGTCGTGTCTCTAATACGTGGCTTGTTGTACCTTGAACTTATGCTATTTCTATAAAAAGTGAGCTGAGTACGTCATTTGGTTTCTGGTGACAGCCTTAACGATGCCATTGTTCTAGCCAGTAACTGTATGTATATTGGTTGGTTTAGCCCTCATTCGTATACCTTGGTGGTCTTGCAAGTAGAAATTTAGTATTAGTGACAGCGGAAAAGAACATTTTTCCAGCTAAAGTACAATTCTGAGAACTAAATGGTAGTTGCTACATACAAAGAGGTAATTAGCATATCTATCAGCTGCTGCCAAATATTTGCGAAGCGTATTTATCTGCGAATGCAAACTTGCTGGACTCTTCGCAAATGTCTTTTGTTTCAGACATCCTTGAAATTCTGTTGTAAAATCCTTTCAAAACGTATTTAAACGATCCAAAACTTTTTTTTTTCCGAGAGTTATTTAAACTTACTTCTGTAGTTCTTCGGCCCAGGCAGATTCCGATGAGTTTATGGGCTTCCCAGTCATCAACATAGAAACTTGGCTGATACATTTTTTTAGTCCCGACATTCTTTTGCACGTAAAAATGTTTGATTTACTATTTCGTCTACAAGCACTCTTTCAAGTCTCGTAAGTTAAACTAGCACTTTCACAAAATTAAATACTTATGTTTTATCACTTTAATGGAATACTGTACGGGAATAGGACTTTACACAATTGTCTCTATATCACCTAGGAGCACATTGATTAGTGATTCACTGAACACTTCTTTGATATCGAATAGCAAAACCACAAATCTACTCATCGTTCCAAAACTCATTTTGGAGTAGAAATGGCGACGTTTTGAAGCCCGTGTTTATCACTTTTCCCTACAGCGACTGAGGGGAATTGGTCCAAGACTGAGACGATTTAATAAAACAGATGCGAAGATGCTCGCAAGCTGCGCTGTCCCGTGCCAAAGACGCTTGTGGCGCCGAAACGTCGCGACGTTTGTCTAATCTATTTCTTGAATAAAAACTCTGGTTTTCACTCTGCATGTGATGCAAACATTATGGCTTTATAGTACTAGCCTGAAGACATGGAGGCTAGTATAAATATTTTGACTGGGCTTTCAGAGCGATAATATAAAAACACTCACAGTTAATAAACAAATGGAGATGTAGAACCCACATTAGTGTGTACTATTAAACATTAATAGAAGTTTGTTTAGCATCGTGCTTGATAGTAAAATTGCGAAATAAAAGAAACTTTCCTTTGTTTACGCGATTTACGTCACCTTTGGCTCGCATTAGGCTTCCTAATGATATTTATTCAGACTACCGTTTGTAGATCTCCTTTCGAATGCAAAACAATGATTTCACAAACGCACAAAAGTGTGACGAGGAGGTTATTGTGCATTAATTCAGTTCTTTTTAAAGTTTCTAGAAGGAATTTGCAGTCAAATTACATTGGGTTATATTTTTCCCCTCCCCAGTCTATATTTAGACTTAGGTACATTTTGTTACATCAATGCCCTCATAATAAAATAATAACATCTTGACAAGAATAATAGAGTTTAGGTACTGACGTGGTGCCTTACAAATTTTATATTTGGCAAATACATTATTGGCTTCTGTTGCACACCAAAATTAGGTATCTAATATCGCAATTTGACGACCACGATCAAGCTCTTATCACGTATCGTAGGTACACTTTTTGCCTTCATCATCATCATAAATGAAATCCCTTGGTACCGTTGTGAAGATGGATGACCGAAGAAATGCCAAAACTACTGAATAATTCGGTAAATAAATAAATGAGCTGAACAAAAAATAAACAAAGGTATAGTCCGCAATAATAATTAAAATATTTTGAATTTTATTTAATTATTACAATATTTGCTTTTTAAAATATTTTGAAAATGGTCAAAAAAATGACCGTTCCCCCCCCCCCTATCTCCGAAGATTGCAGAGCGATCGACGTGATATGTACCAAGTGTTTGTAGGTATTGATCTATATTTTATAGGAAAAATATAGAGAAGTCTGTAAAAATAATACTTTTTGAAATATGGTCAAAAAAGGGCGGGAAAAATTTCTAAAGGGGTGACTACCCCCCCGAGTTGGGTATCAAATGAAAGGTATTGGTTTGTACATTCCAATGCAGTTTTTGAAATTCCGATAGATTTTATACTTTTTGATATATTTTGAAAAAGTTCGAAAAATTGACCGGTACCCCCCCTCTATCTCCGAAGATTGCAGAACGATCGATTTAATATGTACCAAGTTTTTGTAGGTATTGATCTATATTTTACAGGAAAAATATAGAGAAATCTGTAAAAATAATACTTTTTGAAATATGATCAAAAAAGGGCGGGAAAAATTTCTAAAGGGGTGACTACCCCACCGAGTTGGGTATCAAATGAAAGATATCAGTTTGTACATTTTAATGCAGTTTTTGAAATTTCGATAGGTTTTATACTTTTCGAAATATTTTGAAAAAGGTCAAAAATTTGACCGTTCCCCCCCCTCTATCTCCGAAGATAGCAGAGTGATCTATATAAAATGTACTAAGCGTTTGTAGATATAGGTCTATATTTTACAGGAAAAATATAGAGAAGTCTGTAAAAATAATACTTTTCGAAATATGGTCAAAAAACGAATTTTCATACAATGGGGGCTATTTCATTGAGAGCAATATCAAATCAAAGGTATGGATTTCGACAATTCAAAACAGGTTTTAAAAATCGTCTAAGTTTCATACTTAGTGAAATACGTAGAAAAAAGTCGAAAAAATAATTGTAGGTACCAACCCAGTTACCTACCCACTAATCTCTGTAGTAACTGTAATAGTAGGGTTCCACAGCGCCACGAAACCGTTGTTCTCAAAATTTTAAAGTCCATACCCAATGTATTCCACTGCGCTCGAAGAATATTTAGATAATAAGATTATTGAATTCATGAATTCCACCGTGCTCCAAAAAAATATGAGAAGAGTAATGTATCCTGGATAATCCACACAACATCATTTAGCGACAAGCTAAGCAAGCTTGTGTAATTCGTACTACTACGATATCTGTTATACTTAATAAAGTATATATAAGTATCACATTAGATGATTTATTTTTGTGTACGTAGAAAAGGACTAGAACACTCGAACAAATAATCTGCAGATCTTACAAATATTAGTCCCGAGGCGGGAATCAAACCGCAACCTCCTGCGTTGTAAGCCCACCGCGCTAACAGGTCGTCAATATACGTACCTACCTAAACGACAAAAGTTCAAAACCCTCGGCGCGCGAGTTACACTCGCACTTGTCGTACTTGTTTTAATGCAGCACAATTTTATGTTATCAGCTAGAATAGAAAACAAAACACGACTGTTGATATCTAATATAGATAGCACTCAGTCGCTGTATTTTTGGGTATCCACTTGTGTTGATTGTTTGTGACATTGATTAATTCGCGTATTGTACCTACCTACTAGTTGAATGGAGCCAATTCAAAACAATGTGAATCCATTTTGTTTTTGCCTGAAAATTACTTTGTTTTTTAGGTTTTCCATTGACTCAACACAACTAGTTATTGAAATGGAAGCAGAGCGATTTTTTGAAGAGGAACTGAATAAGAAATTAAATGTTTTGAATTAATTTATCCTCATAATCTCATAAAAGTGTGTGATAATTTTTAGGTTTACACATGATGGTGGTAGGTCGTTAGTTATACAACAAGCTGAGCTTCCCTGAATTCGTGGAAACAGTTGGAGTTGAACTGCTCGTCCGTTCAACGTACGCAACACAAAGTTCATCAACAGGTCACCTTCGAGTTGGAAGGTTGGCTGAAAAGAAACAGCTGCCATATCTGGCTTCCTACTACAACTCTGGTATGTAAACACAGGTAGCTGTACTAAATGTTTATAGTAAGTGCGTACTTACATCTTACAGCTGACAAGGGTTATGAGTTTTTGCAATACTTTTGTGTGATTTTTTCTTAACAAAACCAACTAAGGTGTTGGTTAGTAGTGATTATGATTTTTTATTTTATAAGTACCTACCTACATTTTTACCTGAAACTATTTATAGATGAATTGGATGGTACCTGAAGTTTGATTGAAGTGGTATCAATTAAACCTAAAGATTTGTACTAACTGTCAGCTTCAATATTTCGATGGTGTCCAAAACGTCAAACGTGTTTGTATTTTTCATTTCGGATAGTGTCCGAAAATTTTGTGTCGCAATCGTCAGCAAACCGTAGGGTATCTCCGCGATATCCATAATTCAGAACACACAAGATGCTGGATTTTTGTGTAATTAATGTTTTTTGTTTAATTAATATGAACAAATTATTAATAAAAAAAATTGTCAGTAAATTCAACTATTTCAATTGTAAATATAGATATTGTTTCCTAATTTTGTTAATAAATTGTAATTTTCTTTGTTAATAAAGGTTGTATCTCATAAAATTTAATGGCTTGATTAATCAAGGCCCACGTCTATGATCAAGTAACAGTTTTGAGACTGTGCCAAATACTAACCGTTCAAATCTACGGTCAAATTTAACCACTGACGAATATGTGACATTAGAAATATTCGTCCTTAGTGAAGAGCGCTGTTGCCAACTCGGTCTATGTGGCTGCCGGAAATAGCTATACCTACCAACAGATATAATGAGGATGGTATGGCAGATACTTCAGAACGAAATCAGCTATAGTTTCAGTGTAGTCTTGCTATTCGATGGTAGATGGCACCTCTATGTAAATTAACGCGAAATTGTACCAATTTCGCTGAGCTTAAGCAACTAGGTTTTGTTGAAGTTTTTACTTTTGAATTAGTGGTTACCTTGGTATTTTCTGTTATTCGGTTTTGTTTAAGTTTTCATTCATTAATTTCGTCTCATTTTATCTTTGTTGACATAAATACTTGAATTTTAAATACAGCACAGTTAAAGAGTTAGAGATACTTGTAAATTGATGCTCGAAACTATTCGTTATCGAAACAAATAAAAACTTAAAGTCACACCTCAATTATTTTCCTCAAAATTTTGCCAAAAAGTAAACGAAATTTTTTTAATGGTACGTTCCATAGTTCAATGAATTGATAGAACTGGTTGTAATATCACGATTTATTGGGACCACGAACGATGCAAAAACATCAGCAAAAAAACGTAAGTAATTTTACCTGATGGGTTACTAACCACCAGATTGCAAATATAACGGAAACTTTGATAGATTGTGCTGGTACTGTCTGTAATACTACAGACAGTACCAGCACAATCTTTTTTGGAAATTAAATATATTCTATACAAATTCTATCATCAGCTAGCATTACTTGCGAATTCATCATAATTCTATCAAATCGCTCTCAATTTGGCACAAATCCAATTCATTATTGTTCCAACGTCAGATTGATAGTATAATGCTATCGTTGAACTGATGACCGGGGTCAGATCCTGGTTCTGGGCAGATTCGGAACAACTGGTAGACGCCAGGTGCCTGGTAATTGGATTTATCAAACATGGTTTCATAGACTAGAGGGAATAAGAAAGAATGAAAGATTAAGTTATTATAATAGATAGGTAGTGTATAGATATGAATCACGGCAAAAAACGATATTATCTAGTTTAGTATTTTATTATCTATGGTATTATGAATCTATATAAAATTAAATGCATCTACCACTCTAACATAATCACGAGGGCCATCATAAAGATAGATAATCATAACTTAAACCAAATGTGATGATGTAGGTACCTAATTGTAGGGTGAAATTATGGTGTTCATTATTTAATCATCATCATCATCATCATCAGCCTATGTTAGTCCACTGTTGGACATAGGCCTCCCCTAATGAGCGCCATAGCGCCCTGTCTTCGGCTTGTCGCATCCAGCATCTGCCAGCAGTCTTTCGCAGATCGTCATCCCACCTGGCCGGAGGGCGTCCTACACTACGTTTACCGAGTCGCGGTCTCCACTCAAGAACACGTTTACCCCAGCGGTTATCGGTTCTTCGCGAAATATGGCCGGCCCACTGCCACTTCAGTTGGCTAATTCTCTGAGCTATGTCGATGACTTTAGTTCTCTGTCGGATGAATTGGTTACGAATCCTATCCTTCAGAGAAACTCCGAGCATAGCTCTTTCCATAGCGCGCTGAGCGACTTTGAACTGGTGGACCAACCCTATCGTGAGTGTCCACGTCTCAGCTCCGTAGGTCATGACTGGTAGGACGCACTGATTAAAAACTTTCGTTTTCAAACATTGCGGTATGGATGACGAGAAGACTCGACGTAATTTTCCGAACGCTGCCCAGCCTCGCTGGATCCTCCTCTTGGCTTCCTTCTCGAAATTGTTTTTACCCAACTGCAAAATCTGCCCGAGGTAAGTGTACTCAGAAACAATTTCGAGAAGGTGGCCATGTACGATCACCGGTCTTGGATCAATGTGGGCATTGATCATGACTTTGGTTTTATCCAAATTCATGCCAAGACCGATACATCGGGAGGCTGAAGCTAGACTGTCCAGCATCCGGTTCAGCTCCTCTAGCGACTCCGCCATTAAGACTATGTCATCAGCGAATCGCAGGTGGGAGATGTAGTCGCCGTTTATGTTGATGCCCTTGTCTTTCCAGTCCAGCGTCTTAAACATATCTTCCAACGCGCTCGTGAACAGTTTCGGGGATATGACATCCCCCTGCCTCACTCCTCTGCGCAGTTGGATCGGTTTAGTCTGCTGGTCCTGTACTCGGACACTCATCGTAGCGGCTTCGTAGAGACATCTCAGCACCTCGATATAACGATAGTCTACTTGGCATCGCTGTAAGGATTGTAGAACAGCCCAGGTTTCAACGGAGTCAAAGGCCTTCTCATAGTCCACAAAAGCCAGACACAGGGGCTGATTATACTCTTCGGACTTCTGTATAATCTGCCTCACTGTGTGAATGTGGTCTATGGTACCATATCCTCCGCGAAACCCAGCCTGCTCCGGTGGCTGAAACTCGTCGAGTCTCCTAGCGAGACGGTTCGATATAACTCGTGAGAAAAGCTTATAGACGTGACTTAGGAGCGAGATGGGTCTATAATTTTTAAGAAGGGTTTTATCTCCCTTCTTAAAAAAGAGCACCACCAAACTCCCACTCCACGCCTTTGGAGTTCTCCCACTGTGAAGGACGGCGTTGAAGAGGCTCTGTAACCCCTGTATAACAGGGTATCCTCCAGCTTTCAAAAGCTCTGATGTTATTCCGTCCTCACCGGGGGCTTTTCCATTTTTAAGCTGCCTCAGAGCTAACACGATCTCGTCTTGACTGATGTCTGGCAGTTCGTCGGTATAGTGGCGTATCAAGGTGGCTCTAGAATCGTGGTCGTCTCGTTGGGAACGGGGAGCATGTGCAGCGTATAAACGGCCATAAAAGTCCTCTATCTCGGCCGATATCTCCGGCTTCGACAATACGGTCCTTCCGTCGTGCGTTGAAAGCTTCGTCAGGTGGCTCCTTCCAAGCTGCTGAGTGAATACTTTGGACCCTCGGTTTCGCTCTATCGCCTCTTCGATGAGGCGTGTATTGGAGCTCCGAAGGTCGCGTCGTACCATCTTCGCAATTCGCTTGTTCAGGTCTGACCTCTCTGACGAAGTCGCTTGGGTGGTTTCCCGTCTTTTTGTCATCAGCCCAAGAGTCTCATCCGAGAGTTTGGACTTCTTACCAGTACGCTGCTTTTTGCAAAACTTGATGCCCTCGTCCCTCAGCGTTTCTACCAGATTGTGTAGGGTCTCGTCAGCGTCATCAGTGGGTTCCAAGGCAGCGAATCTATCCCCGAGAAGCTGCTGAAACTTCTCGGTGCCCGCCATGATTTGGATTGGGTTCGGTCGGAGCGTGGACTTCATCAGACGGTTTCTTTCAAGCTTCAAATTTATATTCAGAGAGCCTCGAAGGAGTCGGTGATCAGATCCGGTATTGAACCTGTTGATCACTGAGACATCTCTGAATATATGCTTGCTATCCGTCATGATGAAGTCGATCTCATTTTTTGTCACAGAATCGGGACTCCGCCATGTCCACTTCCTTTGGGGCTGTTTCTTAAAGAAAGAGTTCATTAAGAACAGCCCCTCTTTCTCGAGGAAGTTGACGAGCATTTGTCCCCTGTTATTTCGAACACCAAAACCATGCGGGCCTATTCGGGATTCGTTGCCAGTCTGGGTTCCCACCTTGCCGTTAAAGTCCCCCATAACAACGTTGAAGTGAGCCTTGGTGGTGTGATGTAAGGCTTTGGATATGTCTTCGTACATATCCTCCACTTCATCATCCGAGTGTGCCGAGGTCGGTGCGTAGACCTGAATGACCTTCAAGCTGTAGCGCTTAGACAGCCGAAGGATCAGGTACGCTACCCTGGTCGACACACTGGAGATTTCTTCGACGTTGTTAGAGAGGGCCTTATTGACGAGGAAACCTACGCCACCCTGGGATGTTTTATCACCCTCGCGAAAGTAGAGAAGATGGCCCGAGTCTAAGGTTACAGTGTCCTCCCCCTCTCTACGGACTTCACATAACCCTAGAACATGCCATTTAATGTTCTCTAGCTCCACTTCCAACTGCGCTAGATGGTGATCAAGCCTCAGAGTGCGTCCGTTAAACGTTGCCAGGGTCAGTGTGTGTGGGGTGTGGTAGCCTAATGTAGCCCGGAGATTCCTAGCACCCCCTGCCCCGCCGTTACCGTGGCCGCTACCATGGCCAGGAATAGCGAGGCGGCCGGGAACTGGGGGCCATTTTGTGGCGGTTCTTATCATTGGGGGTAATTGCCCATAATCCCCACGCTGGGCATGCGGGTTGGGGATCGCAGTTTAGTGGAGTAGTTCTGCAGAGGGCGCTGCTGCCCGCCCCCCGGTGTGTTTCCCTTAGTCGCCTCTTACGACACCCACGGGATGAGTTGGGGTGGTGAAATTCTATATTATGCCGTCACCACACGGCATTATTTAATAATAATAAGTAATTCTAATCTTTGGCGCTCATCAGGGGAGGCCTATGTCCAGCAGTGGACTATTATAGGCTGTCGATGATGATGATGAAGTAATTCTAGACAATATACACAGGTTAAACACAAAAAGTTAATATTCGCAATTAATTAATGAAACGATGAGTTTCTATAATAAAATAGACTCTACCATTGGACGGTAGAGTCTCAACTTTATCTAAACAGATTTCTAGTTTTTCGTCAACCTATGATAGTTTATGTACTAAAGTAGACTTAAACAGATTTTACTATACTAAAATAGATTTTAAACTCAAAGTTTTTTTCGGGTGATATTTTTCTTTTTTCTAAAAGTGTGCATGCTTTGTAAAAAATCCTACGTAAGCTGTAATGCAGTTATTTTGTTCTCTTGGGAAAACCTGGTGAAGCTTAGATCAACGAATAAAACTTTAGTTTGGTTCTATGATCACATTAAATTTGTCTAGCCATTTAGAGACCTATGTATGGAATTCAATGTGGGGTTTGGCCATGACTCAATTGTTGCTTATTTAGTACGTATAGTACGATAGCCATCATGTCGGTGTTATCGTATACTTTGTGATGTTAAACAGATGTTAAATACTTTTAAATACAATTTGTGTCAACCTTCTATGATCTATTCAAAGGAATAGGATTCTTTTTTTGGAAAATAATAAATAAATAATACCGGACAATCCACACAGCATCATCTAGCCCCAAGCTAAGCGGAGCTTTTGTTATGGGTACTAGATGACTGATATACATAATACAATATAATTACATAGATATATATTTTTTTATTATGTATAGAAAACGACCAGAACCCCCTGAACAAATATCTGCAGTTCGTACAAATATTTGTCCCGAGGCGGGAATCAAACCCGCAAGTCGTCGCAGGCGGACCTTCGCCCACCGCGCCACAGAGGTCGTCAATTATTATGATAAACGGCTGTTTGTTCAGATACGATAAATATCTTTGATTTTCTCGTAAATAGTCTGAACATTGGAAAAGATGATTTCATTGTTAACAATCCGGCCTTTATGTTTATATATTTATTGAAATCGTTGAGCACATGTGAACTTCGAGCTGTGAAAATTATGATGTATTTAATTGGTCTGGACTTACGAAGTGGAATAAATTGACGCTGGTAGACCCACCAATGTTCATATACCTACAAATTCGACCAAGGAACTAGTTGAACTTTATAAATTCATTGTAAACGACTAGCAGTCTGCCCCGGTTTCGCAATGTAACTCAACGTAATTTTTGTTAAATACCCTAACAAAAATTACATTGGGTTACATTACGAGCATTAAAGTTTTCCGGAAGTTTTTTTAAAAATATTCTATGTTTATCAAGGATAATGTAAGATTCTACTGGTAGTTTCGGAGCCTATTCAAGTCAAACAAACAATAAAATTTTACCCTTTATAATATTAGTATTGATTATTTTAAAATTTTACTTTACATATTCACGGGTATTTATCGCGACTTTTTTTCCCGACGACGATCGTTGTGAGCCGAATTTTTAAAGCTGGTGAATATCTGGCGCAGCGCATCAGCATTGCCATACAATGAGGCAAAGCAGCCAGCGTCATGGGAACGCTTCCGACTGGTATCAGTTGACCCACCTGTAGATTGTTTGCCACAGTCTGCAGTTGACTCAATTATTACAATTGCAAAATTTTCTTATTTGTTAATTTTTATTTAAGATTGACAGCTCCAGTAAACATGCCTATGGTACTTATGTATACAAATATTATTTGCTACGGCAATCATGTTCTTATCTAGATATTATCTAGCTTGAGTTATTATCACCTTAATTATGTGGCGTCATCTACGAAGAATTAAAAATATAAATCACAATCAGCTTCTGTGTACAATTCGTTCTATGATTCATGTACAGTGACTCATCTAACGTATGTTACTTTACGTTTTACGTACAATTTTCTGTATGCTGTAAGTAAAATTTTGTCGGATAAAATGTTTACCTTGAGTGTAAAAAACGTGGTAGCGAATAGAAAGAAAGAAAGAAAATACTTACATTTATTTTTACCCATCATATACCTATAAAAGATAGCACAGTATATTAAAACTAAATAAGAACACAAAAACGGCAGTAAGAAAGATTAAAAAAATATTTAAAGTTAGGTAAAAAAGGGTCCCCACCTCAGCATTTGTAGCATTCGCCTAGGCATTATGCGACGCTGGTTTTCAGGTGGACCCCGGTATAGGTACTTAAATGGATCTCACAAATTTGATAAATGAGACTTATAATATCATTGCTTGGAAGTTCATTTAATTCTCAAATTGTTTTATTTTTTTTTCATTCTAATTTTTTTATCACCACATGAATAGTCTGCAAAATGTTACTTATTATTTGCAAGCAGGTAGGTACCACCTAGTTTCGTAAATGAATTTATGAATTTTAATGTTTTCTTGACTTTGAAATTTTCTTAAAAGCGCTGTATAAAAGTGTACAAGAGATTGTGTCTCAGCAGTGCACAAACATTTTTAATAATTTAATAATTTTTGAGCTACGAGTAAAACGCTTAATTTTTACTCAAATACACAAGTTGCAACACTAGCTAAAGATGTTGGCTGGTGTTGCAACTTGTAAATTTTCATAATAGGTATTGTTCCGAATATTCTTTGCATATTCACATACATATAGGTTTATATCTGTGTTTGCTGCTTTGTGACGTTTTTGAGACAAATGATTATTTATATTCTTTCTAAAATTTGTCATACGCTTACAAGGTAACGACAAATGACCTAAGTCAAACTCAAGTCCTCAACGACTTATTTGTATTGAATGAAAATTGCATAGGTTATAAAAAATAAATATAGGTACCTATAGTTTGAAACATATTATAAATTATACTTATTCAGTGAAATTTTCGTGGAAGCTATTTCCATTTCATTGCTTTAGTCAACCAAAACGTGATAAAATATTTATATATTATATCAAATTATAAAAATAAAATGTGAAAAATCAAGCATATAATGCCAAAACTCAACAGAAATTGGGGTTTATACATTTGGGAAATGAATGAAAACCCGGGGAGCCTCGGTACCCACGGACACGGTTCTCTCTCTCTTCTATTATTGTAATTTCCTTTGTTAATAAATATACCACGAATTAAGTTTTCTCAAAAAAGGCATGAACCTTTTCATTTTCGTAAAGACGTCAGAAACAATTCATGGTCTTATTTACTCAGGTGGTTTTTATTTCGTCTGGCCACTGCTTAGCGACTATGACAAAAATGTAAACTATATATAACCAATACCTTCAATAAATTCTTTATTTTCAAAAGTGTAAAACCTTTATGAACATAGAAAATTACAATCTATCTATTAAATACATTGTATTATGTATATCAGTCATCTAGTACCCATAAGACGAGCTCTGCTTAGCTTGAGGCTAGATGATGCTGTGTGGATTGTCTAGCATTATTTTTTTTAAACCATGTTAGTGTTTTATTACTTCGTAGGGAAACACATTAAATTAAAAAGTTTCCCTTTAAAATTATTTGAAAGATATCTATAGCAGGATAATCAAATCATAGCACTGGAGGAAGTAGAAATTATAAATAAACTAGAGCGTAAGAACTTATCACAGAGTCATAAAGTAAACTTCCGCGAAACTAGAATTTACAACAGAGATTGTTATTGAAACTTTTAGTAGCAGATTACGTGCGATAAAGCTCCATTTCAAACAGTAAACAAGAAACGAGGTTTGGCTTCAGATAATTAAACTATAAGTAACTCGGGTACCTACTAAGCTGAGAGTGATAAGGCATGCTTGACATATATATTGTAGTTAAATTATAAGTGCAATGTTTGTAAGCAAAAACAGTGCGGATGCAAGTTACATCACTTGTTGAATCCTTCCATCAATAAAAATTGCTTACAATTTTGTGTGAGACTTGACGCCAAGCAATCAACAGATCTATGGCGCTCATTAGGGGGGCCTATGTCCAGCAGTGGACTAATATGGGCTGATGATGATGATGATGATGATGAATCAACAGATCAACTTTTGATATTTTAGGTTTGTTTACGAAAATTTCACATCGGGTTTGGCTAGTATATAATGAATAATTTAATGCTTCCTTGTAAACATACATAACATCCGTTAAACAAACGGGATCTAATAGTAAGTAGCTCCTTGCCCCTTAAATTGTTATTTATGTTTTACAATATGCAATAATTTAGGAAAATAAATCTTAACAGCAGTGCTCGAGCGTCTCGTCATGCCAATACTGGAATGAACAACAAATTGTAAATCTGTCATAGAACATTATTATCATACTTTCTCTTGACTTGGTGAATGGAGTCTACAGATTTAAAGATCCATCTCCTACGTTAATATGCTCGCCTGGTACTTTGTGCATCAAATCACTGCACTTTTATGCGATTTTCTGCTATTTTATAAATAAGCTATGTTTATTATTAGATTTTGTATTCGCCTTGTAACCCAATTCTGAGGATCCGTACTTTTCGTCTTTCGATTCCAAGGGGGAACAAATTTGTTTTATCCAAAACTATGCAAAAACTCCAAATTGATAAGACGATACGCGAATTTTCTATATCTAAATAAACCTAGGTATATCTATACATATTATAAGGAGAAATCTTATTTGTTTGGTTTAAAGGCTCTGAAGCTCCAGTACCTTCAGAGCCTTTTAACCAACCTTTAAACCGATTTGAAAAAATCTTTCACCGTTAGAATCCCTACATTATCCCTAATAAGCGTAGGTTTTAGAATATTTTTAAAAAAGTTCACGTATACCTAAAACTTCAACAATGTAAACGAACGTGTATTTCTCGATGTGTAAAATGTAGAATTTACTTGTGTTGTCTTAAGCCGGGGTGGTTTATGCAGCAGTGTATGTGTTAAACAGTTCCAGTTAATATGTATGAGGGCTAATAATGTTTAGACAGGTGAGACTTATTTGCACTTTAATTTTCTCGGCGTGGCATCGCTTGTACACTTCATAGACATTGTGAATTGTTCTGGACATCACGTCCAGTCTGTGAAGCGAATGGCCTCGCCATGTTCTTGGTATGGTCGTGTTTGGAATCCGGGGACAATATTAGCGAATGCGGTGGGGAATTGAGCCCCTTTTCGACCAACAAGGGACGCAATTCGGCGGTATGTCGTTATGATTGATAAGTCGATATCTTTGCCAATTGTTGTTTCTAACAATTCTGTAGTTTTTGAATAGGAAATGGTTCCGAGGTGGCAAATCAGTCCCAATATCAAACTAAAATGGTAACTTTATTGATAGGGAATTTGGTCAGTCTAGTTTTGGTTTTTGTGCAAAACATCAAATTATCAACTAATAGTAAATCATCTGTATGTATGTACTGACCGTGTGGTGCCGGCATAGAATTTCACCACCCCAACTCTTCCCGTGGGTGTCGTAAGAGGCGACTAAGGGAATCACACCGGGGCCGGGGGGCGGGCAGCAGCGCCCTCTGCAGAACAACTCCACTGAACTGCGATCCCCAACCCGCATGCCCAGCGTGGGGCTTATGGGCAATAACCCCTAAATGATAATGCCATCTATGGCGTTCATTAGGGGAGGCCTATGTCCAGCAGTGGACTATTATAGGCTGGTGATGATGTATGTATGTAGTGAGTCCATCACGGTCAAACGGCTGAACGGATGTGGATTAACTATGATACCAAGATAGCATACATCCTGGATACTGCAGTGTTCCGTGGGATGATCAAATTTTGTATACTAATTTGCCACGGCGCAGTTTATGATATTTTTATCTATGCTTTTGTTGTCTTGCAGTTAAGACAACATTTATATCATGCAATGTTGCTACATTCTCCAATGTCAAAACTATGCATCTGTTTATAAACGCCGATAGCATGTCCCTGACCCGATCTATCTGTAAACTACTTGAGGTTTCTTATATTACGACTTGTGTGGCGCGGTGGGCGCAGATCCGCCTGCGACGCAGGAGTTTGCTGGTTCGATTCCCAACTCAGGACAAAAGTATGTGGATTCGTTCAGGGTAATCTGTTAGTTTTGTATGTATAATAAAAGTCTATGTAAGAATAAATTTTATCAGTCATCATCATTACCCCTAACACAGGTTCTGCTTAACTTTAGGCTAGATGATGCTGTGTGGATTGTCCAGCAATATTCTATTAATTATTCTATTAATAACTATCTAACAAATAACATGTACCTATTTTAGTTAAATTATTATATTATATTATATTTATGCTAGTTTTAACGATATATTATAATGGACCGTAGAATAATTTAAATAACACCTGTAACTTTTCAATAAATATTATGAAATAAATAAATTAGGCATATACGATATTAATATAAATTATATTATAATATTATATAGGTACATCAATAATAATTTATAGGCTGATGATGATGATGAAACATCAATAAGAATTTAATCTACTCGGTTTCATAAACTGGGAATTTATCGTGAAACACTAAGACACAATTGATAATACTTTATCTTCACTGATAAAAGGTATCTCCGCATTGGAAAAATGCGAATGGAAAGTTTGCTACGCGGAATTAACGATTTCGGGGAAAAGATCTAATCACTCGTTTTGCACATGTTTCTGAAAACATTGAAAAATTATGAGTATCCCAACAAAAGCTTAAATTTATAATTTTTACTACCTATAACAAATCAGTAATTCAAAGACTTATGCCAAAAGAGTTCTAGCATCTATTTAGAGTGCGTCTCGCAGCAGACAATACTTGTCTATCAATAATTTCTTGTGAAATCGTCGCCATGGTCTGAGGACATCCGTTTCCTTTGCAGACTTTTGCATGCGAGTATTAGATATATGAATATGAATATAATAGACACGGCCATAAGATTTTATAAACGGAAGAACCATTTTTGCATTATCATTAGTTTTATTGTTGATGACGTCAGTCTCTAACATTTTTTTTTTTTTTCGAATGGACTTTAATGCTGTTGACCGCAGATGGCCATGACAGCGTTACCGGACTTTTGGCGGGCGCAGAGGGCGCCACACCGGTAAAGTTAGGTTGGGGCAACACGCGCAAGGGCCACCACTTAGGTGCGAACCTCGGCTTGGGCTGTTGCCAGATGCTACAAGAGGGTATGGAGGTTTCGCCTAGGTGCACAAGTGCACCTATGGGCGGAAGCGGGGAATTCTTCGACCCCGCATCCGGCGGGGTCGGTTTTTGGTCGTGTGTGTAGTGTGCGGAAGCGAATCGGTAATAGTTGACGTCACCTCCGGGTTAGCGGCGGTGATTGGGTCAACGGGGTCACCGAGAACGTGTCTCGGTCTACGGAGGAGAATCAGTCTCTAACAATTCGGTTTCGTTAAAGAAGTACGAGTACATGCATGAATCCCTACGCGCTGTCAGCTGCTATTTCGTTTCGAGATCATACTCGTTTAAAATAATAAATAAATAATAATAAAACATCGTTTATTATGGAACATAAAACAATGTTGCAGGTTAAAAATAAAAACGATGCCTCTGCCGAAGTTTAAAAAACTATATCGTTGATGACAACGCCCTCCTGAAGGTAAAGAAATATATTTATAAATTAAGTTACATACCTACAAATTATGCAAGGTCACCGATTTAACAAACATTATAATTATAGATCATCATCATCATCATCACCAGCCTATAATAGTCCACTGCTGGACATAGGCCTCCCCTAATGAGCGCCATAGATGGCATCATTATTTGGGGGTTATTGCCCATAATCCCCACGCTGGGTATGCGGGTTGGGGATCGCAGTTCGGTGTAGTTGTTCTTTGTTGTCAGCAAATAACATAACATGAAGTATAGTATTATACGTATTGTATAGGTAACTCAAATCCATCGAGATTCGTTTAAAGACAGCCTTTTCAGATAGAAAACACCTGACATAATTAGAAAATGTGTCGCCACTTTAAAGCTTGTTATGGAATCTACATTTTTCTGTTGACTGTACATGCAGAAGGCGCTGCTGCCCGCCCCCCGCTGTGTTTCCCTTAGTCGCCTCATACGACACCCACGGGAAGAGTTGGGGTGGTGAAATTCTATTCCGGCACCACACGGCAATAATTATAGATACCAATTTAGATTTATAAACAAAGTAAAAAAAGAATCAACCGAAAAGATAACAAGCTAAGTTTACCAATTATTGACCGTATGTTTTTACCATTTTCGACCTGTAGTAGAGTACCCAAAAAGAATCAGTAAAAACTATAACCTTCAGCTACCCATAAAACAAGATTGATGTAAAATCCGTATTAAAAATTAAAAACAAAAAAGTCAAGATCATTCTCAAGTACAAAACTCTAATCACAGAAACCCTCTGAAACATGAAGGTTGTAATTAAGGCAATTCCATTGGAAAAGTAATAAAGAGCAGACGAAGCCATGCAGGCGCCGCTCGCACTTGACCTTTACAGAATACATTATAGTTCTTATTTCATCTCCGTGTAGAGAATTCCATAGCGAAGCGCTATGGCACGCATGACCCAATAAATTGTAAAATGGCGGCAGTACAGTCAGCAAATAACATAACATGAAGTATAGTATTATACGTATTGTATAGGTAACTCAAATCCATCGAGATTCGTTTAAAGACAGCCTTTTCAGATAGAAAACACCTGACATCATTAGAAAATGTGTCGCCACTTTAAAGCTTGTTATGGAATCTACATTTTTCTGTTGACTGTACATACAGTAATTAACTTGCAATAGAATACCCTGATCTTTAAATAGAATAGCTATCTTCAATTTCATTGCCCTTCGAATAAACGGAAGTTTATCAGGGTCTCAGTTGATTGCAGCCCGTACATTTTATGATCGGACTAAAGTCCTTCATGAAATGCATTTGCAAGGTTGGTGCTGTAACCTCGGAAAATCTTGCGCTGCAATTTTTGGGTTGTTTTAAAACTTTGAATGAGTTTTCTCTTAAGATTCTTGGATACATGAAAATATTTCTTTGAAGCATTTTCGAGTAAAGAGTTTGTAATGTACTCACTTTAGGAAAAGGTTGAAGGAGCTATCATTTCTGGTCGTTGGGACGTCCTTGACGCTGGACGGCTCACTGCGAACGCCTCGCAAGGAGTTCCTCAGCTGCCTTGGAATCGAAGCAAGAAGCCCGCTGCTATTCCTTCGCTGATTCAGACTCTTGGACCGCGTCAACTTCCCATCTTCCAAGTCGCAAGTATTAGGCGATACCTCATCATGGCTCTTGGATATGGTAGTCGAAGACGCGTTGGTTTTCACTATGGTTGGAATAGCAGACTGGACATCCCCAAGCAGTTTCTCCCAAGGAGACGCTAGGTCCTCCTCGGAAATCGTCTCGAAGCTTCTGGGACCGACCGACGAACAAGTTTTGTCAGACATTTTGATCACTAAGTGTAAGGAACTAAGGAACGTAGCACTACAGACACCTTCAGGGCACTTCGTCACTTTGGGTTTTTAGTTTCTTGACAGCACTTCACCCGAATCATAATATCCATTTGTAAATCATAATGTTTTGGAAAGAAATGTTGACACTGTAACAAAGAAAGATTTTCGTTAGTTCATTACTCGAAAATAATATAGAGGTACAATTATAGTTGAATTATTTGTAGAGCATAAAGATTGTATGTAATTGACTTTCGAAAGTGAAATGAAAGTTATGCTTTTGTTAAAACTTCACGCAATGTTTCATTACGCTGAAATATTATACAACAAGTGGATTACTGGGTACTAGGCAACAATTTATTTTTTTATGACAGCTTTCATAGCATGCGTATCAACTACTTTCTATTCTTCTGTTGGTCATGTAAAGAGAAAGGCAGGCCGTTAGAAAACTGCAAATAGACTTCAGTAATTACTAGGCCTACTACATATTTAGCTGTACCTAATTAGCTCGACCTCGCAAAAATATGTTTAGCAGACTAGAGTTTAATATTTGCGTAATATTTGCACCAGGCACACATAAAATGTTATGAAATAATGTTAGTTGAGAAAGTAGGGACAAGGAACTCAAGTAGGTATCCTAGGAACTTATATTTTGATGGGGAAACAAAGTATTAAGTAAAGAAAATTACAATTTCATAACCAAATTAGAACTAGTATTTACAAATTGAAACAATCGAGCAAATCGCCATACTTAGAGCAAACCATCTAAAAGCTAGTGCAATGCAACTTGATCCATATCAAAATCAGTCGGAAGTTTAAATTTTTAAAACCCATCAATAACAAATATATTTCTTTTAAAATCTTTTTGATGCAAAAATAGTGCTCGAGTATCTTTCAAAATTTGAAATGGATTCCTCATAACCACGGTACTTAATAATCTTGCAGTAGCTATAGAAATAGTATATAGAAAATCCATAAGTACCTAACAAAATAATATATTTTATCAGAAAATAATACTTAATACCAGTAAAACATAATACGCACACACAGCTGAGTTGTTATAAAATGGGCATAACATTAGGTAGGTTTATGCAATCAGGTGACTTTCAATTGGTCTCAGGTATGAACGTAACTAGAATAGCTGCGTAGTTAATAAATACCTACTCATACTATAAAAATTTGCGTTTCGATTATAATAAAACATATTTTTCTTTTTCAGGCAGACCTTCGTCCACAGAGCCACAGCCGATCGTCGCGTTCGAAAGAATAGGAAAATGTGAAAATTTTACCAAGTCGTTAAATTGCATTGAAACTTGAACTTAACCTTGTGAACGTCGTTTGAGGCTGAACGAGTGCAGTCGTAATGATGATATAAAATTGCAATCAAAATACTTTAACCCTCGATTTGTATTAAAAATACCGCTAGGTCGTAAAATAAAGGCCGGCAGCCATCGATTGTTATAGCACGGCGCGCGGCGGCTGTGAACGCGCATAGTGACACTTTATTTTGGTCGGGTAACATTTAATGATGGCGTGGCACCCAGTGGCACCCAGTGGCCTTGAGGAACTAAATCACCTCAAAAATACTGATGTGGAAGGAAACGGGAGCCCACCACATTACTTTCCCAAGAACACTCATCATGGAATCAAGTAGTAATATGAATTGTGGTATGTCATGCGATCCGACTGACGCTCGGCGCTTATCGGTACCCGGGCCGATAGGTGTGAAATTGGTTACCGATATAGATGCTAAGTTATCGAAAACTGATAGAGAGATGCTTTCGGCACAGTACTCAATGAGTGCCTTGAAAACTTCCATCCGTAAGCAACGCCGAATAGGCACATGGAACGTGAGAGGGCTCCTAGAACCTGGCAAATTGACAATCGTTGAAAAGGAGATGAATCAACACCAACTATCACTACTAGGCGTATGCGAAACTCATTTGCGCGGTCAAGGCCATTTCAAGACTGCTTCTGGTAGTACCATGTACTTTTCTGGCCCAGAACAAGAAAGCAAGAACGGGGTCGCATTCATAGTACCACCGCAGTTGAACAATTATGTCCTTGGGTATCACCCTGTGTCCGACAGAATCATTACTCTGAAACTAAACACTAAGCCATGCAGCCTGAATTTGATACAAATCTATGCTCCAACCCAGCAAGCAGACGAAAACACCATAGATAATTTTTATGGAACCCTATTAGACACAATTACCGCTATACCTAATAGAGAGGTCACCATGATAATAGGAGACTGGAACGCCAAAGTTGGGCAAACGCGCTCAAGCTCAGACGATCACCTAAGGAAAGTAGTGGGAAAATTTGGAATGGGAACCCGTAATGATCGCGGTGAAAAACTTATAGAGATGTGTATTGACAAGAGATTCAGCATCATGAATACATTTTTTGAACATCATCTTCGTCGAACATATACCTGGAAGTCGCCTGGGGATCGTTACAGAAACCAAATAGATTATATACTCATTAATCACCGCTGGCGATCCTCAATTTCCAACGTTAAGACCTTCCCAGGTGCTGACTGCGGCTCCGATCACAACCTGCTGGTAGCGTGGTTTGCCCTTCGTTTCAAACGAATAACGAAGCCCTCCCAATTGAAAGTAAAACAGCTTGATCCCCTTATACGTCCAACTTTCAAAAAAACAGTTGAGACAAAACTTGAACTAGTAACACAAACAAATGACAACTCTAATGCTCAATGGGAAAATCTCAAATCAGCCGTAATCGACTCCCTAGAAGAATTCCAACCAAACCGCAAGGAAACTAAAACCAAGATCTGGCTCTCTGAAAAAACCTGGGAGCTTGTGCAAGAAAGAAAACAACTGAAAGGCAAAGGTCCTATGAACGATAAGATGACTGCAGAATACTCTACATTATGCAAATCAATAAAGCAGAACAGTAGGCGAGATAAAAACAACTTCATTCTCAATATGTGCCGTGAAATCGAAGTACACGCGTTAAAGATGCAGCCCTCTGATCTTTTCAAGAAGGTTCGCATTCTTACCAGAGATTTCAAACCAAAGTCTTGGGTCATCGAAGACAAAGATGGTAACTTGATCCATGAACTCAGTAAAGTGACAGACCGTTGGCGTGAGTACTGTGAGATACTATACGGAGACTCGGCCACTTCGGCTGATGGACTGCTGGAGTTGGATCAACTAGATTTAGAACCACCTATTCTACGGTCTGAAATCACTTCGGCGTTATCTGCCCTGAAAACCAGGAAAGCCCCCGGACCAGACGAGATAACAGCGGAAGTTTTGGGATATCTCGGTGAGACTGGAGTGGACAGGCTGCATGATGTATGTAATTGTATTTGGAGGACTGGAAACTGGCCCGACGACTGGACCAAAACCATAATCCTTCCACTTCATAAAAAAGGATCCACCAAAAAATGCGATAACTACCGCACGCTCTCCCTTATATCTCATGCAAGCAAAATCCTTCTGCATGTCATCAACAACAGAATCAGGCACTACTTGGACTGGCAAATTCCGCAAGAACAGGCGGGCTTCGTTAAAGGGAAAGGAGCACGCGAACAAATACTCAATGTCAGGCAACTCATAGAAAAAGCCTATGAATTTAACATACCATTAGTAATGTGTTTTGTCGATTACAGTAAGGCCTTCGACTGTGTCAACTGGAAACAACTGTGGAAGATTCTTGAGGAGATGGGAGTCCCTAAACACCTTAGAAGACTACTACAGGGTCTGTACACGAGCAGCCAGGGCACAGTGAGAATCGAAAAAGCTATTTCAAATCCCTTTGCGTTTGGCAAAGGAGTCCGGCAGGGATGTATACTTTCTCCTATATTATTTAACATCTATGGAGAGCACATCATAAGGAAGACCTGCGAAGAATGGAATGGTGGAATTATTATCAACGGCACCAAATTACAAAACCTCCGCTACGCCGATGACACCGTCCTCTTCGCAGCCGATGAGGCCGAGATGTGTACTCTAATGAGCAGAATGGAGCAATACAGCGAAGAAGTAGGGCTGACCATAAATAGATCAAAAACCAAGATCATGGTTGTAGATCGTGCTTCTAAACTAGAGCTCCGAGGAACACTCAACCTGGAAATAGTTGATCACTTCATCTACTTGGGTTCTATCATTAGCAACAATGGCTCTTGTGAGACGGAAATACGCAGACGCATTGGAATGGCTAAAAATGCCATGTCCCAGCTCGATAAAGTATGGAAAGACAGAAACATAAGCAACCAGACAAAAATCACTCTAGTCAACACTCTAGTCTTCTCCATATTCCTGTACGGAGCGGAGACGTGGACTTTGAAAGCCAAAGATCGCCAACGTGTGGATGCCTTCGAGATGTGGTGCTGGCGGAAAATGCTGCGTATTCCCTGGACTGCGCATAGAACGAACTGCTCGATACTCAAAGAACTCAAGCTAGAGCGGAAGCAACGCCTATCGACGGTGTGCCTTCGCAGGATTCTTGAGTTTTTTGGTCACATAGCTCGCAAGCCCGGAGACAATCTGCAAAAACTAATAGTGACAGGAAAAGTAGAGGGAAAGAGATCGAGAGGAAGAAGCCCAACGCGCTGGTCTGACCAGATCCGCACCACACTCGACATCAACGTGTCAGAGGCGGTACATGTCGCTGAAAGCCGGAGCCGATGGCGCGACATCGTACGCAAGAAGCTACGTCTGTGATGGGTCACGACCCCCAGTATTGGGGAAACGACGCAAGGAGGAGGAACATTTAATGAAATGTTACTGAAATAACTGGTTTATGGGGACACCGGAAAATATATTTATTTTGAAGTAGGAGTACCGTTTGACCAATAAATTTTTATTTGGAAGTACTGGAGTACCGTTTGATCATTTGATAACTCGTGTTGTTTATTTTTCTTTTAATCTGTTATCGTAATTTACTTTGGTAATAAATGTGAAAAAAAGAAAGATATCACTGTTAAGAATAATATTTTGTTCTATAACTACCTACTGTTAAACAACTGATCGTGTGTCATAAAACAAGTTAGTAAAACAAATAATATTTTTCGTATTTTTTGTTATCAACTGGTAGGTATTTGTGTGCAAGCACGCACTATAAGGTTTTGAAAAAATAAAATTACATCGACTTTTAATCATTTACTCTGTTTTGTGGAAAAAGTACTAAAAATAAATTTTTTATAGGACCTAGACATAATTGATGTAAAAATCGAGGAACATAAAATAACAAACAGCCGAACCGATATTCTTAAAATATACTATTTTTATTTGCCAGAAATACATGTGCATAGAACGCCCTATCTTTTCGAAGAGAGTAATAAATAAACACCTACACTATGAGAAACACATATAATGCACCTAAACGTAAATGAACATTATGTCAGTTTTTGAAAGGTGATCTAGCTTTTGCACTTCATTGTACTTCTGGGCGGTCGTATTTTAAAACAGCTCGTCTCGTCTGCCAAATGTCTCATGTTCAGTGAATTTGGGTCAATGCTCCAGTGTACCAATTCACGACTCTTGCACCAGATCGGAAAATGATTAGGTATTGTGGAAAAGCGCTTTGTATGTTCCAAAAACGATTTGGGAGATTCAGGCAGCATTTAGGACGACGAACCCGGTAAAATGATCTTATTTCGGAAGACTGACTCAAACGATGGAGTTTTTCATGGAAATTCGCATTATGTGGAAATTCGTGATAAAAATTTAGATTTCGTGAATGTTATTTTTGGAATGTTATTTTTCAGATGCACTTGTTTTTGTTTTTATACAATATCTTATCAAAGACTTTTGAACCGAGATAGGTGATTTATCAAATTCAGTGTATTGTGCGGATCTGTTATTGAATTCTGTTTATTAAATTAATCATAGAAATTTTATCGTTGCATCATTCATGTAAGCGTTGAATGAAAATGTTTTTTATGACAGTAAGTACCTACGTAATAGACATGCCCCTGCTTGCCTAGTAATAGTATCGTTATACCGGGTAGAGCAAAAAAAAATTACGCTGCGGCGTCAAATAAATGGGAAAACACAGATTATAAGATGCCGTAGAGTAATTTTTAGCCTGGATATGATTTTCACGTAGCAAGCCTTTTTTAAATACTTAAACAAATTTTCCATCGACTTTGCCATCGAATGCGTAAATTATTGGAAATTCATTATTTCAATAATGAAGGTATGTAATTGTTAAGCGATACAATGGTACATCATTATTGTCTATTCTACCATAAAGCCTGTGCTTGATGTTTCTTATAACGAAGTAATATATAAATTAATATTTCTCGCAAATATATTTTTATTTTCAATATAACTTTGCACGCGTTCAAATTGCATGGCAAAACTTATCGTCGATCATGACAGGGGCGATAATTAATAATTCCTATCTCTGTGGGAAAAATAGACAATGTAGCCTGCTATTATTCAGGTATTATTTATGCAGATGGCAATATTATCTGATCATGTTTAAATTGTTATAATGAGGACCTGCTTATCTTGTTTGTTAATGTAACAGCTAGCACCTTAGAGATTCTATCGACCTGTGCTTAAAGTGCCTGCGAAGCAGAAGTTGCAGGTTCGATTCCCGCCTCGGGACAAATGTATGTACGATCTGCAGGTATTGTTTAGGGTGTTCTAGTCTTTTTCTATGTATAATAAAATATTTGTGTTATTAAGTATACTTACCAGTCACTTAGTACCATAACACAACTCTTAACTTGGGGCTAGTTGATGCAGAGTGGATTGTCCAGCATTATTTATTTATTATAAAATCTTAACTCTTACAAAGGGTCAACAAAAAAAGTTGTGAATTGATCTGCCGTAAATTATCAAATGCCTATGTCCAGCAGTGGACTAATATGGGCTGATGATGATGATGAAATTATCAAATATTTATATCCTATCATAAACGGAATTGGAATGACAGACATAATATCATCCACCGGTTTCGTGCACCAAATGATTACGATTACAAAGTTCCCTTGACCTGCATTTACATCGGTACATTAATTATTGCTATTTTAGAATATTAATTTAATGAAATATGTGATATTAGATTACTTTACACGATAAAATAATTACAAATTAAACTTATAATCTAGTTATATGCCGTCAGAAGGCAGAGTGCCCAGAATGCTGGCGGCATTGCCACGTTGGACGGCGGTAATTCGTTAACCGAAAGTAAAGCCAACATGACGATCACCTGTGGAGTCTTTGTAGAGTAGCTTGCTGATTTTCTACTTTCATGAAAAATACTTACTTACCTACTACCTAAGTTCGTGAAAAATTTTAAATGAGTTGTGTTTTTATTTGGTTCTCTATGACTATCGAGTACGTATCCAGTCTATGACTTTGTCCATTATATTTCTTAGTGGGCCTTCTTTTCTCTTGCTATACACGTGGACTGACTTGTTTCGCAGTTAGAGTTGCTTTGTTTATTAACGCTTTATAGCCATAAGGATGTAATTAGCATTGTCGTCGTAACATTCAGATCATAAAGGTGTGATAAAATACCGGCATTTGAATAATTATATAAAAATGATGGACAAATGAAGAAAAATGTTGAACAAATGAAGAACTTATTTTTGATTTGTAGATTAGCCACAAATCTGAGTGTAAAAATTTACTCGTATAATTAGTTGCCATATAATCGTCACATAATATTCAAACAACACAATAGTCATTTGTTTCCGATGAAAAATTACTATAGCAAAGGTACTATAAATCAAAAAAATTTGAATGTTCTCAGGATGTTCTCAGAAACCGAGAGCTGGATTTATGGCAAAATCAACAGCTTTTTACCACAGATTATTAAACTCTAATTTACTTAACTTTAAAATATATGCTAGAATAAGTTGTGTCAATAAACTGATAGTCTAAGAATAAAAATAAGAATAAAATAATTTATTTGCGGTTTTTTTAAAACATGTAATAAAATGGAAGCTCGAAAGCCATAAGTATTTTTTTTTTCTACGTAATTATTTTTTGTTATTTCTTGTAATGCATATAAATATTTAACCTACTTCATATTACCATGAATCTAATCGTGCTTGGCCCCAAGTCGAGTCATTTGTGCGGTGAGTATATTTAAAAAGTCACCTACGCGTGACCGTGGCAATGTAAAAAAGAGAATGATCACGGAAATAGTGATTATGATTAGGTACCTAATTATAGTGATTTTTGGGACTATGGCCATTACCTAATCATCATTTTCTGGCCGCGAAGGTAATTGTTGTCATATATCACAGCAAATTTTCGTAATAGTCGGCAGTTATTTTTCATGAATGAACGTTTGAATTTTTATGAATAAGAAGACAATAGAATGGACATGGAATAAGATTCACCTTGGTTTGATTGTTCCCATCAGAACATGCCCAAAAACAAGTTTGGTTAATAACGCCAAACCAAACTTGTTTTTGGGCATGTTCTGATGGGAACAATACGCTTGGTGCGTGGTGATGCACCAAGCGTGGTAATAATGTACCCTACTGTTTTTACTCATAGGTGTTTGGAGCAAAAGTTTTCACCATTTTCCCTTAAAATTTAAATATTACTCATGAAAAAATAAGATGCTTTCTAAAATGAGGCAGAAGTTTCTAGTCTTAGCTAAAATATAATGCAAATAATACAATAAAAAAGCGTAAGTTTAACTAAGTAGAACTGTTTTATTCTAACTGTTTTATATCTATTAACCTAATTTTAGAGATGTCACCCTAATTCTTAACCTGTCAGTCTAATTTTTAAAACATAGAAGCTTTCGTTATTTGTCATTCCTAAATCTTAGTTCTAGCTAATTTTAGCTCACAATCGACACCAGCACCTATCTATAAAACATCTGAGTTGAGACAGAATGTCGTTGACGCTTTATTTACGACAAAATTTAACTACCTATTCATGTGGAATGATTTTTATGACAGGTCTGATTTAGTTAGGACAATACTGTAGTAAAATGAAATGGTTGGGAACTTATGTATGTAGGTTAAGTAGCGTACACATCAAAATGATCAGTGACTTGAGATATTAAAACGAAAAAACACCAAACCTCTAAAGTTTATAAAGAAGACAGCACCCAGCGAATTAATTAAATAAGATATTTTCGATGGTAAAGATCAATCAAATAGATTCCTTTAATTAGCTATTTAAAAGCGTTATCTACGTGTTCTGAACAAAGAAAACCGGACAGTTGTCAAGCCATTGTCAAGTTAAAAACGATGCCTTTATGGTTTCGTTTTCTCTGACGTGGGCTTTGTCATCAAATGTCCTATCGTTTCTTTGTCCAGGAAAAGATGATGTCGCTACATCGATGTCAGAAGGTAGACGATATTAGATATATGATTATTACATATGTATATGCGAAGTGTCATAAATTGTCCGTATACGCAGAAATAGAATATTCAAAACATGTAATTGGCGCAATATGTGACTGAACGCTCTGAAATCACAAAAACCCGGAAATAAACCCAATTATTTATATCTCTTTAGTTCGTGTTACGACCTGAAATACTCGACTGTTTAGAACGTAATTTGATTAAAATTTAATTTCTTGTCATATACCACACAATCACGCATTGTTTCCTTTGTAAAGTAGTGCCAGTATCCATACAAATCCTAGCTGAGGTAAACGCTACTCCTTATAAAAGCGAAATAAAAAATGTAACTGAAAGCTGAAACTCTTGAAAATAATACTTTGTATTAGCAAAATGCAATTTTTAAAACAATATTTTAAAAAGGATATTAGTGTACAAAGTCTTTAAGTATCAATGACAGGATGTCATTGCCGATTATAATAAAAATAAAATAGTTGTGGATCCAACATCCATACCAAGTTGAGTACCGATCACCGAAATGAAGCAACTTGGGGCGCGGTCAGTACCAATGAGCGACTTTTTCCATTTTGAAAAAATAATTTGGTTACTTTATAGAAATAGTTATTTAAGATGATACGGAACCCGCTATGTGCGAGTTGACTCGCACTTGGTGGGTTTTATTATTATTATCACCTATTGATATTGCAAAAGAATATGGTTGACCTGTGCCATGTCGATATAGCAGCAAATTTCCCTGCATGTTTTCTTCCCACGAAACACAACCTTTTGATTATATTTTTGTTTCTACCTTAGTTTAGTAATACAGGAAATAAAATTAACGTAAATGCAAAAAGAAATATGCTTAGTTGACAAGTGAAAAACGTCATTTAGTTTTATAATATCGCCTACGTCATTGAAATCTTTACTAATTAATAGAAACAAGAAGTCCGCAGGCCCTTTGTGGGTAATATAGCTTACTTAAAGAATTATTTGCTTGCGTCAGGTATAAATTAAAATACTGATGTGGATTGTGGACTTTAGTCACGGTCGTCATTTTGCTTACTATCATTATTAATATAAGCCGATGCTAGCAATAATTGCTGGACAATTCACATAACATCATCTTGCCCCAAGCTAAATGGCACTTGTATTATAGGTAAGTACTAGATAACTCATAATATACTTATTACAATACCTACATGACATAGATATGTATTTTTATTAGACATAAACACCCAGCAAAAAAAATCTGCAGATCGTACAAACGTTGGTCCCCAGAAGGTGATCGAACCCGAACCAGAGTCAAACGAAAGACCTTCGATTATCAAAAAATAAACCTTCCAGGCGAACCTTCCTCCCAACTCAGAGTTTTCATAAAGCAAAAGCATCAACCTGCCGCATTCAGCATCTGCTTTGTTCAGATAGTCATCTCCATGGATACCCAAAGGGCCACCACTAGATACGATTGTTGAATCAACTTACGATAGGGAACATTTTACCTGGTAGTGACTGGTGTTACGGTGCGAAATTAAACTCCTTGTGTTGGTGCGGACAACACGAGGAAAGAAGGTGTTTGCAACGAGCATGTTCGCTGCGGTACATTACTCCACGTAACACCGGTTCGTACCCGGCTGTAGATATCTTTTTTGTGACGTCACCCTGATAGCCCTCTTTGGACAGTTTGTTTTGAATTTAGAGCCTTGCATGCAAACCTACTAATGTATAATCGAACCCTTTACTAGCAAATCTTGTATCGAAGCTTTGTAATCTAAAGTGGTCCTAGAATTACAACCGAGACTGATCGTAAAAATAATTAGTACTTAGTAACACTTGTTGAAGTGCCGACTTTGAAAAAAATATTTCAAACTAGGCTTTGTTGGCGATGTCAAAGTGCAAAGTCCAAACGGCATAGCAACAGGTTTCTTGTTTCTATTTCTTGATGAAACCTGTAGATTGTTGGAACGGTCTCTAGTTTCCTCAATTTTTGCAATTGTAAATACTAGTTCTAATTAGTTCCTATTTTTTGACAGAAATTTAAATAAAATTAAAAAAAAACTCGATTATTTATTTATTTTAATGCTTTTCCTTTCGAGGTATAGTCATAAAAATTAAAAACCTGAATCTTCGCATTGTACGAAAATTTTAGTACTGCATTTATAATATAAAATTTATCGTTTTATTAAACATTATAACATTCCTTAAGCCCGTCAGGATTTGTTCAGAGTGTATCATTCCTTGATATAAATTTTCTTGTGGATATATAAAGATTCCTTTATATATCCACAAGTGGAACAAGTGACAAATAAATACCTATCTAATAATCGTATTACGGTATTAATATTACACAAATAATTTGTACCGTCCCTACTAAGGCCAAACATGGCGCCTGCAATCTAGAACTCGAGAATTCTTGATGTTTGTCGTCATGAATTGCCTTTCAAATACTGATCTGTTACTTCATAGAGTAAATACTAGGTAAATTATTGTTCGTAGTGGAATGTTCTGGAACTTAAATAAATAGAGAGCACTTTAATACAGCACAAAAAGAGTGGAATATAATAAATGTAAAATCTTTTTTAACACATATATGTAAATGTAGAACGAAACAAAATAACCAAATTAGAACTAGTATTTACAATTAAAACCAATTGAGCTAACTGCAGATTGTTTCAATATGTAAAATGCTATGTTTTTTTATAGATCTTTAGTAAAATTAAGAAATAAAGTCATAATCATAACGTAACAAAAGAGTTTCGTTAACAATTTAATATATAGAATGAGTTTTTTCATGGCTACCAAGCAGAAGTCTGAAACTGCGAGTTATACATAGAAAAGTCATATAAGTAAGCTATGTGCTGTGAAAAAATTAGTTCTGCATTAGCATAGGCGATTCTTTATCGAAATGAAATTCCTAAGGACTAAATTCTAGAGCTAAGACCAATAATTAATAGATTGCTTTCCAAGGGATTACAATACCTGTAGATTGTTCAACCTACAACGTTCAATTGTAAAAACTAGTTATAATTTGGTTTTGTTATTTAATTGTTATTTTCAAAGTCAAAGGTGTAATTTTGCAGTTACCACTAACTACCACTCATTTTCATGGAGGATCTATTGTTATTTTAATTACCCCTTGTAGTTGCAGAAGAACAAAGATTCTTCTAGAATTATATACCTTTTACAAAAACATGAGTTATCTTTTCAGTGTTCACAGCCCAAAGAAAACTTTTTAGATTAAGAACTTCTACAGTCTCTCGCTCTACTCTAGTATAAGTAGAGTAAGAAAAGAATATTTTTTAAGAGGATATTTTCTTTATGGATCTTGATACTTTTAACGCATATTTATCAATCTTTTTTGAGTAATAGCTTACTCATACTCTAGCAAATAGGGCGAGAGTTGGATACATCGAAAAGAAAGGAATTGATAGCCATTCCTTACTCTATCGGTGTGCGTCTTCGCGTGAGAAAGAGTTGACATGGTACCGAAACTTTGAATCTACTGTGTTTTAGGTAGGTATTTATTACCAATTTAATTCGACATCATTTTCTTACGAGATAGGTATGTTCCTCAAATATGATCCTACTTTGTTGCCTTTGTTTTTTTGTGTCTGTTATGTGATGCGAACTAAATGAACTACCTATCTACCAAGGTTTTAGGTTCTCGCGTACGAGGAGGTGAGTCATGTAAATAAGTAGGACATGATCGTGACGGGAGCGAATTTCCCAAAGATAAAAAAACAGAATAATTAATTGAACTGTACTGTCATTGAAATAGAGTTTATTGTAAGTTAAATGGACTCCAGTCTTAGTATTTCTTCGGAAAGGCCGCCAATAGATCGGCATGATATGATTGCCAATTTATTAAAAGTAGGTGGTATAGCCGACATCTTCAAAGAATTATAAATGAATGAAAAAGCTATTTTCGGTTTTCGTGTCTGGTGACAAGGTTGAAAATAGTTTGCGCTTAATAATGGGTTGCTAAAAAATTCGCCGTGGCGCGAAGTCAACGGTTTCCGACGAACTACAGTTTACATAACAGTCAGTAAGAAAATCTGACACACCAGGTATTGGTGAGTCATAGAAAACCGGTCCGGCTTTTTGTTGTCCGTTCTAAGAAAATTCGTCTCGATATATTTTTGAAATATGTTTCACAACGAAAATATATTGCATCGAAATGGTACGAATGATGTCACGAGACACAAGTATCTAGTTTACTGTTTACTACCGGTCTGCCCCGGCTCACGAGTATTTAACAAAAATCATTAAAAATTTTGGGTTACTTTATTGAAGTTTTCATACGGATGCCTTATTGTTTTTCAATATTCTGTAGGCTACATTATGTTTATCAGGGATAATAGGATACTAATCGTGAAAAAAATTGGTCTAATAGTTTCGGAGCCTATTCAATTCAAACAAACAATCAAAACTTTCTTCTTGTAGGGTAACCTAATCGAATTCGTAAATCTTATTACATGGAGTAGAAGCGATTTGCCGTACATAGCGTAAGCTGAAAAATATGTTCGGAAAATTAACGAACGGTAATTCCATTATTCTAGGAAGTCAGAATTTTTACTGTTTTTAAATACTTAGGTACCTTGGAAAATCGATTACGTTCAAACAAGACGTCATTGCCTATGCATTGTTCTAGGAAAACATGTGGTTTTATAAGATTTATTTCATTTTACAAACCACTTGCTGAAGGCGTTTTAACAAAAAGTACCAACCAGCAACCAGCTTTGTGTGCAACTGGGAGGTACATAGGTACCTAGATGCACAGAATATTATAGTGATTTACTTTGCCATATGCGTTTATATAAACTGCATCGAAATAATACCACTAAACTAAAACTAGTAATGACTAGGCACCATTTATATCAAATACGTTTTTACAACACACTTCCACGATTTACACAAACATTGATGTAGGTACCTATTTGATGCAGTTTTTTTTAATCGACCACGGTTTAACCTGTTGTTGTTGGTAAGTTATGATGTGGTTCAAAATGAAAGCGTCAAGATCTTACTAACGAGAATTTTACAAGTTAGAAGTCATTCATTTCTTTATGCTATCGAGTATCGAGTTCAATGTTTAGACTCACAAATTAGGATATTGAATAACAAAGTCAAACTACATTAGAAAAAAAATAGCAGGCACTCGTAAAATAATCCATTTGTAGGTTATGTTATTATTAAATAAAGTGTAAAGGAGGAAATTTACTAAAATTACATTTAGAGTAGAGACGAAGATTATTTCCTGTCTACAAAATATAACCTACTTCGTCAATATACAAAGAATTCCATTCATGTTCAACAAACTTGTTATCTAATACGTAAAATAAACAGCATTGAACTTTTTATGGGAGGTCTCAAACCGTCGCGTCGTCTCTACCTACACATGATATTGTTATCAATGACGTCAAACAATACAATATAAAATAAAACTCACCTTCATATAGGGACCTATCATAAAGAATTATTTATTTAAACGTTTCGCGAAATAAATTCACGAAACCAGCCCACAATACACTTATATAATAAAGTTTATTTAGTTTTTAAGGGTTTCACAGCAAATATCACAGGTTTTTAACGTTTATCTGCACTAAAGTCTGAAATAAGCGGCACAATGTCAGCACGATTTCACAATTTTCACGTGTAAATTAGCACATGTTGCTTCAAATTCCGAATAACAATATTTTGAAAAACGAACGAGCTCTATTTCTTCTTTGGCATTATACTAACGGAAAGGAGGTTTGGTTTGAAATTTGGAACGAGTTTGAATTCGCGACGGGATTTTTTGCGCTAGCGGCGTGAAGTGTCTCGCACGTTGTTCGGAAAGCGACTGGCTGCTCGCTACTGAAATCTTACATTTGTATTCGCGGACACTAAAAAATAAATTAACCGGTGATGATGGAAACTCCGTATGTTGAGAAGGAATGTTATCCAACTAAACTGCCGCCGCCGCTTAGGCAATAGGGTAAAGTCCTTTGTACCTTCAGTTTTTAAGCTGTATCCCTCGCTTTTGATTTATAGTATTCCTTACCCAGAGGGTTCCCATTGTCCGATTGAACCCTCTTACTCGATCGTCGGTGCCTCTGTCAAAACAAAGCAAATCATCTTTGCTCTCAATATAATTATAGGAAGGTATTTTCTGCAAAGCTGTGTCCTATGTATGCTTTAAATATTCACAGAATGTTTAATATGTAGAGAATAACTGCCAATAAACAACCATAAAAAAATATATAACGTTTAGTGAATTTAGGATTACTAGTTGGTGTAGGAAGTCTTCCTTTAAAATAGTAACGTGCTGTTTTTTGCGTGAAAAAATATTTTACGATACGCATCTATATGGTCCGAGTTTGACTCGCATTTGTGAAATCTGCCTTCAAGAATATTTATAGCAACCAAAAAAAATCCAATTAGATTTTTCGCATTCTCTTTGCCTAACTCTTTGTTTAAACTCTCACAATGACGACGTTCCAAATTCAAATTCAACGTCCTTCATTGTCAAAGATAAAACGCTGAATCTTTGTTACCATTAGGTAGGGATAACTTTTCTCTAAGTCTATGGTAGGGAGCTCATATTATAATAGCCTGTTAGGTTTTATCTTTGAGTATCTAGAACGGGAGTTGGCAAGGTCAGGATACCCCTCTGTTGGTCACAAGACTTTACTGACCATAGACGAATAATAAAACTACTTCACTCGTAACTTCGCGGCCATTTGCTATCGTTTCGTATCGCGAGGTAGTGCTCACCAAAAATGGTGAATTGTGCGGTTTATGGGTATAAAAGGCAATTGGAGACATCCAACTTAAGGGTACATAGTGTTTCCTTTCACAAGTAAGTGATATTTCTCTGAATTGTTTTTGTTATATTGTATAATTTCGATTTTAATAGAATATCAGTTGCGACATTTTTATTCCTTGGTAGAAGGCGTAGTGCGGGGACAAGTTGAGTGAAATTGATTGAACGAATGATGGAATGAACGAAAAATTTGTGTAAAATGCGATGTTTTTTGTAACAAAAAATCTATTGATATAGGAAAATTGGTTATGCAAAAGTATACAGATACCAGAATCCATTTTTTATGGAAAAAATGTGTACGTCACATTGTCATTTACAATAAATTATTCCATTTTAAATGTAATATAGATTTATAAGAAACAACAAATAAAATAACAACAAATAATGATATATAATAATATAGTATAAATAATATAATATTATTATAAGTCAGAAGCAGATTTATTTATAAAAAAAAGGAATTACAAAACAACCTCGATACAGAAAGACACAAGCGAAGTGATGATAGACAGCTCGTGTTTTTTCTTTTAGTAGGAATTTTCTCCATCAATTTATTAATAATTATAATATAAAAATATCTTTTTTATAGGTAGCGCAGGAACACCGCACTGATCATGACATGAAACACGGCGGCGGGGCGGCCCGATCTACATAATGTTAATATAGATAAAATTTTGTTATCCCTGTACCCTGCCTGTACCTACCACAATAAATATATTTTCTGTCTTTCTTTCTCTCTTTCTAACTGCCGCTTTTCTTCTCCTGCTCTCTATGAAAACATATAGATATAGATAGTGAAAACTTTTGACTGATTTGCAGAAATAAAAAAAAATAATAGTCCCAAATAGACGGGGCGTCAATTACAAATTATGGTTCTTAGTTAATGTCAAATGAAAGGAAAACCAACTTTTCGCATTTCTCTCATTCGGAACAATTTTTTTTCTATATTAAAATGCATGTCTAAAATCCCTCAGTAAGAAACAATACCTTTATCAAAAAAAGCATAGTATAATTTTAACAACCCTGATTTCATTCATTCGAAATCATTATATTTTCGGTCTTTTTACATCCAGCACTACTTTTTTGATTATGTAAACGTGTGCTGTACCGTATTACCTCGCCCCCCTCGAAATCTGACAGAAAGATTTTAGTACTGACAGAAGCGCTTGGCAACTCCCGTTCTAGATACTCAAAGGGTTTTATTACCTACTATTTAGATTTTGAAAATAATTTTAAACTTAGCTACATAGTTTTTGTAAATTTTTGTCCAACCTAACAAGATCCCAATTGAGCATTTCAGTTATTTTCAACGAAATGACCAGGTATATTTAAAACCTAAAAAAAAATATAATTAAGTTATTAAGTCGCGGGTTAATGTCATTATTTATTTTTTTCTTTTGTCTTAAATAATAACCACTTAGACTTATAAAACTTCTAACAATAAATTATTATATTATAATATAAGAAGTATAGTGACCACATGTAGACTTATAAAAATTCTTACATTAATTATTATAATATAAGGAGTATTGGTGTTATTGATTTCTCTTCACTTAAATTTTTTGTCCACTAGTGGAAGAATTGACATAGAAACCACTAGAACATTCATTATATCACTTATGTTCTCAATCCATATTTGTTTTGCCAATATAAATCTAATTCAGATAGCGCCTAGTCATCACATAAAAGGAATATGAAAACTCCAGAGAGATCCTGACTCCACGATTTGCCAAATCCTAAGTAATAATTATTACATATAAACAAGGGAACAAAAGAACAGAGAATGTCCCTCTATAGTCTATACAATACCTCTGCCATATCTATTTCTGAGTTCGCCAGTGTTTATAGCAACTTCCATCGGTAAATATTATGATTTCGAATTGGAAACACGCTGATTTTTAATGAGCTCTCTCAAACAAAAATTATTGTAATGAATTATTGCCATATGAATGCTAAATAAATTGCTACATACCCTACATCCACGTCGCATTTAGTTGTGCAAAAATAATCATATACTCAAAAAGGTACTTCCCGTACCGGGAATCGAACCCGAGCCTCCTGGGTGAAAGCCAGGTATCCTAGCCACTAGACCATACGGGATTGTGACATAAAAGCCGAAATTTATGTATAAAAGTAGTTTATATAACTACGTAAATACATACTTGTATGACTACGTAGTATGCTCATATTATAATCGGTTTATGACTCCTTTCATGATCATGTATGCCTACTTTGCAAATACAAACGTTTTCTTCTAGAAATTTCATTCAGGACGTTAAGTCCCATCTAGTGGATAAGAATGAAACGAATGTTTTCTTCTAGAAATTTCATTCAGGACGTTAAGTCCCATCTAGTGGATAAGAATGAAACGAAGTAATAAACAAAACAGTATTCGCCACAGCACAGATAACATCAGAGTGACGGAGTCAAAAGAATTTACCGAACCACGCTGAATGCGTAGTACAACTACTCATCGCCAGATGGCGTTTAAAGAATAGTTACAGAAACTGACGTAGGATGGCGGCAGGAACACCAAACTCTACAAAGAAACGTATTAAACAGTATTTTAAAAATCACGGTGCATAATAATACTTGTTTCTACAAACAAGAGCCTAAAATTGTTGAACATTTTGCGAGAAACTTTTGCATGTCTTATCTTTGTTGTATTCTATGTCTAAAAAAATAATCATATAAATAGGGCTATATCTTCAGCGTTTGTCGAACCGCTGCTCTACCATAAATATTTTTATGGTAGAGCATCTACTTTACATTTAATGAACAGAGCAAACTTTTATAATTTCTTTAAATACATGCGATACCTATCAATAAATTTGTTATGTAATAAATGTCTGCAGTTCATACAACAAACATAAAATATGTATACTACCTTGGGTTGGAATACCTTGGCATAGGATTCTATGCTTTTGGACGTGTTAGGCTAGCTACGCTAGCATAAACGACGCATAAAGTAATGGACGGAGTACTTACTCTTAAATCTATACTATTATTTTAAAGAAGAAAGATTTGATTTTTGAATTGAATTGACTCCGGAACAAATAGATCGATTTGAAAAACTCTTTTACCATTGGAATTCTACATTATCCCTGATGAACATGGGCTATAAATATTTTCAAAAAACCTTGTGTAAAAAAAAATTATTGTTGTAATTAACCTTGGCTTTTGCAATTACCCGGGGCGAGCCGATAGGATATAAATAAATTGGGTATCTACCTACCCCAGAATCTGCGCTTGGTGATGCTAGCATAATAAACGTATAATAGACCACAACGGGTCCAGGCGGACATAGGCTATAGGATTACGCCTACCTAAACCTAAACATAATTCTACTTTAGTGCGTCATTCGGTTATTACTTGTGTTAAAATAGGCAGTCCATTACATACAATGCATGCACACGGAAGATCGCAAGTTCCTTGTGTACAGTCTTGAATTTAGAATTAGACGCTTCATTTATGTACTGAATATAATATTTACTATCAGACTAGTTTTATTTTTGTGTTTGCTTATGACTTATTCACATCAAAACCGGTCTGTCAGAAATTACAAAATGAAATCATGTCAACAACGTTTAATTATTTATCTACGCAAAAACTACTAAGCGGATTTTGATGAAACTTGTTACACAGATAGTTTATGACCTGGAATAACAAATGGGCCATTTTTTATCCCAGAAATCCCATAAAATCGGTAACTACGCCGGTGAAACGGTCACCCAGCTAGTAAAAACATAAATAAAAAAGCGTGATTTTACTTTAGAAGAATACATCAATTATTATAAGCCCAGAGGGGACAAATTCCATAAGTTTGATTACTTCACCATAGTAAAAGTGCATGGTCTCAGAATGATGGCCATAGCCATCATACTTGTATTTTACCTACAAGTCAACTCAAGTGTAAGGATAGAGGGAAGCGTGTAAGTGTCAAAATTTAATCAAATCTACTATTTGCCATGCATATGCACGAATCATATAGCTAGAATTTCTTTCATCTATAGACCATTCTGCGACGATACCATTGTCATGTTAAAGCTGATGGCAAAATTTGACTCCTGGATTCTAGAGCGCCGATCCCAGCAGTATTGCAATGCTGGGCGGAAAATAAACTGTTATTTTTACAGAGTATATTACCAAGAAATATATTCATGACGTCAGCATTGCCATACATCGAGGCAATGCAGCCAGCGTCTTGGGGTCGCTTCCGACTGTTATTTGGATCAGTTGAGCTACTAGTAGATTGTTTGCAAAAGTATGTAATGCTTAACTGTTTCAGTTGGTTCTAGTTCTAATTTGGTTCTTTTATTTAATCTAGAATCCAATAATGATGATTGCAAAATATCGACACAAAAGACTTCAACGCGCTTCTGAAAATATACAACTATGTCTGTGTGGAGTATTTTGATTACATAAATAAAAGCAAACTGAGTTGCATTATCTATACAAAGTTTTTATATATAACTTTTATTTAAGCCAATTACTTCAATTACTCGTAAGATGCTCGTAAGAAAGGTGGTACACGATCCCATTTCTACAGCTCTATAAAGAAAATTTCAACGCGCGCGCTCCTAAAAATCTAGGTTCCAGTTCCATTTAATTAATTCATACTTATGTTAGGTTTCACACTAAGGTGGTACTTTACCTAGCTACGTCGTATAGAGGTTAGATAGTAGTTTGTGCTCTTTTAATGCCTCTGTATAGTACTAAGGCACAGACAGTATACAATATGCTTAAAATTAACAATATATTAGCAATGTATAAACCAATCGAGATGCCACATTATTTACAAAAAACACAACAACAGACGCTAAATTGTTAAACAGCTCTAAAATAGTAATAATATGAATATAAAAAACTAAAATCTAGCATTAGTCTACATACAATCATACTAGGAGAGAGATTTGTTTTTTATAGTTATTCTCTTGAGAGCAAATACACACACTCCGAATTTTTTTAATTATGTTACCTACTGACTCTAGGATTAAAAGTCTGCCTATACCTCTATTATTATGCCTAAAAATCCTGCACGATTTGCTTCCTGATTATTTGTTTGTTGAGCATTTATTTATACGTGGACAATTAATACCAAATTGCTTTAATAAATAAGGTGTGTATTTTTTATAGTTTAAAAAGAGATGCGAAAATAGAGTTTGTTACAAAAAGGGTTCTTCGTATATCGGCGTAAACTGTAGAAAATAAACAAAACCAACCCATGTTTTTCGTATATTTTATGGTGCAATAAATAAGCCTGAGGGAGCAGGCACCATTCCAGTCAACATTTCCCACATTGCGAATAAATGATTTTTTTTTTTTGTAAATAAACGATTTGTATTTATATTTATTGCGTCGCGTACGTTGCGTAGCGTAAGCTCAACCTGTTTCAAACATTATGGTAATGCTACAATTGCCTGAGAAAAAACTAAAAAGAAAACATAAAAGACATAAATGACTTAAATTTATATGATTGTCGCTGACAAATAAACTAGAACGTTAATCAAATTGCGCACAATGTTACGAAAGTGGGTCTGTGTTGTCAGGCGTGAGAAATAATTGAATCTTCCCCCACCATAGTTTAATCTTGTGTTGTGTTGTGGCCTTAAAACAAAATACTAACTTACACTTTACCACTGATAATATAATATAGTACTATATAGTATTATATCTATACCAATATTATAAAGAGGAAAGATTTGATTGTTTGTTTAAAAAGAATAGGCTCCGAAACTACTGGAACGATTTGAAAAATTCTTTGACCAGTTTCACCATTAGAATCCTAAAATTTCTGTGATGAAAATAGGCTACAGAATGTTTTAAATAAAGTTCTCTAGGCTTGATTATCACCGGTGTGGTACCTACTTATTCGTCACAGCAAAGGCTGCTATTTTTAGTACATGACCCTTATTTGATCATTGTAGTTCTCATGGCAGATTCATGAGAAGTGCTCACATTCGACATTCGTATGAGAGCATGTGTGACCAGTTCCTGTTATGATTATTGATATAAATAGGTGTTATAATGATGTCAACAATGAATTGTATTGATCACAGGTAATGCTATAACATGGTCCTATGAGTTTATAAAAATTTACTATTTTAATGGGTATTTATCGTGTTTATTTTTAAATACCCGTTAAAGTTGTACTAATCATGTGTTTAGATCACGTAAATTTAAAAATATATCACTCCACACATCATCTAGCCCCAAGTTAAGCAGAATTTATGTTACTATACATAATACAATATTATTACATTTAGGTATGACATACGTAGATATTTTTTATTTTACCTACATAGATAACGACCAGAACACCCAGAACAAATATCTGTAGATCGTAGAAATGTAGGTATGTCCCGAAGTGGGAATCGAGCCCGCTACCTCCTGCGTCGCAGGCGGACCTTCGCCCACCGCACCACAGAGGTCGTCAATAATGCAGGTTCTTATGCGAGAATGCACTAATGAGCCACCTGTTTTTGTTTACAGATGTCAAAATCACGAAACATGATATCATTGTGTTTATTTTTCATTGGAAACAAAACAAGAATTATAAGCAAGTGACGCTATAGGTTCTACATAATTTATTAAAAACAACAAAAACCTGAATCAAGAACCTCTTTGTTGCCAATTGAAAAATCTGTATTGAGATCGATTTTAAAATTTTAAACTCGGCCGAGAATCTTCAGTACGTCGAAAGAATTTAACACCTCATTTATGGTAACTATTGTTCGAGATTTTAATTATTGTTTTTCGACCATAAAATCTCTATACCTATTATTTGAATATGTTTTCACAGTTTGAATATATCTATTAAAAGTTCTAATTTTAAGAAATAATGAAAATATAATAATAATAAAAAACATAAAAATTCTTTATTCGACACAAATACCGTTTCAGGGTTTTATTGAATCCGTAAGGATCCTAAACTAGCCCAGGCTGTATTTCAGGACCCAGGGCTTGTGTTATGGGTACTAGATGACTGATAAAGGTAATTTGTTTATGTTATTTAATTGTAAGGTTTTTATCCCTTCAACTTAAATACGTTCTTATTTTAAACAAAAAGCTTCAAACGAAACATGTATTTATAGATATTACAATATATCACAGATAACTAAAACGTGATGAATCAAAATGACTCATTAGGAACGAGTAGGAAGATATGAGACATAAGTATGTACAAACTGACAGATGCGTAATCAATTATTTATCGCAATACAAAGGGCGTTTTGCGACATAGATTCATACTCATTGAAGAGACAAGGCGAATCAAGGGATTTTGTACGAAGTACAATAATAATTTGTGATTAGTACACTTTCGAGGAAGAATCTACCTCTAGTTTTGTCTATGTTACCCAGTTCTTACACATTAGGTATGGAGTGGCCAAAAATGTACAGAATCTGAGTTGTTTCTGGGTTCTTATGTTACATCGATTATTTCTATTTTGCATTTTTGTGGCCAGGGTGTACAAAGTTTAACGTGTAATGTAAAGTCAGAGCAATCTAGTTTCCCAAAAGTCCTACTTGCAATACGTTATGTACCTATAATTCATATCTAAGTCCTCTAAAGTCCCACTTATGATTATTGTTATGTAGGAAGGTTTAACCTTGCGTTAGAGTTATCATTTACTTTGTTTCCAAGGTACCTACCTCTAACAGCTTTTTTTTATATTTCAAATAAGAAAGTGTAAAATGCTGGCTTTTATTTCGGCCAAAGAATTAGCATTGCGGCTTAACTTGGCAATGCTTACAGCATTCTGGCACTCAGCTCTACTTACAGTAGGTATTTAAATAAAAATAAAAAAAATAAAAATGTATTTAATAAATATATTTATTACCCCCTTTTAGTGGAAGTTAAAATTTATTTACAACTAACTTCCAACTGCGACTTTGCACGCCTTTTGTTAAATGGAATGTTGCTTAGAGTTCCTTCCCAGAAAAACATTGATTTATTCCAGTTTTTCTCGTTATCAAATCCCCCTTAAGGAGAAAACTAGGACCATATATTAAAAAATTCAAGATTTCCCCTTTATTGTTTTTTTTCTTATTCCATGAGAAAAATTCATTTAGCAGCTACTCCTTGTTTTTTATTAACATGCATACCTACAGACAGGCAGAGTGACATTCTTCATAACAATACAAACTAATGGTAAACAAACCATGGCTAAACAAAGACTCACCAGGATTAACCCCTTTATAAAAGCCTTATTTATGCATGGTGCACGCAAGCTGAATAAATATCTGACCATTTATGTAAAGCCGTATGTAACACTTTCGCATACTCGTAATGTGTGAAAATATAAATACGATTTTTTTTATTTCACCTTGGCTCGCCTAGCTATCGTTTATACGGTATTTAATTTAATCCCTCTCCAGATAAAATATGTTGCTT
>OZ007529.1:4355719-4419719 GCA_963931895.1 Eupithecia pulchellata | reverse complement strand
TTAAAAATGAATTATCTCCCACATTTATTGTTTTTTATATTATGTAAGGTCTTTTCTTATCATCTAAGTACAATTAGTTTTCTTCATCTTCTTTTTATATCACTACATAGTATAAAACTAAGTCGCTTCCCGCTGTATGTCTGCCTTTTTGTATGCGGTGTACATCAATACATGGGTTGTGGGCTCTTACTTATAAATAGCATACTTACAGTAACTTAAGTGCCACCGTCTATATTGTTCCTTCATGTCCTGTTCATCCAAAGGTTGCCTGGACGAGATCGCTCATAGCCATAAGGCCGGACGTTATATAACATTTACATAAAGCATGTCTGTTTGTAAAGTTTTATTTTTTGTCGTATAATAAAGTATTTTCTATCTATGTGGTGGTCATATAATTAGAAACACTTCATATGAATTATGAAAGTTTGAAGTCCATGTCATCCATTCTTGAAAAGTTATTAAAGTCAATTTTTAATAATCATGCAACAATATAGCCACTCAATTTAGAATACTCATAGAATACATTAAAAAAACAAAACTATGTAAACTTAATCGTAAAAAGAGTTTAAAGCACACATTTTCTGTTACTGGCCTCTTGGACGCCTAATTAGAAACGCTTTAGAAAAGCATCCACGGCACATTCCATTTTTGAAATTGAAAAAATAAAACTTCTTTCTTAGCTATTTTCTATCGTTTTGGCGGCAATGGACCATCATATTGAAAATCTGTTTACAATTTTTTGTTCAAAATGGGCAAAAATAAAAGTTGTGACGCGTCAACTAGGCAAATAATTGTTAATTTGCACATCGACCAAGAATGAACGTACAGGAGAATAGGTAATCATTTAAAATGTTCGGTACAGAAAGTTTTCAATGCTATTGACCATTACAAAAGACACGGAACTATTGAAAATATTCCTAGAAAGGCTCGACCGAGGAAAACTTCGCCCAGAGAAGATAAGCTAATCGTACGTATCGCTAAGAAAGACCCGTTTAAAGGCTCCAACCAGATAAAGGATACGCAACAAAATATTAATTATAAGTTTTAGTAGCCTATAAACAGTATCTATTACCTAAATTATATAATTCTAAATAATTAAACCTATAAAATATGATTTATCTTTTATTTTTTTGTTTTGTTTCTAATTAGTTGTCCATTACTGTTGGCACTGTAAAACTCATTTAGTTGTTTGTATGAAATGTAATATTGAATCTGTACTTGTTTAGTTGTATTTTGTTGTTTTTTTAAATAAATGATTAGTTATTGAACATATTTTATGCTATTTGTGGTTTCGTTTCCAAATAAAAAGTACTTAGGTCAAATATCTTGTATAATGTTAAGTTCCGTGGGTAGTGTTTCTAATTATATGTCCACCACTGTATGTATACAATGAAACTACCGATACTTTACTACTGTGTGGTAGCGTTAATGTCTAAATCCTAGAAATAGGTTTTATGAATAATCAAATGATAATAAATCAAATAATACAAAACATACTTCTCTTGTTCAAACTAATAATTAGTAACCTGAATCAACGGGATGCTGTCCTTGGCGATAAGAATTATTAATTCCGTACCTAATCATTAGTTCCGTAAAAACATCAATTTATTAATAAGTATTACGCTTAGCGTGGTACAAACAAAGACATTAAATCGTCCTATTTGGTACCCATCATAGTTGTTACTAACAAAGTTGTTTGAATCAAAACAAGTTGACTCTATCATTAAATTACAAGGAATGTAAGCGATATTTTGAACGTATTCGTCACTACAATCGATTACTACGAGAGGGAGGTGATGTCATCCTTGGATGAGCCGGTAGACGGGCTAGCATCGTATTCTTAGGGTGGCCACGCGATAATTTTGTTTGTCATTCAACCCACTAGTGATGAGATGGAAAACCGCTTATGTACTCTTAGTTTATATAGACAAATAAATAATGCTGGACAATACACACAGCATCCCCTAGCCCCAGGCCAAGCAAAGCTTGTGTTATAGGTACTAGATGACTTATATACTACAATATATTAATATAAATGTATATTTTTATAATACCTACATAGAATACGACCAGAACACGCAGGAGATATAGATATATGTATAATAAGATAGACGATGATTTATTTCATAGCCTTAAATACAATTTTCTTTTCTATTCGGTACAAAATTTAACTTAAAATACAGAAAGGCAATGGAATTGGCACCCATATCGCTGTAAGCGATTTCATCCAGGCGAGGTGAAAGGAGATTGTGGTGTTTATGCTAATCTAATATGAATACATTATATTTACCAGACAAAGCAGTAAAGATTACCTACAGATTTTTTCATGATTACTCAATATAATCGACGGATTTTAGGATTAAGTTGTAACCTTGATCGTTCTTTAACAATTTAGTTTTATGTTTACGGGCCTATAACGATAAAAAGCATGGTCACACTAGCTATGATCTCATCGTTCTTCATTCAACCCACAACCACGCCGCGCTGCGCCCCGCCGCGCCGCGCAGTTTCAGTGTGGATACTGCTTAACGCACTCGTGTGAAAGTGTAAACAAACCATTATCATCGTTCTAAATTCGAATAAATAAACAAAATGGCTATCAGTCGGCTGTCTATCATCAAGTTTTTGGAGTTGGTAAGTTTTTGAAACGAAATAAAGCTTATTTTTTGCTTAGTTACTTTCATTTTTGTTTTATTTTATTTTATTCCGTGCTATAACCGCTGATAATATTTGATCCTGTTGATAGTCAGACACGCGTGCGCGGTTTTGTTTACATTACGGCCGTATAGCGTAAACATATCAAAAAGTTTAGTTCACAGCTTCATAAAATAACATAACAAAATAACTTTTGATACCCAAAGGCATGAAAGTATGAATAAGTTCGGAAGGAGTCTCATAAAAAATAAAAAGAAGCACTCGGTACTCTGACATACTGTCTATGATTCAAATAGTATGTCACTTGCCGCCATAACGCCCATAGACACGAACCTAATAACATCTCATATAAACAAATCAAAACAAAATGAAAAACACCGTCTTGTGTGGTCAGATGTTGACAAAATCACAATGCATTTGTCAATAAAAAACACCGGATCACATTTCGTAGATAAATTTCTTATTTCACCAACTTATTATTTCGATTTGACGCAAAATTATTATCAACATAAAAATCAATCTATAAGCACAAAATCTAGCCAGTGCTGCCAACATGTAAACATGTAAATTTTCCAGTAAGTGTGGGAGGATATTAAAAATGTTTTAATTCTCATATTTAATTGACTTTAAATTATGAATCAGGTAAATAGGCATTTCACCATCCTGGTTATATAAAATAATATGTGTTAAGTATTCGAAATATAATTAGGATACCTATTGAATTTCACTTTGTAATATCTATACAATAGCTTAGCTTTAGGGATACGAATTTCGAAATACCTATGTTTGTTTTTTATTTGAGCCAACCTCCAAAATAGCTGAACCCGTTTGGATAATACTTTTACTGACGATCATGCTACGCAGATGTTATATCGAGATTATCGATAGCCGTGGGGCATACTAATAGTCAATATTTTTTTCATATTTCCGAGTGATGAAAATTGGAAGTTAAATTGAATTCGCATAATCAGAGAATCTCATATTTAAAATAATTTGAATCCTACTAAATCTAGTGTAGCATACAGTATGCATAAAGATTTTTCATGTAAAAGCATTCGGGCATTATATGTAGGTATACATAATTTTTCATTTATTATGTACTTATCAATAAACAATGTATATGAGAATAATGTATATTTTTTTTTCATTATTAGGAACGTTTCATTGATATTCCCAGTAACAATCATAAGATGTGGCTGCAAATGTACATATAAATAATTATAATTTTTATTTGATTTTTTTAATTATATTGGTTAGGCATTTCCATATGAACAACGTATACGAAGCCGCAGGCAGAAAATGTTGTCAGCCAGTTAATAGGCACAAAGAATAATTTATTCAAACTAAAATTAGACATGGAACGGAGACTTTGGATGTGTTTATGTTTGTTACTTCTGCACACACACTCAGAGGCCTGAACAGATTTTGTTGAAATTTCTTCGATTAGCAAATAGGGGTTACTATTTAATCCCGGGAACAATCAAATTCACTGCAGTTAGCACCATAAATATTAATAATTAATGTTTTAAATAGAATTTGTTGAATTATTATTTTTACTAACATAATCCAGATTTTATTGTCACTTTCGTGCGATACTTATTGTATTAATTAATTTTAATTAGTTAGTGTAAGTGGTTGTATGACCGTTCTAATTAAATGAATAAATAAAAATAAAGCGCTGGCGTATATTGAAAATTATAAAAAGTAGAACTAATAAACACGATTACCGTGGCTAAAGCAGTATTAATATGTAAATTATAATGATTCATTATAATTTACATATTCATATGTAAACCATTATTAGGAAGAATATTTATAAAAATTATGGGTATTTTTTTCTTTTGTTGGCAACTCTCTATACACTGACACTCAATGTCATTCCGCCATTGTTAGGAATCAAGTTTGATTTGATAGGATTCCGTCTGAACTTTTCTCTAAGTCTATGCCCAAAGGCCTCTTTTTCTCTCCAAAGCAATTTCGTGTTTCGTTTCAGCCAATTAGTGCACTCTAAAGCACAATTAGAGTACCAATTGCACAAAAAAGGAACGAAACAATCGATTGCGTATTTTGGAGAGTTCAAATAGGGCCTCTGTACCTACTGTACCCACCTACCACCGTACCGCACCCAATAAAACTAGTGCGTTGACTTTCGACTTTCATTGACCGAGTATAGTCTGCGAAAGGGTCCGTTTCACTATTCCTTATCAGGATATGTAATTTTTAAGCGTTTTTATGTCGTATTTACGTTTTGGAACTTTTTTCTTCTAAGCTGATATTACATGAATGATTAAGAACTTAGACAAGTCATATTACATAGATAAATTATTATAAAAAAAGAAAAAAAGTGTTATTGATTTTCTTTTCACTTAATCTTTTTCCACTAATTGAAGAAGTGAAAAGTAAACCACTAGTATATTTATATTTCACTTATGTGTCCAATACAAGTTTGTTAAGCCTATCTAAATCTAAGTTTATTGCGATTTAGATATTTTTTTGTAAATGAAAAGGTTGTAGGTAATCAGTATTTTATTTGAGCGTCTCAAATTATAGTACAAACTCCATTTATGAACAAATAAAAGTAGATAGCAAAAAGATTTGGCTTAATTTGATTGATTAGGCTTTTTTTATATATTTCATAATCGGCTGAAACGGGTTCCCTAAAGATACTAAAAGGCGGAAGGGAGACATTATATGCTTATGCATATTATAGGATTACTCGTGCACTAATAACTGCTGCATAAATAACTACTTAACTACGACTAATAGTCTATTTGCATCCTTCCCAACAGGGTGGCGAGGTTGGGTTAGCGAATACGCGCGAATACGCGCAGCGAATACGTTGAATATTACATTCGATTGCTGCTATTCAGAATCTTCTAATAAAAAGATAGATTGATAGCGTTTATTATTAAAAAGGATGTCATTTTTGATGATAGGTAGAGTCTTCACTACATAGTATAAAACAAAGTCGCTTCCATTTGTCTGTTTGTTCCATAAGTATGCTTATATCTTTAATTTTTTTTTTTTTATTTCTTTATTTATTATATGGGAGTTTAGTCACACAGTGACTATGTCACTCCCGTAAGAGATCAATTCTTTATAAATCACACAAACTCAACAAAAATAAACATACCTAACAAATAGCCGCATGACAGTGCATGGCCACCTCCATAAGGACGTGGATAACACTATGCAGCTTACAAAACAAACTTACTTTACAATCTTACTTATCATATCTTTTAATCTGCGCAACGGTTTTGGGTGCGTTTTTTTTATAGAGAGTGATTCAAGAGGATGGTTTTTGTATCAGCAATCAGCATTGCATCCGTGCGAAGCCGGGGCGTGACGCTAGAAAATCATGAATTAGGTTTATCTAGACTAGACACTAGAGTTATTATGATTAAAAATCACGCTGTTTGCCTATTTTGTTACGCAACAGGCAAAGCGGTGACTGCCTTGGAGTCAAATATTTTATGGATTGACCTTGATAACGGCAGGTGTACACCGGTCCCCTATATTCCTTCATATTGTTGACGGCTGTCTTAAACCCGCATATGTTTGGAGAATAATAACGGTTTTTTATACTTCTAAATTCAAAACGATGCATTCTCATGTAATCAACAATAGCATTTATTCACAAAGAAAATAACAGTGGGTACTTACAGAATAAAACAAATACAACTAGTATATACACTTATGTATCTATTTCTTAACGATCTAAGCCGTCACCATAGGCATCACCAGAATGCTGGCAGCATTGCTACGTTGGTTGTGTGACGGTGCTAATTCGGTGACCAAAATAAAAGCCAGTGTTCTGATCACCTGTGGACTATATTAGTAGCTAGTTGAGGTCTATAGATATTATGTGTGCCCCAGGAACAAAAGTACTAACACATATACGTAGATAACAAAAAATAATTAGATATGTATATCTGTACGTCTGGCATAAAGTGGGTGAATGTTCATCCAACACAAATAAGGTTCGTTCTTAACCCGCTTACATGCGTCATAATATCGCCCAACTACGACAGTTTATAGGTATAGCAGAACAATATAATATTATTTCTTGATATTAAACCGTTTCTATCAAATAATATCAACGTTTATCAATTGAATAAGCGATTTCAATGGAATGAGTAAGTATAAGTAAGTATTAACATTGTGAATAATTTATGCCCGTTTTTTTCTCGAAACAATGACAAACAATTGTTATCAAGGCGTAGATTCATGCGAGTGGTCAAACAGAGTTATTCCTAGAGCTTGCGTTATATTCTGACGAGGTGGTGAATCAACACGCTTCACGTTTGTTTACATTGTTGATTAGTAGTGCTAAAACGTAGATAATAATTTTGCATTGCTTTAGAAGTATTGCAAACAACATAACGTCTGTTGCAAAAAATACTATCCACCATTTCAGAATATGAGGTATATCTTTATTCTTTACTAGCGGCCCGCCCCGGCTTCGCACGGGTATTAAACAAAAATTTCAGAAATTATACACACTAAAACGATGGGTTTCACAGTTTTCATACGGATCTTTACTTTTTTTAACAGCATTGGGGTTTTTGACATTGACTCGACATTCCAAAACTGACACTGGCCGTAGAGAAAAAGCAAGCACCGTGCGCTATACAACCTCTTTTTCTATTCTGACGCGCCATAATAGAAAAAGAGGTTGAATATACAGCCCACGGTTCAATTATTGAATTTTTCATGCGGATCCCTAACTTTTTTGAAAATATTATATAGCCTATGTTCATCACGGAAAATTAAGGATTCGAATTAATGTTTTGAAACTTACGCGATCTGAACACATAATGATTAGTAATTAACGGGTATTTACCACGTGACCACGACAGAGTGCAAACCTGTTGAAACGTCGAGAAAAGAAGAAGACGAAAGGAGGAAGAAGAAACGCGATAAATACCCGTTAATTACTAATCATTAAGGATTCGAATGGTGAAAGAATTTTTTAACTCGGTCCAGTAGTTTCGGAGCCTATTCAATTCAAACAAACAAACAAACAATCAAATCTTTCCTCTTTATAATATTAGTATAGATATAGATGTATTAGTATAATGGTAAAACCTTTCTAGACATAGAAAAGTAGGTAGTTATATAAAATAACAAACGTAGAACTAGTTTCTTATAGTTTATCTAACTGCAGACTGTAGCAAACAATCTACAAGTAGCTCAACTGATTCATATCAATACCGAAAGTGTGCCCAAGACGGTGGCTGTATGGCCTCGCTTTATAGCAATGCTGATGCGGTGCGCCAGATACTGACCAGCTATCGGGTCACACGTTGCTTCGACCATACGCTCAGATATTTTTTTAAAACCCTAGAGTTTCGATACCCCATGGTCACGACCACCTATGGTCTCGACTCCAAGGGGAGATACGAGTACGTACATAGGCTCAGTCGAGACCTGCATATTTGCGCCTCATTAGTATATTACTTTTAATATTTGTTAATGTATATATTTGTATTCGTTTAGCAGAAACATCGCCATCCTACGATCACCCTTCACCTTGGTCGCCTGAAAGATATCGCTGGAAGCGAGAAGGCCACAAATGCCATTGCCTTTCTATAGGATAATTATGTACTGAGTATTTTTTTATACAGCTATGAAATAAATAATAAAGCATTATTTATAAATTTTTCTTGGCTGCATCACTTTTTCAAAACACTGAGTTAAAAGTTACATAAGGTTTAGCATCGGACCTCCCAAAATATACTTTAATTAATTATAGTTAGCTACCTAAAGTAACAGATTTATAGTTTATATGAAACCGGAACTCAAAATAGATTACGACTTCCTAAAATGCGTGTAGTTACCATATGAGTCATAAAAACTTACATCATAGGTTAATATTAGTTTATTTTATTTGATTCAAGAATCAAAACACTGCTTCACACTTAGGTAACAACAGTGGTTTGTGGTTTAATATAATTATAGTTTTACTGAATCTAAGACAATATTTGACTTGTAATGTATGTACTAAATCAAATAAATATATGAAATGAAGCGGTGGCAACAGTGCTGATTCAAGGCTGTTTATTATTATTAACTCATTTATTTCAGATTACAATCCATAAATGTTTATGGCTCAACCTTCAAGGTTTAGAGTTCATTATCAAAATCGAAAAGATACAATGATTTAGCAGTTGCGTCCATCGGAGTGGGATTCTAGCCTAGAATTTGACTTCAAGGCTATTTTATAATTCGCAATTTTTATAATCTGAACATTGGAATAAAGTATAGATTCAATTAGCATATTATTTGCAGTATTTATAAAGTACTTATGAAGTAAAAATAAGGTACGTTTGTAACTCCTCTACGCTCAAAGGGCTGAACGGGTTTGAATAAAATTTAGTGCCAAGATAGCTTGTATACTGTTAAAACATCGACTACTTTTGATCCCGGAAAAGAGCTATGTTCCCGTGGAATAAACCCGGATAGCGCAGGGCGCAGCTAATAAAGAAATATTTCTTGGAAATCAGGGCCCAGTACATTAAAAAACCACATCCGCTCTGCGTAACGTAACGTAAACAAGCCGTGCAATAAACCACCCACCAGTATGCTGTGGATCGCCATTGACCTGGTCTTCGGAACTCATCTATTACGTTCCATTTTAGTGGTGACTTAACTCGCTGATATAATCTCTGTGGGATGATGACCTTCTCGTAAGTTGTTTATTTTGTATCACATTAATTTTATTTGTCATACGTTATGTAATTATGTATTTGTGTATTTATAAAATAGATAGAGATGGGACATTATGATGATATATTTTACTAAACCGTTATACTCTACATGATGAACAGGAAAAATTACTATAAAATAATAATTATAAGACTATTCCACTGTATGATATAAACAAATAATGCTGGACAATCAGACACAACAAGAAAAAAGAATTACAAAGCAAATGTGAATAAAAAAGAAAAATTAGGTTAAAAAATTATAAAGAAATAATGACACTAAAATAGGACTACATCGTATATTAATAGACGCACCTTAATAAACCTGCAAGCCTTATCTTAAACTTAGCAATTAAACGTTTTCTTTAAAGCCAGTGATAGATAGAGCATATGCGGCCCTGTTTTAATGGTTCTTCGTAATCTTTGAGTACGCATGTAAAGATTAAGATAACAGGGTGTCTGGTAATAAATGAATCACGCCGCAGGTCCTTGTGGGCTCAGTCTGGAAAAAATTAACGTTACCTGCAGCAGTCTTAAATGATTTTTTCACAATTATTTTTTTTTTATTTATTCACATAACACCGAACAGTTTTACTAAGCTACAAATATTTTGAAATACGAAATGGCAAAGCCAATATTTACGGCTATTTCCAGAGAAAACTATCGTTTAAAATTATGGAATTTGTCAATAATTAGATCAAAGGTATCAAACATCGTAATCTAATATTAATTTTTAAATCAAAAAGATTATAAACCTAGTTTAAGTAACGACTATAATATATATAACACTTTTACCAAAAAAATAAAATGTCTATAACTACATCTAGATAAGAACTAAGTAGATAAGTAGTTCTTAATGTTCTTTTTAAATGCAGATTAACAAAGCTGTTAACCCCATTTTGATGGAGCGATAATAACAATCATTAAACGAAGGTCAATGGCCAGGGGACGTGTTCCTTTAACTTTAGCCACGTTTACTAACATCGGTTGGTACTTACCGTGTTGTACCTATGGCATATTAATATGAAGACCCTTAGGGCGTGGGGGGCGAATGCTCGCCTGCGACGCAGGAGGTTGTGGGTTCGATTCCCGCCTCGAGACAAATGTATTGATGATCTGCAGATATTTGTTCGGGGTGTTTATGTATAATTAAAAATATCCAACTATGTAACAAATATATTACATAGGTATATTTGATATTGATGACTGACATACTTAATACTATTGTACCTATTAGTACCCATAAAATAAGCCATAGTTTTGGGCTAGATGATGCTGTGTGATTTTTATTGTCCAGCATTATTTATTTATATCATACAGTGGAATGTCATCAAATTCCAACATAGACTCGCATTGGTATTCAATCAACAAAATAAAATGTTTACCGAATAGCAGGTTTCTAAATTAAAATAACCTTTTAGCACGAATTACACAAAATTAGCACAAATTGCGAAATTTAAATTAAATTCACGCCCCGTGAGCGTTATCATATATGCCGTGTGGTGACGGCATAATAAAGAATTTCACCACCCCAACTCATCCCGTGGGTGTCGTAAGAGGCGACTAAGGGAAACACACCGGGGGGCGGGCAGCAGCGCCCTCTGCAGAACTACTCCACTAAACTGCGATCCCAACCCGCATGCCCAGCGTGGGGATTATGGGCAATACCCCCAAATGACAAGAACCGCCACAAAATGGCCCCCAGTTCCCGGCCGCCTCGCTATTCCTGGCCATGGTAGCGGCCACGGTAACGGCGGGGCAGGGGGTGCTAGGAATCACCGGGCTACATTAGGCTACCACACCCCACACACACTGACCCTGGCAACGTTTAACGGACGCACTCTGAGGCTTGATCACCATCTAGCGCAGTTGGAAGTGGAGTTAGAGAACATTAAATGGCATGTTCTAGGGCTATGTGAAGTCCGTAGAGAGGGGGAGGACACCGTAACCCTAGACTCGGGCCATCTTCTCTACTTTCGTGAGGGTGATAAAACATCCCAGGGTGGCGTAGGTTTCCTCGTCAATAAGGCCCTCTCTAACAACGTCGAAGAAATCTCCAGTGTGTCGACCAGGGTAGCGTACCTGATCCTTCGGCTGTCTAAGCGCTACAGCTTGAAGGTCATTCAGGTTTACGCACCGACCTCGACACACTCGGATGATGAAGTGGAGGATATGTACGAAGACATATCCAAAGCCTTACATCACACCACCAAGGCTCACTTCAACGTTGTTATGGGGGACTTTAACGGCAAGGTGGGAACCCAGACTGGCAACGAATCCCGAATAGGCCCGCATGGTTGTGGTGTTCGAAATCACAGGGGACAAATGCTCGTCAACTTCCTTGAGAAAGAGGGGCTGTTCTTAATGAACTCTTTCTTTAAGAAACAGCCCCAAAGGAAGTGGACATGGCGGAGTCCCGATTCTGTGACTAAAAATGAGATCGACTTCATCATGACGGATAGCAAGCATATATTCAGAGATGTCTCAGTGATCAACAGGTTCAACACCGGATCTGATCACCGACTCCTTCGAGGCTCTCTGAATATAAATTTGAAGCTTGAAAGAAACCGTCTGGTGAAGTCCACGCTCCGACCGAACCCAATCCAAATCATGGCGGGCACCGAGAAGTTTCAGCAGCTTCTCGGGGATAGATTCGCTGCCTTGGAACCCACTGATGACGCTGACGAGACCCTACACAATCTGGTAGAAACGCTGAGGGACGAGGGCATCAAGTTTTGCAAAAAGCAGCGTACTGGTAAGAAGTCCAAACTCTCGGATGAGACTCTTGGGCTGATGACAAAAAGACGGGAAACCACCCAAGCGACTTCGTCAGAGAGGTCAGACCTGAACAAGCGAATTGCGAAGATGGTACGACGCGACCTTCGGAGCTCTAATACACGCCTCATTGAAGAGGCGATAGAGCGAAACCGAGGGTCCAAAGTATTCACTCAGCAGCTTGGAAGGAGCCACCTGACGAAGCTTTCAACGCACGACGGAAGGACCGTTTTGTCGAAGCCGGAGATATCGGCCGAGATAGAGGACTTTTATGGCCGTTTATACGCTGCACATGCTCCCCGTTCCCAACGAGACGACCACGATTCTAGAGCCACCTTGATACGCCACTATACCGACGAACTGCCAGACATCAGTCAAGACGAGATCGTGTTAGCTCTGAGGCAGCTTAAAAATGGAAAAGCCCCCCCCCCGGTGAGGACGGAATAACATCAGAGCTTTTGAAAGCTGGAGGATACCCTGTTATACAGGAGTTACAGAGCCTCTTCAACGCCGTCCTTCACAGTGGGAGAACTCCAAAGGCGTGGAGTGGGAGTTTGGTGGTGCTCTTTTTTAAGAAGGGAGATAAAACCCTTCTTAAAAATTATAGACCCATCTCGCTCCTAAGTCACGTCTATAAGCTTTTCTCACGAGTTATATCGAACCGTCTCGCCAGGAGACTCGACGAGTTTCAGCCACCGGAGCAGGCTGGGTTTCGCGGAGGATATGGTACCATAGACCACATTCACACAGTGAGGCAGATTATACAGAAGTCCGAAGAGTATAATCAGCCCCTGTGTCTGGCTTTTGTGGACTATGAGAAGGCTTTTGACTCCGTTGAAACCTGGGCTGTTCTACAATCCTTACAGCGATGCCAAGTAGACTATCGTTATATCGAGGTGCTGAGATGTCTCTACGAAGCCGCTACGATGAGTGTCCGAGTACAGGACCAGCAGACTAAACCGATCCAACTGCGCAGAGGAGTGAGGCAGGGGGATGTCATATCCCCGAAACTGTTCACGAGCGCGTTGGAAGATATGTTTAAGACGCTGGACTGGAAAGACAAGGGCATCAACATAAACGGCGACTACATCTCACACCTGCGATTCGCTGATGACATAGTCTTAATGGCGGAGTCGCTAGAGGAGCTGAACCGGATGCTGGACAGTCTAGCTTCAGCCTCCCGATGTATCGGTCTTGGCATGAATTTGGATAAAACCAAAGTCATGATCAATGCCCACATTGATCCAAGACCGGTGATCGTACATGGCCACCTTCTCGAAATTGTTTCTGAGTACACTTACCTCGGGCAGATTTTGCAGTTGGGTAAAAACAATTTCGAGAAGGAAGCCAAGAGGAGGATCCAGCTAGGCTGGGCAGCGTTCGGAAAACTACGTCGAGTCTTCTCGTCATCCATACCGCAATGTTTGAAAACGAAAGTTTTTAATCAGTGCGTCCTACCAGTCATGACCTACGGAGCTGAGACGTGGACACTCACGATAGGGTTGGTCCACCAGTTCAAAGTCGCTCAGCGCGCTATGGAAAGAGCTATGCTCGGAGTTTCTCTGAAGGATAGGATTCGTAACGAATACATCCGACAGAGAACTAAAGTCATCGACATAGCTCAGAGAATTAGCCAACTGAAGTGGCAGTGGGCCGGCCATATTTCGCGAAGAACCGATAACCGCTGGGGTAAACGTGTTCTTGAGTGGAGACCGCGACTCGGTAAACGTAGTGTAGGACGCCCTCCGACCAGGTGGGATGACGATCTGCGAAAGACTGCTGGCAGATGCTGGATGCGACAAGCCGAAGACAGGGCGCTATGGCGCTCATTAGGGGAGGCCTATGTCCAACAGTGGACTAACATAGGCTGATGATGATGATGATGATGATGAGCGTTATCAAGGCGAACATAAAATGGCCTTACTTTAATGTGTTTGCGATACTTTATATAGTAGATATGTTCCACACCCGTTATCAGGGCAATAAGGTCAAAATGTACACAACACACCTACCTATTTAGATAGCAAGTTTGGAAAGCGGTTAAGAGGGTTCATAGTGATTATTGACGAGTTATTTTTAATATGACTATAGTACATATAAGCGCAATATTTATAAGATATTGATTTATAAACTACAATACACACACATTATGAATTATTCCTTTTTTTTTACTCAGTTCTACGCTTCTTTTTTTAGTAATACGAAAACTTTAACAAAAAACTTTTCTAACTGACTGTTAAAAAGACCTTAAATATTTTAATGGTGTGGTAATGTCCGTAATGTCAGTAAAATAATTATTTAAAATGAAAAGTGTCATTTCGTACAGAGTGTCCGAAAATATTGTGTCCCCAACGTCAGCCCAAGCCATATCTCCAAATGATACCCCTATAATAATATTATAACTTATATTATAAGATAACTCATTATGATATCCCTGAAGCTCTTAATCAGGGTAGAGAGAGCATCAACGTTAAGATTCGGAGCTAAGATTGTACATAAAAAATGACCAGAAATTAAATTAAAGTTACCACGAATATTAAACTATTATAAAATAAACCTAAAAACCTACCTATTCGTAGCAAGGTAACGTAGTTTTCCAGGTATTTTGTAGTTGTTATTTTATAGTTATGCTATTTTTGAAGTTGACGCACTGGTCTATCAATATACTTTGTGTGTATCATGCAAATTATGTATTACCAAAGGCGTGACCTATGACCACATGTGTACCTATTCCCTTTACAAGGTCAGCTTACGCATTGTCTCCATAATTTATTCATTAGTACTATGCGAAGGTCATTGTTATAAATATAATAAATACTCCGATCCGAGAAAACAATGAAATCCACAGACCAAAGAAATCCCAGGCGCGAATAGGAGGTTCGTGCCTACTGTGCGTGTACTAATCCAAGTAATATTAGAACCGCTAAAGATTGTAAGTATGGATGGATGTTTGTTACTCTTTCACGCAAAAACAACTACCTAAACTGATTTTGATGAAACTTGGTACACAGATAGTTAGGTTTAGGATTTTATGTTTAGGCCTGGAATAACATAATGGGCCACTTTTTATCTCGAAAATTCCACGGAAACGGGAGTTACGCGGGTGAAACCGCGGGCACCCAGCTAGTATGGTATCAATGTAAGATGTTTGTGATAAACAAATTATATAACTGTCACATGCTAGGACGAATCAAATTAGCCTTACGTAAATATAACAGACGAGAAATCCTATTACTTACAACACCATTTCTGTACCAATAAAGCAAAAGAGCTAGCATACCGTAGGATCCGAGGACCTCAATTACACGTAACTTATGAACTGTGTAAGATGATGCTCATTATCCTCATCAGCCCATTTTAGTCCACAGCTGGACATAGGCCTCCCCTAAAGAGCACAATACCAACATAGCACCCTGTCTTCAGCTTGTCGAATGCTGGTCGATTATGCTCTAAATTAGAATTACTCTCAGGCTCATCAAATTCTATTGCGCTTATGATTATGACTCAAGACTCATTTCATAAACTCTGAGCACGTCGCAAGGTCTAGATACTGGTCGACCTCGCGCGTTGTATTCCCTCCCGCGTCTTTTATAGCGAGCTGATGTCACCTTCCGTTGGAACAGGTCACCTGACGTCATGCTTTGATATGCAATACGGTTGTGACGTCAGGCTTTTAGTTTGAGCATAGGGTGGAAATAGTGGAAATTATACGATAAACCAGTTAATAAGCGTGGATTTGCGGAATTGCAATGTGCCTAATGGAGACCAAGTGGATGGCCAAGGGATTTTTCAGAACCTTTGTATTTCAATCTAGTCAATTATGAAATCCATAGCCAAAAAAATTTAAACAGATTTTCATGACTCATTTTTTCTTGTAGAAATTTATTTTCTATTCATCCGTCGTCGGTTAGACTTCCTCAACAGTGCCCACCAATTGGATTGATATCCTGCTTGATACGTGATTGATGGTTGCACACTGTTTTGCGTAGGTAAACTTAACCTTTACTTCCATAGTTTCAACATAAATCTGTTTATTTCCAGGCGCTGACATGTTCGTGCGTGGCCCTCCACTACCACAGCTACAATGGCGACGCTGACATCGGTATGCTGGTCACCGGGACCTTCGTGGGATACCTCATCATCTTCGCCGGCGCTGCTGCAGGTATACTAACAACTCTGTTTATTGAAAGCTAGTTTTGGCTCGCTGCTTCGCGGTTATATAGGATATACATATAGCACTAGGCTTTGGGCACTTAGGCCTTTGGCTTTATCCAATTAAATTTTTGTATCACATCACCTTTGTCATCAATCATCGGGGTCATCTTTAATTCTTTTAAGAGGTGGCTTATTGGTCCTCTTTAAAGAAAGTTTGTTTCTTAAATATTTTTTACCAAAGCTTGTCAGTTGCGAACGACAAATACTAATTTGGTTTATTCCGTTACGATGTTTAAATAGCATGTTTAACTTGTTTCAGGTTACATTATGCAGACCCCGTCCCACAAACGCATCGACATCTTCTACTCGCTGGTTGGCGTCGCTCTGTTCGTAGCCAGCGGTGCTATTATTATTGACAGGTAACCAAAATCACATCGCACTTATTATTGACAGCCTCTGGCAGGGTGGGTGAAGGAAGGTCCGCCTGTGCCGCAGGAGGTTGCGGGTTCAATTATGGCCTCAGGACAAACGTTTGTACGCATCATATTAGCAGATTTATTATCAGTATTCTGGTGGTATTTTTATTAACCATAGATAGTATAATAAAAATGCATATCTATGTAATATAATGTATTAAGTAGATCAGTGATCTAGTACTCCGTAGCCAAGCACAGATGCCCTTTATGAGTTTTAATTTTAAAGGCGGGAGCTACACATAGCGTGTTCTATCCTTTGTTGCACCGACACCCGGACATCGTCTTCGGGTGTAACAACACCCGAAGACGATGTCCGGGTGTAGAGACTACTGCAACGTAAAATGAAAGAAATCGAAACTAGGTTATTCTGATGGGTGGATTTATAGTCTATGTTATGTGGCTATGTGGACAGTGATTTATTGTGATTTATATCTTGGTACCAGCGAGTTAAAATTAAATATTTTAAATTTCAGATACCAAAACTCCTACCGTGGTGACAATCGAGACAAGAACTTGGCCAAGGCATCCCTGGCCATCATCAACGGAGCCGTCCTATTGGTGGACGCAGTGCTTACGCAAAGAGGAGGATAAATCTTATAATGTTCAAGATATAGTACCGAACTATGCTAGCTGTTGTTCCAAGATTGTTGTCTCTAGAGTAGACTATTTGATACATTGTCCTCCATACTTTATAAGTCTGTCTACTTAAAATAGTTTCTATGATATATATCTACATAGTATATGTAAAGTTATGTATAGCAGTTATATAGAACCCATGCTATGTAGACTGTAGCTCTGCTTAGTTTGAGACTAGATAATGTGTGAATGATTAAACTTGTCAGTATGAGAAATTGACAATTTGTCATAAGATTTATCATTTTGGAAGAGATCTTTTGAATCCTTAAGTAAATTGTACTGTACAACACCATTAAGTAAAATAAATTTATAACGCAGGACTATTTATTTGTCCACCATTATAAATTTATCATCATCTAGCCCTAAGCTAAGCAGAGCTTGTGTTACACATGCTAGATAACTAATTTGGGTAAATAATACAATATATTAGGTTCAGGGATATAAACTTTTTACTTTACATAAAAAACGACAAAATATCCGGAAAAAATATATGCAGACCGATTGAGATACATTTGTTACGAGTCGGGAATAGAACCCACAAACTTTGCGTCGCAGACAGACCTTCGCCCACCGCGTCACAGAGGTAGTCTATACAGTAGCTACAATATTTATTTACTTATTAGTTGCTTGACAGAGTGTTTCTCATTCTGGCTTAAAAAAAAAGAAATTCAACGACTCTTACCAAGTTATAAGGCGTTTATAAGTAAGGAGGATGAGTATCAAAACAGTACAGTCATGTTTTATATTTGCGTTACTAATAAATAAAACTAAACGAAAATAAACAAAAAACTGTTTTCAACGATTAATGGATAACGATAAGATATTTTTGTATACCAGCTTTAATTAAGGCGCATACAGCACCTAAACTAGCGCCACCACCTACTTTATGTTATTATTCTGTTTAACAAAGGAATTTTCAAAAATCCATCGTCCAGTTTGTGATACCTATCATAGGTGGTACCTATTTGGTGGCCACCAAAATCTATTTTCGTATCTCTTCCTAAACTAAATAGAATAAAACCATTACAGACTCATTAAAAAAAGCTTATGATAGGTATCACAAACTGGACGATGGATTTTTGAAAATTCCTTTGTTAAACAGAATAATAACATAAAGTAGGTGGTGGCGCTAGTTTAGGTGCTGTATGCGCCTTAAGCTTTAATTCAAAGCAGACTTTATGTCACTGCACTGTCATAAAATATGAGTTTCATTTTGAATGTGTAAAAGTTATTAAGGGCTTTTCAATGCGAATAAAAAAAAATGTCGCCGTAGATATATAGCGCTGTATGGAAATCAAGTGTGTTTATCCTAGTGGAAAAAATATTTCGTTGTTTTTATGTCACTTGCCATTGACACTTAACTTGTGTGTGGTGTCATATAGTGTTAAAAAAGTAAATGTGATTGTTCTTTTCAAGATTGAAAATTGAAAAGCCCTCATTACTGAGGAAGTTCTTTTATAATTTACTTTACTCTGTTGAAACTGAACTGAACTGAACTTTATATTAATCTAATTTATTTTTGTTAAATATTCTACTTTCTCTCTAACTACAGGATAAAATAGTTAAGTATTGTGAACCTATTTTAAAGTTAAGATTTAATAAGTTTTTTTTAATCACTGCATTTCGATTGAATTTACACTTTTCCATATTAAATTTTATTAATACTATTTTTATCAAAGAAACTGTATTTTTATTGAATCTAAGTAGTTTTTGTAGTCTATAAAGGTGCTAATATCGGCGTTTCTATGATTTACTTCTTAATAATAATGGACCTACAATTTTATTTTACTAACAGTATTTTATACCCACCTAAATCAAACCCTTAATTCTAAAAAGTAAAAGTATACTGGTACAAAGTAATAGTAAACATGGACTCATTAATTTGTTTTCCAAGTTATTTAGAGGTGACTTATGACATAAATCCATCATGGTATCAAAAAAAAAACACAACAAAATGTCAATTTTATTTTATTATACTATTTCAAGTTTATTCAACATTTTTCCATAACCTCGGTTTTGGTTGAAAAAGCTCTTCAGATAGCGTATTCTACGTATTCACACAATTTGCAACTTTCATTGTGTGATGCTCCACAAACAACGTCAAACAAATAAGTAATAGAATTTTTAACATTATGTAAAAAAAAAATTAAATAAAACTATAAAATTTCTTAAACTCAGAAAGTTTCAAAAGTTGTAGATTTTTTGTTCTGTAATTTTTAGCAGTGTTATTTTTAACCTGAAAAGAAGCAATTGACTCCCAGCCACAGATAACATAAAACCATAGCAATGGGTCATAAATCATATTATAAGAAACGTTTATAATTCTGAGGCATATCCACGGTCTTAAAAGATGAGTTTCATTTGGAATCAGATAGTAGATATCTTTTTTTTACTGATCTATTATTTAATAGATAGGTAGCTGAATTTAGAATTCGACATATGTACAACTTTTTTTTTTTAAATTGGGTTTAAGTTACAATTTAGTTACTGCATTAAGATTACATTTACAATTCTCTTTAATAATTTAATATTCAGTTTACCATATTAGGTTTCATACATTTTCTCAAAAAAACCTTAGTTTAATTGAAAATCGTTATTATAACGATCTAAAAACAAGAATAACTTTACATCAGTAAGTTTCAGTGCACTATAAAGATTTTATTTTTTTCTATCATTAACTTGTCAATCATTAGGTACCCACCTACACACATTTACACGACATTATACTACTGTTACATTTTATTTTATCAACAAAATTATGGACGTACTTAATTCTGACCTCCAGTTATTTTATAAAGTAAAAGTAAACTAGCTGGTTCTAAGTAAATGTAAACAATGTCTCATGAATTAAGTGTCAGTAATTTCGAGGCATTTTCCGTAACACCAAGTACGGGACATCAATCCAATAGTATTTCAACATTCAACTCCTAGACACATTTTACATTCTACGCCTGGTGTCTGAAGGAAAAATCATCAAGTAAATCACAATGTGGCTTAAAATAATTATTTCACTAGTCCAAGTGTCTTCAATATTTTGTATAAGCTCGCTGTTGGTTGAAAAAGCACTTCAGATAGCGGATTCTACGTATTCACACAACTTTGCGACTTCGATTGTGTGGAGCTCTAGAAACAACGACCAACAAATAATAGAATTTTTAACATCATACAAAGGGTCCGTACTTTTGACGCCGCTGCAGGATGAAAACCACGAAGAAATACGTACGTTCTATAAACAACATGGGTACAGGCAAACAGTTATTTTTGCTGCAGACGTGGAGGAATTCGCAGAGTTTGTTATACCTCTGAAGGCAGACATAGTGGTCCCTATGCGAGTTATACTAGTTTTGACCCAACCAATAACAGACGCTGAGATGATTGACATAACTCAAACGGCATGGAATAATTATCTTTCCGATATTATAATACTGAGCACAAACGAAGATGATGTCAAGTTAACGACTTTCTATCCTTACCAAGAAGGAAACTGTGCGGATTATACTCCAGTTCCATTTAAAGAAGGGAAAACATGGTTTCCTAAAAAGTTCATGTCTTTTCATGGATGCAGAATAAGAGTTACAGCCCTACCATTTGCGCCATACCTTATGATACCTGAAAGCAATGAGACGGCTAGAGTAATGTTAGGTCTGGATGGATTTATTTTGAATCTGATTGTAGAAAAGCTCAACGCTACAGTAGATTTAATAATGTGTAGGAATCATGGTATAATCGGAACCTACAGGAACGGAAATGGAACTGGTTGTTTCGGGGATTTGATTAACAATCGATCAGATATTTTTGCCCCAACTATTGTCTTAGATTCCATTCGATACGCAGTGGTACAAATATCTCACACCCTCCATATGATAGAAATGTATTGGTATGGCCCTCCAAGACGACTAATTAACCAATGGCGAAAGATTCTTCATCCATTTATGACTGACGTTTCACATGCCATCAACGCAACATTTCTGTTATTCATATTTGTAACATATTTAATAAAACGGTATGGTTTTCAGAAATGTACAAATAAAATCAGCATATCTTTTCAATCACTTGTAATACTTTTGGGACAGGTGGTTAGACTGCAGTCACATTCTTGGGAAATAAAGTATCTTTTTGTGTTATGGATTTGGTTTTGCATGATTATTCGCATAGCTTATCAAGTAGAACTAGTTGATAGTTTGCAAAAAACTATGCTGGAGGCACCTTTAATTTATTTAGATCAAGCTCTCAATGAAGTAGACGGCTACGGAGGGCTGGGACTTCCGTACAAGGTTTTGAACGGAACAAAATATCACCAAAATTATAAAGTATTGAACTTCAATCAGGTTCATTTGGAAGCACAGAAAATTTCAGATGGAAAGAGGTTTCTCTTAGCGTCTGAGACATTCTTGGCAACCGAGCTTGGTTCAGGTCTTCAGAGACTGAAAGAGCCATTGAGTCATGTTCTTGTGGGTTTTATAATGCGGCCTGGCTGGCCACCAGCTAGAGACGTCGACACAGTTCTAGTTCGTCTAATAGAATCAGGTTTTCTGGAAAAAATGGTTAGAAGTGCTGCTAGTGAACGAGCGAAGAATGAATATCGTAAACTACCCTTTCATCATGAAACAGAAGCTCGAGCTTTGGACATGGACACTTTAAGTGGATGCTTCTACGGATTGGGTTTCATGTATTTGATTTGCGTCATCGTTTTTATGGCAGAGATTGTTTATTACAAACTAACGCTTAAATCTAAAATCAGATCAGTGTCTTAATAATGATTTCTGTGTAAACTAAAAATATCTATGTACGTAATAATATTGTATTATGTATGTATATCAGTCATCTAGTACCCACGACACAAGCTCTGCTTAGCTTGGGGCTAGATGATGTGTGGATCGATGATGTGTGTGGTCCGGCATTATTTATTTATTTTATTTTTTATTTATTTATTTATTAATGTAGATCGATAATGTTGTTTTCTTATTAGAAACTCGCGGACTGTTCGGCTTCGCATTGGTGGTTATTGTGAAATAGCGATTATAGTGGGACATTATAGTTATTGATTTATGTTCTTTTATATTCTAGAACATACTTTTTTCTATCATCAATAGTTTCTGAAGCCCGTGGATGAAAGATGTTTCATGGTTTTTTTTACACCTTGGGTTACGTTACTAAAGTTTAGAAAGGATACCTAATCGTTTCTAGCTGTATATTCTAGTATATCCTATGTTAATCAAGATGAATGTAGCTTCCTAATGGTTAAAAAAAAAATTTGAAATCGGCTCATTAGTTCTTGAGTTTATTCATTACGAACATACACACAAAAATACTTACATACATATCTTTATATTTTATAGTGTAGATGATTTAAAGCTGGTGTTGCTTAACTTTCTATTTTTAGCAGATTTTGTTAGCCTAGAATTTGTAGCGCTCTTTAATAATTAGTAAGTCGCAAAGCGACATGTGGACGGCCGCCGCCCGACAGGAACGGTCCACGAAAAATACATCGATTGGGCGTTTCACTTTGTGCTTAATTTAGATTTTAGTGGGTTCTCGAGTATTCTCTCAGATAAATAACAAACTTCACAAGATAGACCTAGATGTTCTTTTAACATTTTGCTTATTACTCTCACTCTGGCTAGTTATAAAATATTAAATTTAAATCAAAGAAAAAGCCATGCTGAAAAAGATCTTTCCCTATGCTAAAGGTTTTATACCCTATCCCAAAAGTTTTAATTTTCGGGATTTCCATTGTGCGTAATAAAAAGTTACCCTTTTGTTACACGAAACTCCCTCCAATGCTTATCTTAATCTCCGCAATTGCGTGTAAACAATACCTACATTATCATAGACCCTTTTTCTGAACTTTCCATAACTTTAGGAACCTACACATAACGTTTTAGATTTTTTCACACCTTCGAGTTAAAATTGTATAAGATAATATCTCGCCTATCAACCTCTACAACCTTATTACTAATATCACAGTATTATGGCCTCTTAATAACTAGAGTGTATTTGAAAGGCATACCTACAGCACACTGGTTGACTTCCATCAAATCAATGCAATGAACTAATCAAAGTCAGAATGTACTCTAGGCAAACGGGTTCTGAACTCAGGTGGAAACTAGATGGAAGTACCACGGCTCCATTTGCCGATGAAACGCAAATACAGGTAGCCCACATTTTGATCAAATTGATCAAAACTTACTCTAGCGCGTGCATAACTTAAATGCACCAAATATCTTCCGCAGTCTGGACAGGCTACCAATTAATTATTTGAACTTATTAAAATAGAAACCGTGATTTGTGTGTCTGAATCGAATAGAAAAGTGGAATCCGTCACTGCGGGTCCTACCAAATCCATGTCACTACCTCATAGTGGAACACCGTTTTTGCATACATACAAAAAATAGGTGCTCGTAAGAGTAAATTTAGACATGAATACAACCCATTGTATTAAGGATCTCCTTCCTGGGCTTGCATATCAGGGTAGGTCACAAACACTCACGCACTAGTAGTAGGTTTATTGCTCTTATTAACTAGCTACCTTTATAAGAACGTATACAAAACATATTTTAAACAAAATCATATTTATATTCGCAAACAATATTGCAAAAGCTGCTATTTATAGGGTAAGTGGACACATATTGGATGTTCGTTGATCTTATTTTTACATTTTGACCAAGAAATCTATGTAAATGTACCCATATTGTTTCCGATTTATATTCCGCGGCTTGTATTATTTGAATCTTTGAATTTCAGACGCTATTTGTATGTTAGATATTCAAATTGTATACGGTTTCAAAATAAAACAATGCTTTAATCATTTATCCCGTGTTTTCATTCATTACGTGTACTCTGTATGTTCGAGTGGCGAGTACTCTACTTGCATAACTGTTTCTAGTTTTCTTTTTCGTTGTGAGGTATAATAAAGTATTTTCTATTTATATATCTTACTTTTGTAAAGCCAGGTACTGCCTGGTGTTCCGAGGCGTAATGTAACGAGTCACACAACAAGCGTTCATGACAGCATGAACTCTAGGGACGTACCTACAGAAAAAGAAGGCGCGCGCTAGGAGTTACAGGATGGGATATACACGGCGTACTAGGTGAGTTTTTTCAGGGCTACTAAGGGCAAGACTGTAACCGTGAGAGTTATCGAAAAGTCATGAGTAGGAGTTACGTGCCTGATTTAGAAAAAAAAATTGTGCATTAAAGAAAGACAAACACAAAAAGCCATTATTCGTCTTACCGAAAAGGGAGTTTCAATATTTTTTTATTTTTACATTTTGTGTTCTTGCTTTATAGTAAATAAATAAATGTACGTTGACTATGAGCCAAAGTTGTTGGAACACCTTGAAAATTGAATATTAATAATGTAGAACTTATTTTTTCAAAATCGATCACGCATCTCCTAAGGTTAAGGTAGGTTTACTAATATTTTGTATAGAACTAAAAAAATACTTTAAGCAGTGAATTACCTATTACATATTTTCTACTTCAAAATAACCTAAATCCATAGATACAAAGATAAGAAAAACAGGAGCGATAGATAATTATCTTTATTGTACCTTATAATTATACTAAAACAAACTACTACTTAGATCTAGTGTGATACTATGGACACAATCCACGGGCTTATCCGTCATGTCCGGCTTTAAGTTCAAACTTATTTTAAGCAGTTGCTATAAAATGATCTTGGTAAAGCTCGTCTTTCAAACAATTAATGATATCATATTCGTAGAATCATTCATGTTTGAACTGTGTTCTAATTTTATATGGTCCATAATAACGCACGGGACGGCAATAAGTTAGATCACATTTGCACCAAAAGCAGGAAATTTGGATAGGCAGTGACCTATTACGGTCATTATCATCATTGGCATATGCAAGTCCATTGGGAGACTGGACAGATAGTACAATGTCGGTCTGCGGAGGAACTGCTTCCTGACAGGTACCAGATGAAATAAGCTGAATTAAAATTTGAAACATGAATAAAAATAAGCAAATGCGCTATGATGCTCATAAAGGTAGTTGTGAGTAATTTATTTCCGATATAAATAAGCATTAGAAAGTCAATTATAATAAAATATCATCGGAAATAAGGGGCGTTAGTCCACTGCTGGAGAAAGACCTTCCCTATAAGCGTCTTATTGGTTCTCTTCTCAGAACTGCAATCACCAATCAGCCAGTCAAGCGAGGTGATAGTGGAAAGACCCCCTTGTAGGAGGCACTTGCAGCTGTTGCTGATCGTCTGTGTGGAGATGTGGCTGACGCGAAGTAGTCTGAAGACACCTAGACAGCATCAGCATACCGCTTTCGTTGTAAAACAGCCAAATGGTAATACGTTACCGACCGGTATCGGCAGCATATAACCGTAAATTGTAGCCGGCTTGAGAAGGAAAATCTGTCTCGATTTTTGCACAGAAAATACTCAATTGTTTGAACGTTGGTTTTTGTTACTGAGAAAGTTTAAGTTTAGGTTTTAAGATTGAATATTGTCTTATCTCAAAAGGAGTACCTACCTAATAAGGTTTAGAATTTTATATGTAAATTCGGTAGGTTAATAATATGTATTTTTAACAATAATGTAGACGACGATTTTCTTTGTAAATGTTTTACGAAAAGCTTTGCTGTTGATAGTTTTAAATTTTTTTTTTATCAGGGGGTATCTATTCCGTCATGTCTATAATAATGTGGGATATCAGTGACCGCAAATTTCCATACAAATGAATATTGTAGCGATGCGGCTCAGTATCTCCGTTACATATCTTTAATAACCATAAATCTACAAATCGAGGCAGGCCCATTATTATTTATGGCCTAGAAAAAATCAGGATGTCATTTCAGTTTCCTACGAAATTATGCATGAGCGTGAAAATTGTACTGCTGACCCATATTCTTGTGAATACCCCATCGGTGGACAGTATAATAATAGATTATGCAACGAGGACACAAAGTAGTGTCTAACGTTACCAGCATCATTGAATCCTAAGCGCGATTGAGGCTTTTTGAATAAGTCAGCTAAAATAGCTATAATCAGTTGCTTTCGGTCGGAGATACAATCATGAGTGAGTTTTACGAGCAAAGCTTTGAAAAATATTACCTACTTATACTTTTATGGCATCATTTGATGACTAAAAATGTTGGCTTACCTTTAATTCCGATCGAAAATAATTAAAAAGGATTGCAACATTTTTAGTGCTGTTAAAACTAACAGCAATCTAGAAAACACGATTACGGGGTTTATGTTAAAGGTAATTATGACTGTCTTAATAAGTGAGTCTACGATCGGACGCGAACGCGCACGAACGTACGGTAGTGTGACTCATTATGTCCACAATGACGACGTCAAAAGTAGTAAAGTGCAACAATTGCAATATAGTGATTTGTGAACTGTTGTCGTTCATACAGAACAAAATAGATGTAATGAGCGAGGAGTCTATTGTTCACATTTGTATGTCTTCGTTCTCTGCTGAAGAAATTGAACAAGCAAAGAACTTATTGTTCGACTCGCTAACAACAACAAAGCGGAAGATTTCTCGTAAACGGGATGGACGTACACAGCGAGACCTATACGATGTGATTAGTGTTTTTAAAGAAACGGATCCAAATGAAACACCGATCTTTGTTGCAAGAATGCTTCAAAAGTTGCCACCTATTCTATGGGACCATCTGGACGCGACGAGAATACTTAAGGATATTCTTGTACTCCAAAATGACTTGAAAACACTAAAGGAAACATATGTGTCAGTTGAGAAACTTGAGGAGGTTAAAAATGATCTCAATAACTTGAAACAAACATCTATTGTCAATAACTATGATTGCTACGTGAGTAAACAACGCGGAGGCGGCGGCGTTTTGTCTAATAGTTATTACATGGACAGCGGGCCTACCGGCCTACCTCATATTTTGGAGCGCAGTCAATCAGCTGAGATGACGTCACCGGGCGATAACCGCTCGGTGCTTTCGAATAAAGCGTCGGCGTCGTCGTCGTGTGAGCAGCGGGATTGTAACGATGGCTTGTACCGGTCAATTCAAAATACTAGTGTTGGTCGCGATGTCGTTTGTCCGGCTATTCTATCAAAGACCCCGACTTCACCCGTTTTATCTCAAAATACGTGTATGCCGCAAATGCAAGTTAATATGATAAGTAATCGTACACATTTGATGCATCCGCCTGCGTCTACGCCAGCGCAGCTACCTAAGACCTTTGCGAGTACTGTTAGTGCGGAGGGTGAATGGAAGAAAGATAAACCGGAAGAGGGATGGATTTTGGCTCAGCGCAAGAGGCATAAAAATCGCTTCGCTACAGCGCAGGGAAATGCGATCGTGAACCCGACTGACAAGTTTAAGGCAGCTGAAATTAAGATACCTTTGTTTATAAATAACGTGGACAGCACTACCACAGAGAATGATATCGCTGATTATCTATTTACAAGAACACAAACAAAGGTATCACTGCAGAAAATTAATAGTAGGATACAGAAGAAATATAACGCTTACAAAATGCTGGTACCGCACTCAAAACTTGCCCTATTTCTAGAAGACAGCTTATGGCCTGTGGGTGTAACGTTTAGGCGTTTTATTGATTTTAAAAATCCTAATTTTAATGGATCACACAATAGGAAACAACAAAATTAGCTCAACTTTTATGAGCTACAATTGTAAAAATGTGAAAACAAACATAGATTTTGTAAGGTCGCTATGTCGAAAAGCTGATATAGTGGCCTTACAAGAAACCTGGCTTCTGCCCCACGACGTTGCTTTCCTGGGGACAATTGATCCTGACTTCGGCTACACCGGGAACTCTGCAGTGGACACCTCGGCGGGCATGTTGCGGGGCAGGCCCTACGGCGGCCTTGCCATACTGTGGCGTAAGGATATGTTTCGCTCCGTGTCTACTGTGCAGTGTGTGAGTGTGCGTATCACAGCTATTAAGGTGGTGCTTGAGAACCGCCAGTTTCTAGTGTTTTCAGTGTATATGCCTACTGACAGTTCGGATAAACCTGAGAACATAGCGGAATTTATAGGTTGTTTGAGCGAAATTAGTGCCATTGTGGAAAATAGTAACGTGGACTCCGTGTACATATTAGGTGACTTTAATGCGGATCCCAGGGCACCCTTTGGTAAGGAACTTGATAATTTTTGTCGTGAACTGAACTGGATATGTGCCGACATCGACATCTTAGGGTTGTCCTCGGGTACGTACACGTTTCTTAGTGATGCGCACGGCACAACATCGTGGTTAGATCATGTTGTGACTACTGAAGCTGCTAGAAAGTCGATAATGGACATTAAGGTAAACTATAGCTTCTCATGGTCGGATCACTTTGCATTAGAAATAATTTGTGACTTAAATGTTATAAGGTTAAAAATAAAAGAGGTGAAGTCGATACCAAATTTTGTGATTTGGGGTGAAAGGGACTATTTACAGACGAAGAAATATAGAGAACAATGTACATCTAAACTTCGAGAAGTGAACTTCCCCCCCGAGTTTAGAAGCTGTGCTGACTCTCACTGTGACATTGTAGAACATAAAGTTATCTTAAACAACCTGTACAGTGAAATTATTACTATTCTTTGTGAGTCGGCCAGTTCATGTTATAAGCTTGTTGTTAGTAACGGAAATCGTAGAAAAAAGCATGTTACGGGCTGGAATAAATATGTAGCTGAGGCTCATAGGGAGGCTCGGTTTTGGTTTCAGCAATGGAGATCAGTTGGAAAACCTCTGTGTGGGTCAACGTACCAAAAAATGCGAGAAACGCGTAGTAATTTTAAATCAAAACTAAAATGGTGTCAAAATAATGAAACAAATAAAAATGGACATTATTGCTACACAACACAAAGCTAAAAATTTTGGAAAGTTTTGGAAAGAAACCAATAAGCTGATCCCAAAACCGAGTGTTCCGATAAGCGTAGAGGGCGTCAGTGATCCCATCCGAATTGCCAATATGTTTAAGGAGCACTTTAGGGTTCAATCTCCATTGGGGCCTGCAACTGCAAAGCAAGGCGAGGGGGGGGCGAGCGGGGGAGAAAGGACTTTGCTTATAACTGCGAAGGAGGTGGCGCGGGTGGTGAGGGACATGAAGCGAGGAAAATCCCCAGGACACGACTCACTGAGCATTGAACACCTGCAAAATGCTGGTGTACACCTGCCAGGGGTGCTCGCCATGTTCTTCACCCTCTGCGTCAGCCATTCGCATTTACCAGGAGATATGTTAAGGACTGTAGTTGTACCTATTATCAAAAACAAGACTGGAGACGCTTCCAGCATAGGCAACTACAGGCCTATATCCCTGGCTACTGTGATGGCAAAGGTATTGGACGGTGTGTTTGATATGCATCTGAGTCGACATGTAAACCTGCATGACGCCCAGTTCAGTTTTAGAACTGGACTGTCCACTGAAACAGCAGTACTAAGCCTCAAACACACCGTCCAGTACTACACCAGCAGAAGCACGCCTGTCTACGCCTGCTTTCTCGATCTATCAAAAGCCTTCGATCTAGTGGCGTATGACAGGTTATGGCAGAAGCTGTCAAGTGATACCAACCTTCCCCGTGAGCTCTTATCACTCGCCAAACACTGGTATGGCAACCAGACCAACTTTGTAAGATGGTCGGGGTCGCTTTCGGACATGTACAGGTTGGAATGCGGGGTGAGGCAGGGCGGGTTGAGCTCGTCCCGACTTTTCAGCCTGTACATGGATCGTCTGATTCGTGAGCTCAGCAGCGCGCAGGTCGGCTGCTCTATTGATGGTGTTTTCGTTAATAACATTAGCTATGCCGACGATATGGTGCTGCTGAGCCCATCAATCAGTGCTCTCAGAAAGCTACTCGGGATCTGTGAGAGATATGCGGAGGCTCACGGGCTCAAATACAATGCAAGCAAAAGCGAAGTAATGGTATTCAAATCAGGTTCAAAAACTTATGATACCATTCCGCCGGTAATCCTGAACGGCAGCGAGCTGAAGCGGGTAGCCTGCTTTAAGTATTTGGGCCATTGGGTCACCGAGTCTTTTACGGATGACATGGACATGGACAGGGAACGCAGGGCATTATCCATTAGAGCGAACATGCTGGCCCGTAGGTTTGCGCGTTGCACCAGGCAGGTTAAAACGACGCTTTTCAGAGCTTACTGCCAGGCGTTTTATACGTGCAGCCTTTGGATCAGGCACACCAAAAAGTCTTGGAATGCCCTGCGGATCCAATACAACAACTCGTTCAGGGTGCTGATGGGGTTGCCGCGCTTTTGTAGCGCCTCGGGGATGTTTGCTGACGCACGAGTAGATGGTTTCGCAGCGATAATGCGCAAGAGAGCAGCATCCCTGGTGCGCCGGGTGCGCGACAGCTCCAACACCTACCTGCAGCTCATTGCTCAGCGGATGGACACTGACTGTCTCTTTATGGAACACTGGACAAGAGCATATATTGTTCTCTCTTGACCAGTGTTTATTATACCTAATTGTAATAATTGTGTAACTCTGATGTCAGTGATGTTTTTGGATTGTGTTTTTAATTTTAAATTTAATTTTAGTAGGTATAGAATTTTATTTTAATTTTGTGATTCATTTTAGTTAATTTTAATAAATTTGTAATTTTGCATTTTAATTGATTTAAATTTGTAATTCATTTTAACTGATTTGAATTTTGTACTTATTTTTTTTTTTTACTTAATTTTGACATCGAATTGAACTTTAATTTTGCTGTATTTTAATTTTCTATTTATAATATTTTTATTTATACCTAATTTAAAATTTATTTCGAATATGGACACTTTTATTATAACAATGTTGTCTGAAATAAACGTATTGAATTGAATTGAATTGAATTGAATTGAATAATGTCTTGACTAGTGGAAAATCATCTTATAAAATATGTTTTCGAACGAAAACCACTTCAAGCTTTGTCTGCGGTAAAGTTAGAAAGAAGAAATATTTTTTTTTTCTGATAGGTACATGGATAAGAATATCACATTATAATATAAAACAAAGTCGGTTCCCGCTATCTGTCATTTTGTACGCTTATATCTTTAAAACTACGCAACGGATTTTCTTGCGTTTTTGCTGTTTTTTTACTAAATAGAGTGTTTCATCAGAATGGTTTATTTATATGTATAACACGCACCCGTGCGACGCCAGGCGGCATATATATAAGAAAACTTATGTATCTAGCCAGAGCAACAAAACCTAAAACGTTGAGTTGTCAGTTCTATACACGATTAGGGGTTGAAAATCAGAACAGCGTGCTTGAAATGATTCCTGTCATCAGCATGCCTCATTTGTTAACCAGACAATGCTGTCCAGTGGTCTCGCGTGGTCAATAGGTAGTACACGAATTGTTGTGGCGTCTACGCGATAAATCGTTAGAAACAATAGCAGAGGCGCCCAGCTAACATTCTGCCATTGTCGACGTAAATCACTCCATACAGCGCGTTGCATGGACAACCATTGATACAGGGCCTTTTGAAAGTGTTTTAAATTTTAGACTTGCTGAGTTTTATTTTCTTTTATAAAGACCTTCTTAAGCCGTTACCATGACCCAAGTTAGTTCTGCCCCCTATCTTATACTTACTAGCAGTCCGCCCCAGCTTCGCACGGGCATTTAACAGAATTTTAAAAGTTTTTACACATCCACGTTGGGTTAAATTGTTAAAGTATTACACATATATATTATTACATTTATATAGTATTACACATACAGTGGTGGTCACATAATTAAAGACACTGGAAGCATATTGAAATAACTAAGCTATTCCTCTGTATATATTTTATCAGACTGCCATTGTAACTTGCTGCACTATTAATTTGTATTTGTGTTGTTATTGTGTAATGTTAAAACGAAACATTTACAACAAAACTTGCCTTTTACTCTGTAAAACTTAAAAGTAAGCAGTGTAAGTAAAATATAAGATAAGTAAGATCTGGCCATATAATTAAAGACGCTACATTGCGTAACAAGATTTTTTTTAAAATAGAGTAATCATTGAAATTATCTTAGTACGTAGGATTTCTAACACATTTTTATAAAGCATTCCGATGCGTATCAATACTTGGTCGCATGTCCTTTTGCAGCAATAACAGCACGACATCTCTTAGCCATGGAAGCGATCAATTTTGTACAAGCTTGTACCGGAATTTGTTCCCACGCTTCTGTAAAAGCTGTGTAAAGTTGATCGACGTTTGATGTACGCTTTGCCGCCACTGTCTTCTTCACCTGGTACCACAAGTTTTCGATTGGATTTACATCCGGACTGTACGGGGGCCAATCCAAAACTGTCACAAACTGGTTCCTTAAGAAATCTTTTACTACTTTTGAGGTGTGTTTCGGATCATTATCCTGTTGAAAAGTCCAAATGACTGGTAAATTTTGCTCAGCATAGGGCAGCATGGTTTCTTCTAAAATATTTTTGTACTGGTATTTATCCATATTGCCTTCTATCTTCCTGACAGGTCCGACACCAAGTCCTGAAAAACAGCCCCAAACTTTGATATTTCCCCCTCCATGTTTCACTACTTTCTTGGTATACTTCGGATCCATTTCTTTGTTCGGGGGGCGTCTAACATATTGTTTTCCGTCAGAATTAATCATATTAATTTTTGTTTCATCCGAAAAAAGCACATTTTTCCAGTCTCGTTCAGTCCAGTGTTCATATTTTTTAGCAAACGCTAACCTTGCCTTAACATTTTGCTTTTTCAAAAGTGGCACCTTCCTAGACACTCTTCCGTACAAGTTTGCCTCACATAGTCTCCGTCTAATTGTCCTTGCAGACACACCCGTCGACCCTCCTGCCCCATATATTTCCGAGCGGATCAGTTCTGATCCTTTGAAAGGTTCCTTTTTTGCCAACAACACCATCTTAGAGTCTTCCCGCGGAGTGGTTTTTCTAGGTCTCGGTTTTCTGGATATGTTTTCGGTCGTATTGAACTTCTTGAAATGCTTTATAGCATTCATAACCATGTCCTTAGAACAGCTCAAATGGTTTGCGATTTTTCTGTATGACCAACCTTTGCTATGGAAGTTCAAGATTATCTTTCTAGTAGACGAATCGCAACTCTTGTTTTTTCCCATATCGTTTGGTGTAAAACGTATTAATTTGAATACAAAAACTAAAATATTATAGTTAATGTCGACGTTTCCTGCAAATACGCGGCAAAACAATGAAAAACCGAATGTAGTTCTTTTTTCTTTTTTTAAATTCAGAACACAGCGTTCACTGTCTTTAATTAGCTGGCCAGCTACAGGTACGTTAAAAAAGTTTGTATTAGATTCGGATAGTGAGCAGTGTCTAAACTACTAAGCAACACAACTTTTTTTGTCCCCCATTTTAAGAATACAACGTCATGTATGATTTAGTAACAATTACATTATATTCAATACCTACTTTGGCTAATGGTAGTGCCAAAATCAAGTTTATTGTGATCAATTACGGGGTGTCTCTAATTATGTGTCCACCACTGTATATATTATAATATATTATTTTCTTTAGCCTATGTTTATCCTTCTAATGTTGTTTTTTTTCTTTTTAATTTATGTATAGTTATCGACGAACAGGGAGTACTTTATTTTTTGATTTTGACTTTTCTCCCGCTCGCAGTAACGCCTACATCGCATTCCATTTTTACACTATGCACATAATCCGTGATGCCCACCCTGGCATTGATGAGGCACCCAACACCTTGCACTACACCAAAGACATTAGCGATAAGTTACGGGATCCAATAAAGTGCCAACTCAGTGTCAATCAAATATCTTATTGTTTCAATATTCGTTTTGAATATACCTGCATGGTTATTGGTTACATATCATCCAAAGGTCTTGCAGTTGAAGCAGATTACAGCTCGTCTATCCTAACCCGTTAAAACTGAGTTAGACAGTTCACACTGAAGTTGGTTTGACTGTTCAGCGTTGCACTTGCACCTGACTTGTTGACAGGTTACCAACTTTGTAGGATGAACATTTCAGCAATCTCGTTATTAGAACAATTGAAAATATTTCGGCTTTGACTTCCCTGTTTTGCTGTATGGCCTAAAAATTGTTAGTAAAGTGCGGTAATCTTGCTAAACCAAACATCATTTATAGGAAAAAACAAAGACAGTTGTCATGATGCCCTTAGAAGTCACAACCATGTTTTATAAATTAACACTAGCAAGCAATTTGTATTCACGCTCAAAACACGTTTTAAAACTCCATAATAATTTCTTTGTGATTGTAGTGAATAAAATAATTTGAAAATTAATTAAACCGAGCCGAACAATGTCCTCGACGAGACGGCTCTAATTCAGCGTTCAAAGTAATTCCACAGCTCATTATGTAAATTAATATTTCTCAAAAATAGACCTTTCCAACTTTGAGTGCCTGAGTGGCCGCTTGGAACCTTCAGCCATACTAACTAATCTCTATTCCAGCCTATATCCATAGTAACTATTCTGTGTTCTATGTTCGCGACCCTACAGGGTGTCGACAAACTGTCGTCGGATTTCACGATAATTCCTTTTGCTTTTAAACTTGTGATGGAGCCTTTCAATTATTTTAATATTCGTATAAAAGGAATCTACCCCTATTCTTTTAAATTTAACTTCATGTATTCTAAATATAGAGCAACACGGGCGACCGGCGGACCGGAGTGCTCTATGATTATAAAAAATCAATAATAAATTTTATTGAACGTAAATGATGAAAGATGTTCTACCAACAGAAAACAAGGTTAGTATCAAAGAAGGCGATTCAAGGAATCAACTTAAAAATAAAACTTATACAAAGACTCGTAATGCAAGTTCAGCAGAATGTAAAGCTATAAAATGTTGTATCAAACATCCTACCTATTCATATTTGTTTTTATGGACGCGGTATCTGAGTTTCTCGGGTTTTATGTGATCTCTTGCGATGACGGGACCGTTGACCCAACAAATTCGTTCATGTTTTTATCTTCTTATAATTTGGTTTCATATTTCACAGTAAAACAGATTGAAAATGATGCTTTCAAACAACCTGTGGTGATTTTGTTAATATGTAAGCCCTCGCACTCGGGGTAATCTCTAGAAATTAAGTAATGATTGTCGCCAGTTTTGCTTTTCCTACGATTTACATTTTTATTATTATTAACCTGTGTTTTTGTACTTTCACCATTAGTAGGATAATCCATTTTCAATTTGATTCAAGTTAATCAAGGTACCTATAAATGTAAGAAACAACCGAATGTTTTGTCGAATTATTGTCTGCACGCCGACTGCATAAAACTTTTCTACTCACTGTAGTAAATCGTAAAACAAAAATATACGGTTTTCCACTCAAGGCCCCGACGAGATTCGAACTCGTGATCTCCTGTTTACTAGACAGGCGCTTTAACCAACTAAGCCACGGCGCCTCGAGCCGCTTACGCGATATTAGTCAACACTTGTACACACACCTTGTATTTTGCCCTGACGTCACATACATTGATTGGAGGATTTCTTGTATGGCCTGGGCATGGCCTGGATTTTCATGGTTTTAGATATCTTACTTAGTCTAAGTGGCACGTGACAATATTGGGATCTAGTGGCAATCCTGACACAACATTATGTTTCTTTGCATTTTCAACAGTAATGTAAGCAAAATACACTCGTGAGCAAAAAAATCGACTCAGGACGCACGCCCGTGGTTAAAAAACTCTGGCAAAAAATCTGAAGTTTTTATTCTATTTCTGATTTTAACATCTCAAAGCTGTTAGTTTTAACCTTAAAACGAGTGGTCTACTTTGTTATTTACATTTTTATTTTGGTAATGAAAAATATTGAATGAGAAGGAGTCTTAAGCAATGAAAAAGGGTGATAATTAACAGTAGCAGACTGGCTCATGTTTAACGCACGTGCCACTTCACGCTGACTCTGGCCTTGTCGCAATAGGGTGACCGCTTGAGCAGCTTCATCACTTGTTGTGTCCATTTTCAGGTAGAATTCTTGTTTGTTGATAACGGAGATGTGTATCGGTTGACGTTTGACGGCTAACTGTTAGGGGTGGGTCAGGTAGATAACCTTTTATATGGGTAAGTAACCCTTAATTAGCACTATTGTAAACAAGCGTAAAAAGGGTGGTTACTGATCACAACATGTTGTTGGGTTGTGTGAGCAAGAAACATTACAATATTTTATATCATTTTGAAACTAATAATAGCAGCTTTATGATTTTACTATGAAAAAAATATGAACACGATCAGTTTTTTTGCCAGTGACTTGCGACTGCAGGTGTGTCGCCTGAGTCGATTTTTTTGCTCACGAGTGTATTTTTTTCTACTCAATGCCGTTCATTCACAGTCCCACTGTGGGACTTTTAAAAACAAATTTTCTATGTTAGGTTAATATTTAAGATCGTAAAAAGGGTCTAGGCTACCACATTTTTTGTGTTGGAGCCTAGTAATTGCAACACAACAATGCGGTTGCAGCGGCTACCGCAAACCCATCACCAGCTGTGGCTAGATCAATCGATTCCTTATAGTCCTTACAACAAGACATCTTCGTTACTTCTGCCTAACGTAACACTACGTAAACCATCCGTGGATATAGAGGCCGTGTTCGATGATGGGGATTTAAGGAGGTATCAGGAATAAAACAACACAAAAATATTAATTCAATAACATTTAATTTGTAAACAGTCAACATAAACACGCTTACAATCTCATCACAAATTTTCTACACAATAATTCGAACAAACATACAATACAAGTTTTAGGTACGTCTTTGGCAAGTCAACTTTTCTTCATACATATTTCTTAATGAGAGATACCTAAAATCAAAATAAATAGGTACAGCTGAACTTGCGATTTTAGTTACACTACAATCAGATTCACACATAGTTCATCTAGCTTTCCCTGTCAGAAACCTTAAAACAAACACACTAGGCATAAAAATATATAGAGATAAATATCTGTAAATTAAAGTAGCGTGATTGTCTTAAAAATACTTACTTAGAAAATTTTCCCATAAAATTGAAATAGCTACTCGCTCTATTGATGAGACTTTTGATTGAGATCACCTAAAATATTATGATCTTTAGTAAGCCAGAAATATTTTAGTGATTATGAAATGATTAGATTGAATAATAGATAAGTGAAAAGATGATTGCATTGATAGCCTCAAGAAATATTCTTATTAAAATAAACAGACATGGTCTGAAGTTACAGTTACCTACGATATGTGCTTTCTTGAGCTTTCAGCTACGGTAACACAGTTTACAAAATTGCAGATAACAATTCAACCACTCTTACCAACTAAAGTAACTGCATTTTCTTATTTATGTACATTTATCATTGCACTTCCGCCTATTTATAGTATCTATCTCGCAAAGGAGAACCTAAATCTAGCCAAAATATACAAATAATATTATTTTAAAGTTTATCATACCAACCAGTCAATACTGTCATAATTGTTTCACAACGAATGCCACTAACCAAACAAAAATTACTGCTTTATTTGGCATAACCATGGCGTTACATAATCCTGTGGAATGGTTCATTATGCACATCAATATTTCATTTGGACGATCTTTGGCACTAATAATCTTACATTTAAACTTCAGTTTCGTCTCTGCTACAATAGGATAAGGTAGTCGGTCAAAACCAGCGATTTTAGCAACGCAATGCTTAACATTGTGAATTTCGAAATTATATGTCTCGAAACCTACAGGCATGAAACTATAAATAAGTACGGAAGGAATATCAGAAAAACATAAAACGAAGCACTCCAATCAAGCAAGCATGCCAATCAATCAAATAGTATGCTGGCCATCGCCATTACGGCTTTATACACCAACTGATTAACTCTATTGTAAACAAACCAAAATAAATGGAAAACGCCGTCTTGTGTGGTCAGATGTTGCAAAAATCACAATGGGTTTGTCAATAAAAAAACACCGGATCACATTTCCTAGGTAAATTTCTTATTTCACCAACTTATTTCTTTGATTTTACGCAAAATTATTATGAACAAAATAATCAAAATAGAAGCACAAAATCTAGCCAGTGCTGCCAACATGTAAACATGTAAATTTTCCGGTAAATGTGGGAGTATATTAAATAAGTTTCAATTCTCATATTTTATTGACTTTAAATTATGAATCAGGTAAATAGGCATTTATTTATCATTCTGGTTATCTATAATAATATGTATTATTTTAAATATAATTATGATATTGAATTTCTGTTTGTAATATTAATTCAATAGCTTAGCTTTTGATAGACGAATTATTATAGCTAACCTGTGTTTATTTAAGCTATTCTCCAAAATAGCTGAACCCATTTTAATAATAATTTTACTGACGCTGATGCTACGCAGATAACATGTTATATCGAGATTATAGGTAGCCGCAGGGCATAACTAATAGTCAATATTTTTTCAGATTTCTAGGTGATGAAAATTTGAAGTTAAATTGAATTCGTATAGGTAATCAGAGAATCTCACAATGAAAATAATTGGAATCCCACTTAATCTAGTATAGCATGCAGTGTGCATTAAGATTTTTCATTTATAAGAATTTGGGCAATTAAAATTAATAATATTTATGTATCCATAAATTTTTATTTCTTATTTATCTAACAATGAATATGAGAATAAAATAATGTATATTTTTTCATTATTAGGAACGTTTAATTGATCTTCCTAGTAACAATCGTAAAATATGGCTGCTTATTGCCACTTTTAAATAAGTAATTTGATTTTTGGTTAGGCATTTCCATAGGAACAACGCATGCGAAGCATCAGGCAGAAAAAAGTTGTCAGCCAGTTAATAGGCACAAAGAATTATTTATTCAAACTAAAATTAGACAGTGAACGGAGAGTTGGAATACACTGAGGGCTGAACAGATTTTGTTGAAATTTCTTCGATTAGCAAATACGTTACTATTTGATCCCGGGAAAGTACAGTGTTCTGTTCTGTGCTTGTGGGATAATCAAATTCACTGCAGTTAGCACCATAAAGCGCTGGCGTAAATTGAAAATTATAAAAAGTAGGTCTAATAGACGATGACCGTGGCTAAAGCAGTACCTACGTAGATTTTTTTATAATCTACATATTCATTTGTAAACAATTATTAGGAAGAATATTTATAAAAATTATGGGTAAATTTTTCTTCAGTTGGCAACTCGATATACAATGACACTCAATGTCATTCCGCCATTGTTAGGATTCAAGTTTGATTTGACAGGATGCCATCCTTACTTTTCATAAATCCATGCCTACAGGTTAATTTTTATCTCATCTTACATCTACTTGACACACAAATGTTACTTGCTCAGACAGCTTACTTTTTAGTTCCATTTGAAAATTGAAAGATCGAAACTAAAGAAATTGCCAAACACCAAATTGCTAGGTGTAGCGGTAAATTACATATAAAAGTAGAAAAGCATCTAGTGCATATTTTTTTGATTATTTCCTCTCACAATAGGTTTTCCTTAAAATAGGTATATTATTTATTATAAAAAAGTTTGAATCCCAACCAATGAAAATCTATATTTCAGGAAAGGTAAAGGTATAGGCAAAAAGCTATTTTTCCTTAAGTTCCTTGGTCTAAGCAGTTGTATTTGTATGGCACGGTTGCAATCAGAAATCGCATCAGGCTGACCATGACTACCTAAATTCTGACATCAAAATAAGTTCCGTCGTCACAATATCATTCACAGTCACCAAAAAGTTCGACTAGCGATCGCATATTGCACCTCCTTTATCACAATTATATTCATAGAGTTTGTATTAACATCAAAGTCTTCGCGGTCATACGAAGTCGTTGACTTCTTTCAGTAGAGGGCTCTCTGCTTTGTCTACGCATTTCCTGACTGCGTCGAGGATGATGCCGATGCGTCGGTCCAGGGCTGCGAGGTGGGGCTCCCAGAGCACCGGATTTATGGGGTCCGCCTTCAGTGACTCGCGGAGGTACTTCGATAGGGGAATATCGTTGTTGAACCTGTAACAAAGATTTAAGATAAATTAGTATGTCTTGTTTTTGTTACTATAAGGCATGGATTTATGAAAAGTATGGATAGAATCCTGTCAAATCAAACTTGAATCTTAGCAATGGCGGAATGACATTGAGTGTCAGTGTATAGAGAGTTGCCAACAGAAGAAAAAATTACCCATATTTTTTATAAATATTCTTCCTAATAATTGTTCACTTATTAATATGAATATGTAAATTATAATGAATCATTTTAGGTACTGCTTTAGCCACGGTAATCGTGTTTATTAGACCTACTTTTTATAATTTTCAATTTACGCCAGCGCTTTATGGTGCTAACTGCAATGAATTTTATTGTCCCACAAGAACAGAACAGAACACTGTACTTCCCGGGATTAAATAGTAACTACCCCTATTTGCTAATCGAAGAAATTTCAACAAAATCTGTTCAGGCCTCTGAGTGTGTGTGCAGAAGTAACAAACACATCCAAAGTCTCATTCCATGTCTAATTTTAGTTTGAATAAATTACTCTTTGTGCCTATTAACTGGCTGACAACATTTTCTGCCTGCGGCTTCGCATACGTTCCTATGGAAATGCCTAACCAATATATAAAAAAAATATAATTATTTAAATGTACATTTGCAGCCATATCTTATGATTGTTACTGGGAAGATCAATGAAATGTTATGTGAAAAAATATACATTATTCTCATATTCATTGTTTATTGATTTAATATAAATAAAAATTTATGTATGTATACCATAATGCCCGCATGCTTTTACATGAAAAATCTTCATGCACACTGCATGCTACACTAGATTTAGTGGGATTCAAATTATTTTAATTATGAGATTCTCTGATTATGCGAATTAAATTTAACTTCCAATTTTCGTCACCCGGAAATCTGAAAAAATATTGACTTTTAGTTATGCCCCACGGCTATCGTTAATCTCGTTATAACATCTGCGTAGCATGATCGTCACTTAAAGTATTATCCAAATGGGTTCAGCTATTTTGGAGGTTAGCTCAAATAAAAAACAAACATATTTCGAAATTCGTATTGTATAGATATTACAAACTGAAATTCAATATCCTTATTATATTTCGAATACTTAATACATATTATTTTATAGGTATAACCAGGATGATAAAGAAATGCCTATATACCTTATTCATAATTTAAAGTCAATAAAATATTAGAATTAAAACATTTTTAATATCCTCCCACACTTACTGGAAAATTTACATGTTTACATGTTGGCAGCACTGGCGAGATTTTGTGCTTGTAGTTTGATTTATATGTTGATAATAATTTTGCGTCAAATCGATAAAATAAGTTGGTGATATAAGAAATTTATCTACGAAATGTGATCCGGTGTTTTTTATTGACAAACCCATTGTGACTTTTGCAACATCTGACCACACAAGACGGCGTTTTCCGTTTATTTTGGTTTGTTTACAATAGAGTTCATCAGTTGGTGTCTATAGCCGTAATGGCGATGGCCAGCATACTATTTGATTGATTGGCATGCTTGCTTGATTGGAGTGCTTCATTTTATTTTGTTCTGATACTCCTTCCGTACTTATTTATAGTTTCATGCTATAAGGATACGTTCTTAAAAACTGTTAAGTCACTCGATGATTATGGTACAATCCAAGCTTTATGGACACAGTCAGTGTCCGTGTCCACAACTACAGTGGTATAGATAGTTTGCAGGACGCTTTGAATTAAAATAGGTTTGATTGAACTATTTTTTTCAAAGCGTATAACGTCGTGAAACCCTCTTTATTGTTAAATAACTATAAATGCTCCATTAAACCGTTGTGTCTGTACCAGACTTTCCACAAAACTGCTGCCAAATAGTCTTGGACTGTTGAGATAACATTAAAATAATCTTGCGTGTTTAGTTATGGGCACAATAAAGATAAAATAATGTTGCAAACTTTAGTCAAATAAAAGATCTAGTAAACATCTGGTACTTTATTTTTATACATCACAATGCACAAAATAAACTACTGTACAGTGCGGGCAGTAAAATTATACAGTTAAGTAGGAATAAATAAAGCCTATTTAAAATTTTCATCAACTTATAAGCTTACAGAAATCACATTCCAATTTTGTCCAATGAACAATAATAACTCGTTTTTAATTTAAAATCGAAATTAAATGATTTACCCAAATGAACTATATTGGATTGCCATTGCCATTGGAACTAGATTGCCCCCAATCTAGTTGCGTATGGTGAAAGTAGCCTGAAAAGATCTGAGCAATACTTCATATACTATACAATACTAGCAAATAGTTAAAGTAAGTGATTAAATGTGTTTTAGATATTTTAAACTTCATTGATATACTTTTTTAACAAGACATGAGACAGTTAAAACGATGTTGTTAAAACAATGTTGAAAATGAATCATGTGAAATGAGGATATGAATCTAGAAGTCCCCGAAATAAATTTCCGTAAATTAAAAATTAAAATTTCCGAATTTTGCGTCCAGAATTGAAATTAATAATGGAATGTCTACACGAGATTTTAAACTAAACCGTAAGGTGTGTCTAAAAATCTAAAAAAAAAAACGATAGGGACGTGTTACCTGAGGAGTTCAGTAAGGGTGGTGTGCCTGATGAGGCAGCACTGCAGCAGCGGAGCCAGGATGCTGAGCTCGTCGTGGTGCGCCTTGCCGAACGCACGGCCCTGGTCCAGGTGGAGGGTGAACGTCTCGTTGCCGAACATTCTGGTACAACGGACAAGATATTTAGAAAATAATATTTATAATGCCATCTATGGCGCTCATTAGGCTCATAGGCCTATGACTGATGTGGGCTGATGATGATGATGACGATGGCGCTCATTAGGTCTATATCCCAGCTGGATATTATAGCCTAGATTAGACTATTATAGACTACTAGCGGTCCGCCCCGGCTTCGCACGGGTATTAAACAAAAATTTCAGAAATTATACACACTAACACGATGGGTTTCACAGTTTTCATACGGATCCCTTACTTTTTTTAACAGCATTGGGATTTTTGACATTGACTCGACACTCCATAACTGACACTGGCCGTAGAGAAAAAGCAAGCACCGTGCGTATATATTCAACCTCCTTTTCTATTCTGACGCGCCATAATAGAAAAAGAGGTTGAATATACAGCGCACGGTTCAATTATTTAATTTTTCATGCGGATCTCTAACATTTTTTGAAAATATTATATAGCCTATGTTCATCACGGAAAATTCAGGATTCTAATGGTGAAAGAATTTTTCAAATCGGTCCAGTAGTTTCGGAGCCTATTCAATTCAAACAAACAAACAAACAAACAAACATACAAACAAACAAACAATCAAATCTTTCCTCTTTATAGTATAGATTATAAGATTATACGAGTACATTTACGAAATAACTTATTATATAAATACTTTATTGTACACCAAAATATATTAAGTACATAACAGACGACTTTAAATAAGATAAGTAGAATATAGGCTTTATTTCTTAGAAGTGATCTCTTCCAGGAAATCTTTGGATAGCAAAAATAGATATAAAAATACAAAAATAATGTCGGACAAGTGAATTATTAAGATCCGTACGTGTAAGTTATTAAGTGTAAGTATTAAAGTTGAGGCCTAGACGTAAGACCAACATAAAATAAAAAATAATAATACTGAAAAATCTACATACCTAGTAATAAAATAGTTTTGGTGGATAGGTACTACTTACTTGAATGTCTCATAATGATGTCTATCCATGTTTCCTGTGAGGAAATCGAATACGGACATGTCCATCAAGTCGAGAAGTCGTCTCCCTGAGTCGTATGGTGGAGTGTTTCGCACCTAGAGAACAATTTGAACATCACATTACTTCGAAATTTAATAATATCCCAAAAATTATCACACTACTTCTTGATCCCGAAATATTATGCTAGGAAAATGGTGATATACGTAGTATGTGAGCATCTGAAGTAGTGGCGGATGCCTTGCGATAGACTGACCGTCTATCGTCCGATGTTACTGGCGCTTCATCGACGCAATCCTTTAAGTTTTGACTCAAGAAATCGTTGGTAAAACAATGTTGTTACACGGTGAATGAATTCTTTTGATCGTAAATGTACGTAACTTTATTTTTTTATAATATTGTTTTGATTTGACTATGTACAATTTTATTTTATTGTGTTCAAAGCTAATGCAAACTAATAATTTCATTTTTTGAGATTATTGTCTCAAAAAACTAAATTATTAGATTCTGAATTATATTTTATTTTATATGTCATTTATATTGGTAACAATTTGGTTACATGTCATTTATAATATAAGTCTATATTTTACAATATAGATTTATATATATATAGAGGTAAATCTATATTTTTTTTACAATATAGATTTATATTATATTTTACATTTATAGATTTATATTATAAATGACATGTAACCAAATTGTTACCAATAAAGAATTTGAACATGAACTTGACTGTAGGCTGATCCTGGATGTAGAAAGCTGAAAAAGAACGCTATGGTGCTCAAAAGGAGAGGCTGATGAAATACTACTGAAGCATACCTTAACATACAAAATTGGAATCCATCAAAAGAGACGTTGATCGTGTTACAAAAAAAACACACGCAAGCTATTTCTCACTTGTTGTGTTTGATATTCCTACAGGTAGGTACATATCTTTACACTATACCTTTCGAAAACAACAATATAGGAGCTTAAAAAGCAAGAAACTCACCGTATCACAGTAATCGGCCTGTATCTCCCACTGTGCTTTCCTTCTCTTATGATACGATCTCCTCCAAGGATGCCGCCACACCTGCAAAAGACCATAACACTTTAGTAACAGGCAGTTTTTAAAGTAAAACTATTAACGGAACAACAGCAGCCGATAAAGCTTCAGCCTGATCCAGATTTCAAGTAGATCAGGTACCTATTTCTCGAATAAAATGATACATGATGGGTTTTCAAGCTGAACACAGGGCACTAATGGTGCTCATTAGGGGAGGCCTTTGTCCAGCGGTGGATTCACATGGGTTGATGATGATGATGATGGTGGATTATCTATGTGACTATAAAGGTCTGTCTACAAATACCGAATATTTATATACATATAGTTTTATACCTGGATACCTGTGTTATGTTGTGTTAGATTAAGATACTTTATCTTCGCTATTCTAATACAAAATTCCACACCGAGATTTGACAGAATGCAGGGTAATTATCCTTCGAAGATTTACTAAACCACAATATTTACAGATATAAACTTTATAGAATAAAATGTTTTAAAGAAAATATAACCTTTCTCTCAGCTACATCCGAAGAGGGGAGAAAAGCAGCAAAACTGCCCTCCAGCATATCAGGGTTCCCACAGATAGCGTGGGACGTGTCACAGTAGTACGAACACTTTCCATGAAAGCAGAAGTTGTTCGCAGGAGACACGAAAAAGGTCTTCAAGATGTCTCCTTCAGTGACGTCATAGATTTCAGTAGTCATGTTGAGGACGCGGCCCACAACCGGCATAGCTCGGCGGAACCCGAGTAACCTGGATTGAACAATTTATAGATGTTAGAACTCTGCGTGGGAATGCTGCAATTACCCTTTGTCCTATTTTGCCAGACAGTATTCAACAGATGGGAGCCTTTATGAACATTGTTTTATAGAAAACTAGATTTAGCGCCCGGTTTTGAACGCGTTATTTCTATGCGAATTGGAAGCGAATTGGAACGTTCTAAGGTTATTGATGTCCTACGGGAACTGAGGTTAAAAAGTGTCCTATGATTTATTAAATATCGCATATTTCGCATATAGGTATGCGAAATTTCATTCCAATCTATTTACGAGTATGTAATGTGTCATATCGCACACGCATCCATAAAACTACTACTTATCGGTCTAAAACTAAGCAGGGCAGACGTTTTAATTTACTTAAAAAATTAATTAGCTTAAAAAAAACTTATAGTCATTAAAAAATACTACTATTATGTGTGAATGTTACTAGTAGATAGTATATGTATAGTATACTCATTGGTATACTATAGATATATCTTTTTTAAGTAGCAACTGAATTGTAAATCTTTACAATTTAAAGGCTTTCAAATGTAATCTGATCAAAGTTATTTTGAGAAAGATCGTTGATATTCAAATTAATTTCGCAAAACTGTTATCTTGATGTGACTTTTCGCATACAAATATACGCTTTACAAGATGACTCAACGTACTTTATGCTTAATTATTTGGGGAAAACGGCACTTTTAACCCCATCTTGCAAAACCTTTTTTATCTTGATTTTGTGATTTGATAAGTTACATTTTACAGAATTCAAAGTGCTTTGAACTTGCGTCAACTTTTTCTGATCATAGCAAAGCTCGCACTCATACATAATACGCGATAGATGGCCAGGATATATTTCTTACGAAAATGTAATGGCACTTTACCACAAAGTGCCATGTCAACCTGTGCTTCTTTGCTCTATAATTTATAGCTAAAATCGCTTAAAATCTTTTCATTCTGGTTAAATATTTTTTTAGATTTCGCAAACGCCTCCTTGGTATGGCAAATCTACGACAAAGTCGGGCAGTTCGAAATATTTTTTTTTGTGAGTAAAGCCAAAGAATTAAAGAACCAAATTAGAGAACTAATAATAACAATTGAAATAATTGCTAAACTAGTAGTAATAACTTTGAATAATAGCTAACGTGGATTGTTCTTCTCGAATCAAACTAATCCATATCAAAAATTCGAAATAGTTCCATTTCATTCTGATCATACGCAGTTACTTCTTGGTAGGATATCTAACACTTAGCAAAAACAAACCTGTCCAAATGAAATGCAGCAATTTCAGCGTTATGTCGCTCGTAGTCCGAAAAGTAGAAGTGATTTGGTAGAGTCTGAACATCTCTCGGGAACCTGCAAAAACACGGAGTGACTATTATTTAGTCAAATGTATCCTTATAAAATAAGTGCTTGAGAATACACCAAGCATTTGAATGGACCTTATGCTGTTGACCGCAGATGGCCATGACAGCATTACCGGACCTTTGGCGGGCGCAGAGGGCGCCGGTAAAGTTAGGATCCACCAAGCATCAATGGCACCAAGCTCCTACATTGCAAGACCTTCGCCCGCCGCGCCTTAGAGGTCGTAATATATATAATAAAAATATATATGCGCCCATATTGTTGTGTATAGATTTTTTGTATCGCTTTATTCACGTAATGAACGCGCGGTACCATTGTATGCAGTTGGTGAGTCATCATGGCTGAGAGGTTAATTTAACTCCTATACATTGTTCTCTGTCGTTTTTTTGTCATTTAAGCAGTTCCAAAATTAGGTAATTCATTTAATATTGTGATTGATGCATTTTGGTTCCGGGATATTATTATTATATATATTATATAAAATACCACAGTCATTTAAATAATATATCTCTGTTATAAAGTTGGGTAAAATTGGGTAAGGTCCACTAATTTTGACGTATTTTTTAAAAATTAAACGTAATCTGCTAAAAGTTTCATAAGTTATACAATTTTGAGAAAACCAGAGTCGATCCGAGCATGGTAAGTATCTGATAAGGCACGAACTAACCTCATCCTTGACTTCAAAAGCAATCTAACGTATCTTTAACCGACTAATCAATTTGCAAGTACCTATAACTTATCTTATCGAACACCAAAAGAGTTTGCTGTAAGTGCTTAACAAAAGCTTCATCAGCAAAATCTGATGACAGCAATTATGTTGTAATCTAGTAAAAAACTTTAGTAATGTAGTTTCTTTGTAACTAAAGTTGTCTTTTCAATTTGAATTAAAGGATTGGGTTATCCAATTCAACCAAAAAAGGAACAAGAAACATTAATTCGCGAATTGAAATGTGTGCCATAATAATTCTTGAATCCACGGGGTGCCTAATGTACCTACAACCCACTTATTCAAAATGTAAATTGAAACCCTGTTATTTAAATCCATTAAAGGGAAATATCAAATATCAAGATAAGGGACCTCTGTCATTCGTAATTTATGGCGTTGAAAAATTACTTTAACGTGGTACAAATTATGTAATCCGAAGGCACACAAAATTTTAAACAGCCGTTAATCAATTGAGTCAAAACGATTAAAGTGGCACTTAAATCGTGAATCTGGTTAGATAGGAGCTATCCCGGAAACATAGTGCACCGAGACTCTACCGATTTATCGTCTAGTCGGACTCGTAAGTGAGATAGTGGGGATATTTTAAAAGGTCACACTCAAATGCATTCAGTTTTGTTTCTTTTATATTAGAAGTGCTTTATGGACAAAGTGTCTTTCCCTTAAGTAGAGATAAAAAGAGAAGTGTACACGTTCTTTCATGTTTTTATAAAAAAATGTAGAAACAAAAATACCCATTAGTCAAATGTATGCCTAGAATGTAATGTTATTCTAATGTATTTAATTATTGTATTCTAGAAAGTAATAATAAAAAGTCCTTTGTTTTATGTTATTGCTAATTTGAGGACTGCACGTAGTATGTCTGATTTTGGTTTTAATCTGCACTCATTTTATGGCCTAAGCTGAAGGGATGCTTTCAAATTTAAAAACCTGTATCATATTATGTTTAAATTTTAAACACAACACACATAACACAACACAATAAAAACAACAACAAAGTGATTAAACTTAAGCTATCTTCTTAGAAATCCCTGCAAAAGTGGATTAAAACTGTTGACGAACTATACCTTCGATATAAACTTGCATAGGGTGATACAAGTAATACATGCTCGGGGTACTATCGAGTGCGCGTGACACACGGCCCCCGAGTGAATTGTTACCAGGACCCCTTGAAATGTCGCCGGGATAACCCCAAGAGTATATATTTTTTCTACAAAAGTTACACGTCCTACGAAATCTCTGAGAAGAATTTCCGTTTATTTTTACATTTAGTTTTACTTGATATCTTGATTCTACTAGTCGAATCAACTGGAAAAATCAATCAAATTGCTTTTTTTCTGTTTTATTACGACATAATTGTAAGAGGGTATTAAACAATATAGCTTAAATAAATATTGAATTAAAATAGCTATGTTTTCATTTTGAGAGTTTATGACATAAATTGGATTCAGTAAAAAGTTTAAATTACATTTCAACGTGCCACAATTTTTCGACATTTATTTTCCATAAAAATATTCTTAAAGTGGAAACGAATTGCCAAGACGTCTGATACTCAATATACAAGCCCACTGGGAACGTAACACCACTCCCGCGAGCAAATTTTTGGAAGCTGATGTCGTACCCTTTGTCATGACAAAAATTGTATTTGATAGCCTTTCAGAATATTATACGCAGAACACGGGCTCAAAGGTTCCCGTAATTTACTTTCAAAAGCTTTATGTTCGCGAAAGAATTTATGAAATAGAACGAAGTCCTAACAATAAGTAGACGTAAGTAACTGAAGTTGTGTGGAACTCAATGCTTGAAGTACTTGTTGGAGTGGGCAAGCCGCTAAGCCGATCGTGTGAAAGAACGCTCTCGAAGTTTCCTGAATAGAACCAACAACGCACCGAACAAGCGACATGGAAGTTTGCTCAAGTACTACATCACACGAGGACCCGGACTCTCTAACTAAAACGAACAGAAGTTTGGAATAAAAGTTTAGAAGCTGGTTAAGACATGGCGTGCAATTCAAGTACCCACTCCACTCATACCCTATTAGGAACGTAAACTAGACGTTATCAAATTGCATGAAATATGATTGCTTCGACCTACGACGCTCATTTGCATGTTTTATATGGAAGTGTATCTACGTGTTGTAATAAGATGCTAAAATTTCAGATCAATTTATGTTCTTGTCGATGCGAATTTTGTTATGGAGCTAGCCTTTAAGAACCGATAATGGATGGATTGTGTGAATGAAATAAATGATTATGATCCTCATCATGGATATCAAGGCGATTTCTATGATGAGGATGATAATGGTGATATTATTTACACTTACCTCATGGGCTTGAACAGTGCTTGGACTCCGTTAGGGTAGTCTATTATGAGCTTCAACTGCGTCCCTCCTTCTTTTTGCTCTGTCAAAAACAATTAGATACGATTTATCTATGCAATAATTGGATAGTATTAAATTCAACCTTCAACAACTTGTTACTATTAGAATGTTGTTCTTGTTTAATTTTAGTAAGTGAATATTGATAGGTAGGTTCAAATATTTGCATTATTTAAAAGAGGTTTAACTGGAACTGTTCTAAATAAACTCAGTTCCACAAGAGCTCAGACTAATACACAATTTTCCATTCATACTGATAGTTATCATTAAATTTTTATTTTATGAAAAGGTTTTCAGTAATATGGAAAATTATTATTGTATTATTGATAAGTTGATAACCCTTATCAAAAAAAGGTTGATCGCTTTTAGATAGGAATAAATTGAAAGCGACGTTTTAATTTGAACTACACAAGCTTGGTTGTGGGATATTATTGGGTAGATACGCTAAAGTTGGATCAACAATGAAATCCATTTAAATGGTTTAAATATTTAAGTCCAATTCGAAGTAAAGGGCGAGATTGTTGTGGCACTATTGTCCGCCAGACCGCTAACCCCACAACTGATTGCAGACCCGACTTCATTTAAAATACATACGCCTTTACCTGTTTTAGCTTTAATATAATCCTGTAGGTACATAATTAACTGAGACTTTAATTATGTATTTCTAAAAGCTTGGAGTATTTGAAAATGTAGGTAGATATTTATTTCGTTTATTTTCAATCGTTTGATAATGTCTCGTGGTCGTTAGGGTTTAAAAACCTCTGTGGCGCGGTGGGCGAGGTCCGCCTGCGACGCAGGTGGTTGTGGGTTCGGTTCCCGCCTCGGGACAAATATGTGTACGATTTGCAGATATATGTTCAGGTGTTCTAGTCGTTTTCTTTGTATAATAAAAAATATCTAAATATATTAATAAAATATCTAGATATTTTTTACATAAATATATCTATCAGTCATCTAGTACCCATAACACAAGCTCTGCTTAGCTGTGGGCTAGATGATGCTGTGTGTATTTTCCGGCATTATTAGTCGTTATTTATTATTTTCAATCATTTTATCATGTGTCTCATCAGGCAAAACTAAAAGTAAACGGTCGAAAAGCATAACATTTACAATAACAATAATAAATATACCTAAATAATTTATGAAATTAACAGAACGTCCAGTTTACTAGAATAGAAAGGGTGTGACGCAAAGGTGTCTAAAATGTAATTGGTTTTCTAAGCCCGATCAATTACGAATGAATATTCTATGTACATAATTACATGCTCAAATCCAGATCGAAGGTTCACCGTAGCGACTGAAATTGTTTCTAGATAGCCGTATTTTACTGTCCAATAAAATCGAGCGGGTTAATGTCCCGAATAAATCTAATGAGTCCGGATAGTAGGTGATTTTTATCGTTTAGTGTTCGATAGCCGTTTTTTGTTCTAATTAAATGTTCTTCGACTATTATTGGATTGGTTTTATTGCGTTGTCTATCTTATTTAGGTCTATAACTATTATGGTAGTTACATTTGATGAATAGCTTTTTAATATAAGTACAATAACTGCTGTTACAGTTCTTTCTATAAATTAATTATTGCTGTTGTTGTTATAACTTATTCGAATTATAATACCCTGTAAGGGCGCAGTAATATTTATTATGTGTACTTACTTCTAAGCTAGTTACCACCTAAGCTAAATCTATGTTATCTATACTAATATTATAAAGAGGAAAGATTTGATTGTTTGTTTGTTTGTATGTTTGTTTTTTTGTTTGTTTGTTTGTTTGTTTGTTTGTTTGTTTGTTTGTTTGTTTGTTTGTTTGTTTGTTTGTTTGTTTGTTTGTTTGTTTGTTTGTTTGAATTGAATAGGCTCCGAAACTACTGGACCGAGTAAAAAAATTCTTTCACCATTAGAATCCTTAATTTTCCGTGATGAACATAGGCTATATAATATTTTCAAAAAAGTTAGGGATTCGCATGAAAAAATCAATAATTGAACCGTGGGCTGTATATTCAACCTCTTTTTCTATTGTGGCGCGTCAGAATAGAAAAAGAGGTTGTATAGCGCACGGTGCTTCCTTTTTCTCTACGGCCAGTGTCAGTTTTGGAATGTCGAGTCAATGTCAAAAACCCCAATGCTGTTAAAAAAAGTAAAGATCCGTATGAAAACTGTGAAACCCATCGTTTTAGTGTGTATAATTTCTGAATTTTTTGTTTAATACCCGTGCGAAGCCGGGGCGGGCCGCTAGTAATGTATATGTTTACAATAAATAAATGAATATTAATATAAGAAAATGCAAATTAATACAATACAGAGTACTTTCTTGTACATCAGAAAGAGAAAACAACAATAGATATTACATAAGAAATGTAAAGTGTGCGGCCTTATCGCTCAGAAGCTATCTCTTCCATGCAACCTATGGTTGGAAAGAATTATTTGAATTTAAGAAAGGCAGGGGTTGTACCAGTTATATGAATACTTAAAATATATAAAAACAACTAAAACCTTACTACATAAACTTACAGGGCATAATATTTATATTTATAATTTACCTGCATGAATAACTGGCTGAGTGGCCATGTCTTTGAGAATGCCATCGACAAGTGAATCTCCCTCCTCGTAGAGCTCATGCTGAGCTATCTTCAACTGGAACTTCTCCAAGTTAGATGCGTTCACGCTGTAACACAGGAGACATCATTTTTAGCACGTGGGGGAATGCAAAACGTGGAGAAATTGATTAGTTGTGGTTTCTTCAATTATAGCTTTGATACGATACAACGTGCTTCTTAATTCAATTGTTACCGCGTATATCGCCACCCGTGTTTATGTGTGTGCTAACCGAGCGAAGTATATTTATGATTACGTTGATAGAATTGGCTGCTCCCTACCGCGCCGGCAATGATCGTGTGGGTATAATAGACATTTCGATATATTAGGTAAGATATACCTATAGAACCTACCTAAATACCTATAGAACTAGATTTAGCAACAAACACGGAGATAATGATTATTTGACACGACAATAGCTCTTTGCAACAATGACCAGAGGATAAAACCTCAACCAATCAATTTCATGCATATTTAATTGCGCAGGAAGATCCTAGACGCCTGCTTAAAATTTTTAGCACATATTTCTAAACCTGGTCGTTAACGCCAAGATTTACATGCAAGATTTTCCGATGGCGGGCGTGTTGGTTTTGGCTGCGTGGAACACATAAGCGGACGTGCCTCGCCTACTAGGTGTAGGTGCGAAACTCCAGGCGACGGCATACGACTCCACTGAATACTAAGGAGCGTGTAACGTTCCCGATTTGTGGCATGCTCCGATAACCTGCATTTAGAAATCAAGCCGGCACATACTCACAAATTTATTGACCCTCTTTCGGAACGATTGTGCCGGGCCATGGGAGAATTCGAAAAGCGCGCCTGCTCTGTCGGGAAATGGACGCTTTGAATCCTAAACGACCGCGACACTTCCTATTAGAATAACATCCACGAAGCTATTTCAGCTATTCGCTACGGGGTAAACAAACGAATTCACACAACAAAAGAGAACATTGTATCGAGCGCGGACAATGTAAGCCCGTCTCTTGCTCATTTGCCTAAATTACCTACATCTATTGCTTAAAGTGGGTGAGAAAATTCACCACGTTCAAAGTGACCCTCCTTGTACGGACCAAGCGAAGTAATATAGGCCTTGTCATATCACGCTACGTTTTGAGGAAGCCATCCTGCATTCATTCCATTTAGTTTTATTGTCAAAGACCCGCGCCTATCTCGGCGGGACCCGTAACTGGATTTTAAATAAGATTCCGTAGGCTTGTGAAATTCGCCTTGTAGGTACAAGATAAAGAAAGGTCGCTGTCTGTTTCGTATTATAGAATCATCGTCTCGAGGAAATATTATATGATCCTTTTTTTATAGTAATGTATAAAACGGTATTCCGTTGATAGCGTAGGTAGTGAAGTGGGGTAATGTGATATTATTTTCATTGCTTTCAGAGCGTCCTGCGAGGTTTGGTCTAATATTTGCTTTCGTGAAATTACGTCAGCCGCGAGAGGTCGGCTGGCTTCAACCTGTTTGATTTTGATGCATACTTCAGTGTTCTGCAGGGCATTTGGGACGGATGAAAAGCTATCGCTGTACAAAACATGCACTAGAAAGGAGAGGTCAGGGCTCTCATACTGGCATTTATATTCAAAAGATTGTATCTGAAGACTTTAACTTGGAATTCGACCTCGTCTTAATAGTATATTATAACTTGTCTAGCAAAATAAACTTGGATCTTTATCTTATTTTTGAAGCTACAGTGCGATTCTAATGAGTGATTCCGGTACGGAAGCCCATTTCCAGTTCCTCCATGTCCACACTACGACGCTTATAGCACAATCAGGTAAAGGTCGGTGCGAATAGATGACACAGTGAAATTTTACGGATAGTTTAACAGTGGTAAGTTTATAAAGTTAGTTGGAAACTTCAAGCAAAATTAGTTATCACAGCGGACTTGCTGCAATAATGCGGTTATAAACAATTTTAATGCGGTAACTTTAATTTGGCGAGGCATAAATTGTACTTGGCGATGTCAGCTGTCCGGAACTTTCCTTGTAATGTCCTTAGCGCGTCGTTTTTCGAGGAGTATTTTAATTAATATTCTTAACGAAATATTGTATTACTGCGCAGGGGAGCTTGATTATGGAACGCTATTTCTCCATGATATTAAAAACCTAGCCTTATAAAAAGGTTTTGATTACACTTTCAGTTTCTTGTTGGAAAAACAAATATTCGAAAAAAATATTTAAGTTACTCACCCAAGGTAGCTAAAAGAGAAATACCGATTTTTTTAATCAATTGCTATAATATAATAGGTTTAAATACGTACACATAAAGAAAATTAGATAATGCAGCCTCTTAAGCTTTATTCTCTCGTAACTTATAGTATAACGCGAAGGCGTAAGATTACCGCTTTACTTATGTATGGAGAAAATAGCTACTTTCATAACATTTTCTGAAATGGAAAGGAACATTTCACATTTGCTCTAGATTTTCTTTGTGACTTTTTTACATTTTGTTCTTTTCTCTATAAATTTTGTAGGTTGTTGCATTAAGCGACACGATCATATATAAAAATCAAAAAACCGCTCAGCTCTATATCAATTTTTGTTTTAAATTTCTGTCTTATTAATAAATAAAAGGTTTCTTGCTCGCTTCTTTACTTAAATTTAGTGAACAAAGAATGTAAGTGATCACTTTATTTCCCTTACTTATGTAATTTGTATTTTGTGACGTGTCCAAGAGTCCTGTAAGATCTAAAGGAAATAAAGCACTATGATTTTGAATATAAATAAATAATGGGCAATTCACTCGACATAAGCCAAAGTAGCAGAGTTTGTGTTATGGGTACTACAGTAAAAGATATGTATTTTGTCAGAACATAATAAGAAGAAGTAATATAATACTGATGTCACCGGGCAATGGATGGAAAGATAAAAATGTACATAGTAAAATTATCCTTGATTATCAGCATATAGCACATCATACCATAGACCTGGTCTTCCGTGGAGACCGCGATTAAATAACTGATACCTATCACATAACACCTACATCACATAATTTTTTGTAGGTAAGTAAAATTATTAACGAAGGAGAACTACAGTTAAATATATAATAAAATATACCAACCTCGGCTCCAAATCCTCCATCTCGCCAATAGTAGGGTTCTCCGGTCTCAATACATTCAAGTCTTTACGCGGAGTAATAACCACGGTATGCTCTTCATCTTTCCCATGCATCTGATTGGCGATGATCCTCTGCAGGTCTTCGTATTTGTCGAGAGGGGGCGCTGGCGTGCGCGGCTCCGTGTCGCCACCACTCGTCTCTCCTGGAGCTGATTGCTCGTATTCTCGAGAACCATTGCTGCCATTGCTGTTAAGAAAATTAAATAGTTTATTTTTTTAAACACAAAAAGAACATAGGAACTGCCTCCTGTTTTAGTTATAAGCTTGTGTTAGAGGCGTCTGAAATATACAAAAGTGGCTTAAATTATTTAGTAGAATTTAGGCTACGGTGTAGGTATAGTGGCTTTCGTAGCTAACTAGTACCAAATAGTTTTGGTTTAATGATATTTGTAGTTTTTATATAGAATCACTTGTTTGCATCTCCATTTTACTTATAGAAACTAGTTGTAAAATATTTTTGTAATCGTAGACTTTAGACTTAAGAGGGAGGTGACCTATCGATGAACGTCACTATTATATGAATTTAAGTTGACAGGTAAGGAAAATATGAACTATTATGTAGGTTTCCAAGGCACTTTGTCTAGTTAGAACGTGATGTGATGAGCCGTCCGGTTCGCCGCAATAACAATGTACGAGTATTATTTTGATTGCGGCCAACCGGACTGCTTTGCTACTCGACCTACCTTTTCAAAAAAATCAGCAATAATACGCAAAGGTACGAAACGTCAACTACCATTAGTTTTTACCCGACCACCAAAAAAATATATTGCAAAAACCTCGTGACTGGGTCAAAGACAATCGATGCTGATAATAATAATAGCATAGGTAGTTATAATCCCATTATTATTTTTAAGAAGTATGATAAATTTGAAAAGGTGAGGCAATGATTATCAGCAAATTACAAGCAAAAAAATAATTCAACATTTAATAACCAAAAATTTTGGAAATTTTTTTCTACATCATTATGATAGAAATTCAAAATAATGATGATCCCGTGTTTTAAATCAAGAAGTATATAACATTTAGTAACAAAGATAATTCCAGTGGATACCACTGTAGTTTTCTTTGCTACATACCTACTTAACAGAATAAAACAATAAATACAACCAGGGAATTTAAATATTCTGTATTTAAATTCTGAAGCGTTAATAACCCGTTTATTTCTTAAGCACGCAAAATGAGGTGTAAGAAGAATTTGATCCATTCTTCGTCAGAACACGTCTCTACCAAATAAGGGGGGAGGAATACGGGAAAGGAGTTGCATTTAACGCCACTCTCGACAGATAGCAGTCAGGGTGTTTACCACACAGATGGAATTTGCTACCCTTTTTTGGTAGGTTCCTTTAGTCAACTATCACGATATCCACGAGGTAAGTTTGAGGGGTCATTGTTACATTAAATTGATCGCAGCGTTTTATGTCTAAGTAATCTAATCTAAACATCCGACACAGTTCAAACGTTCAGTCCCCAAATAAACATACTCATATTGCTCGGCTGGTATTAACTCGCATTTAGTTTCAAAAACTGATTTTTGTGGCTCAGATAGGTTATCTCATCAGGCATTATAAACAATAGTCGGTGATTGGTACCTCGTCTTCTGCATATGCAAACTTCGTACAGCGCGACTCTTTATTATTTTTTAAGAAATGCTTTTAGAAATTAAACATTATCTTAATAGGTAAATTATTAAATCAGAGCTTGATCAATTTAATCTTTTTAGAAATGTTTCTAGGTAATAGACAAATTAACACATAATAAAATCAAAGAATTATATACATACATTAAGTTGCCTACTTTTCTTTTATTTATTCTCCCATCAATAATAATTTTAATATTTGTGAAATTTAATCACCTTTATTGGAGAAATGGGATGAAATGGGACTTGGGAGAAAATAGACGTACTTTTTAAAACTATCAATAAACACAACGCTATCTATAGATCTTTTGCAATAGTCTGCAGTTAGTACAATTGCTTTAATTGTAAATACTAGTTCAAATTCGATTCTGTTCCTAATTGTGATATTCTGAATATATCATTTACTTAAACAACATCATAATTACACAGATAATGTTAACAAAGAACACAAACACAATATGTACGGAGTTTCTAATAGCAATACTACTGTTACTTCAATTTGTTGTTTTTAAGGCATTGTTTTTTTATTTACAATTTATTTATTACTAGCTGGGTGCCTTCGGATTCACCCGCGTAACTCCCGATCCCGTGCGATTAAGGATAAAGGTCATTAACTATATGTGTACTAAGTTGCATCATACGTTAAGTAGTTTTTGCATGAAAGAGTAACAAACATCCATACATACCTACAAACTTTCGCGTTTATTAATATTAGTAGGATTTACACCGTTTGGTGTCTGATAATCCACGTAAAATTGAGAATTCGTAGGTTTCATCATAGTAACTACAATTCCTGGTAACAAACAAGTTATTTGAACACTTGCGAGAGCGCATTTTAATTGCAGCACAAAAGGACTGATTGAGACTAGGTATTTATAAATTGTACTATTATTTCTAGAAATGTCGATTGTTTAGCTTCAAATAATTTAGAAGAGTTCCCGTAATTTATATTGTTTTAGTCATATTTTTTTCAGAATAGATCTGTCTATCTTTTGCTAAGTTTCTGCCGAACTCGGAACAAGGCATTGCTTTGAGGATAAAAATTGAAATACTATGAAATAATATTTCTATTAAATAATAAAATTAAAATACCAAATCCACAAATATCGAATAATTGTTCTCTGGAAGTGATTGCCCAGTTGCGTCGTTTTCATAGAAAGCCTCATAATATGGGAGTAATGAAATTTTTAATTTACATTTTAACCATCACCTGATTAATGCTTTCCTTACCTTCTAATAAAAAGAATATAATCTGCTAAAACATCAATAAAATATATCCAGCAATTTACCTAAGGGTTTTTGATAACGTCTGAATAACTTGTCTAATGTAGCAATTAAATAATCATTTCCTATTTTTATCCACCCCGGAGGGAAGGGGTTTTATCTATAGGTTATCTAGAGCTTTAAAGACCTCATAAATATATCGCTGGAGATAGTATCTTCGTTGTATATCTAAACTTAAATTGTTATTTGGTTTTTCTTTAGACAAAACTTCACAGAACAGAAGCGATCCTGCGTCAGGAGTTGTGGATGTGACACCCCCGAGCCTCGGATACACATTAAGCTGTTAGTCCTGCGTCTGACCTCTCAACATCATCAACATCACCAGCCTATAATAGTCCACTGCTGGAAATAGGCCTCCCCTAATGAGTGCCATAGATGGCATCATTATTTGGGGGTTAATGCCCATAAACCCCACGCAGGGCATGCGGGTTGGGGGTCGCAGTTCGGTGTAGTTGTTCTGCAGAAGGCGCTGCTGCCCGCCCCCCGCTGTGTTTCCCTTAGTCGCCTCTTACGACACCCACGGGAAGAGTTGGGGTGGTGAAATTCTATGCCGGCACCACACGGCATCTGACCTCTACCCAGTCATATCTGTCGGCCGTCCTAACGGATTATGGATATTGATATGGGAGTTAAGGAATAGAAGCGCAGCTTCTATTATTAATGAATAGAAGCTTCTATTATTAATTAATAGAAGCTTCGATTATTAATGAATAGAAGCTTCTATTATTAATTAATAGAAGCGCAGCTTCTATTCCTTCACTCCCATACTTGTGCACTTATACATGGCACGCACAATGTCTTGTCTCCACTCCATTGAGATTGGGTGCCGTGGCCGAAATTTCGCTAGGATATCATAATTATCATAAAAAGCGAATATTTGCTTGTTATTTATTATTGTTTGAGTGTACTTGTGTTCTACTTGTATTCTGTTTCTTTAAGTGGGAACTTATTAATAATAAACTTTATTAACTTATTAATAGGTATTTGTTATATTTACACATCTTTAATATTATAAATATATTTGTGTGCTGAAAGATTCCCTAAAATAAATAAATAACTAGGTACTCTATTTGTCTCTGAATTGTGCAAATGTTGTGTTCCTTTCAACTTAAAATATATTATAATACAATATTCAACGCTCTCGGCTTTTACCGCAATAATTTAACATACCCTTATCGATCACTCGATAACTTCAGCTGATGTGCCGAAATTACATATTTTTATCTTTAATCAAAGTGATAGGTTTGCTTGTATATCGATAATCACTTAAAGAGCGAGCAAGTGCGAAATTTTTGATAACCAACAGACTGGCTATGACACACGAGTAAATTTTTATGTAAATAAATCATTATTTAGCTTATTCGACAAAAAAATATGAATGTTGGGACCATTTTAAGCGCATGATCAGCACCAGACTATAATAGTCCACTGCTGGACATAGGCCTCCGCCCCTAATGAGCGCCATAGATGGCATCATTATTTGGGGGTTATTGCCCATAATCCCCACGCTGGGCATGCGGGTTGGGGATCGCAGTTCGGTGTAGTTGTTCTGCAGAAGGCGCTGCTGTCCGCCCCCCGCTGTGTTTCCCTTAGTCGCTTCTTACGACACCCACGGGAAGAGTTGGGGTGGTGAAATTCTATGCCGGCACCACAAAGCAAGCGTATGATACCTTTTCCAATTTACGTAGGTAGTACATTGAGTTGATGCTGTATCGAACCAAAATAAAACCCTTTTGATACCCTAAATTTATAAAGATGATACACATACAAATATTTTAAATTTGGTTCCATTTTTATTTACATTCAGGTACATTATACCTACATAATTATATCAACTGTACTAGATTCAAACAACTGCCAACAATTTCATGTCAGTGACTCGAACCTAACACAATGACTGCAAATTATTGACTTAGAACATAGAATTTATATTTCCGGAAATAATATTTCCACACAATAGCTTGGTAATGTGAATGCAAATTTTTATATGATTGATTATAATGTTTGTCGCCTAATTTTGCAACATAAAAATGAGCGCTGTTAAAAAAAAAATTAGGACTTTTAGGAGTTTTTTGATTGTCGTAAAAAACCTACATAAAATTGTTGGAGTTTTTTTATATGAAAGTACCCAACTTTACATAATATACAAAAATATTCTGGTTGTATTTATTACTTGCTATGCATTTTTTCTCCAATATCCAAGGGCCGATACAATGTGTAATTTAGAATGTAACTCATACAAAAGACCTAAACGCGCTCTCGTTTATCTGTATTTTTTAAGCAAGAAAAAGACCTTGGAGAAACAGCATTTTTACGTGATCCATTAGGAGCCCATGCCATCCGATGTCTCTTACATTTCGTCACCTATTTTGCGTAGCATGGACTCAGTCGATTCTAGCTTAAAACACTCTTTCAGCTATAATTTTGAAGGTAGAAAAAGACCCAAGCCACGTCGCGTACTTACGTGATGCATTAGGCGATCTAGATACTTTAATCCGAAACCGAAAACCGCTCCGGACCATCTGACCACCATGAACTTGCCACCGGTGGTGACTTGGGATTTCTATATCCCAACTGACTACCAGTGACCCAATAACACTGTACTACTCCCATATCACCACCAGTGGTAAAAATTGTCTCATTTTACCACTAGTGGTAAAATAAAACAACATCAGTAGCACTTTACCACCAGTGGTCAAATTATAAGATCAGTTTGAATTTAGTAAAATCAAGATTATCTAAACCACTTGAATAAATATACCGTTTACTATATCCAAAACATTTATTTGTACTTAAACCAAACTATCCGCTCTTAGCAAATCGTAACAGGCTAGGTAGTGTTTGCGGATAGCAAATTAGTCCCATTTCACCCCTGGTGGTGAAATTTTACACCATCTCAACACCGGTGGTCAATTAGAACTAAAATTGTGCCATTTTATCACTAGTGGTGAATTGGGAATAAGTTTTTCCCAGTTGACCACCAGTGGTAAAATGGGGTGGTTTTCTTCTCAATTGACAACCGGTGGCAAGTTCATAGTGGTCAGATGGTCCGGAGAGATGAAAACGACATTTCGTCGCGTACTTACATTATACGTAGTTAGTAAGTGCTCAATCTGTTCTAGCTTGAAAATCGTGAGATATTTTGATAGTTATTACTTATTATTCTGTCATAAAACATCGGTACACTACGAATGCTATCTAAATGTAGCGTCTAATTTAAATCGAGGTCCTCCTCATTGTGTAATTACCGTCTACCTACGCTACCGTTTGCCTGCAGTTTTAGCTGATGTGTCATTTCCTTTTGAACGTTAGCAAATTGCTCTAATCTTGACGATCAAAATTATAAATAAATATATAACGCATTTTTCAAAATTAAACCTACTAAAAATTTATATTGATATTCTGAAAACTTAAATTTAGGGAATTGGATTTTGATACGCAAGAGAGCATTAGTACGGGCTTATTACGGATACTTTGGTCGTTTCCGATACCTTTTGGGACTTGTACCCCTGCCGAATCGAGAGGCATTACTTTTCGTAGCATGACAACGATCAAATTCCTTGTTATGAACTCGATGTTAGTATTCGAATGATATTGTTTGTTGCACTTTGACATGACAGCTCCAGTGACGTTTGCGCAATTGATGTTAAAGTAAGTAGATAGAGCACTAACTACCGCTTGGTCTATACCAAGCGGTTTTTAATACAATAGTATCATTCTGTTTTCTTTTTCTAAGACGATAATGGTTCTCAAAAACTTATATAACGTAACCTTAATATGTAACCTTATCGTCCAGTGGTACTAAACGTACAGAACCACAAACAAAAATATGTTCTTTTGTGAATACGTTCAAACTAGAATGTTATAATTTGTCTCCTATTACCGGCATTGCAAATTCCACGCTAACGCTAATTCACACGCTTTTTCATGCAGTGAACAAAACAAAAATATTATCAAATAGATCAATTGAGCTACCTGTAGTTGGTTTGCAACAGTCTGCAGATAGCTCAATTGTTGCAATTGTAAATACTATTTCTAATATGGTTATTTATTTGTAATAAAGGTTTTTCCCTGATAACGAATGTAATCCTAAGATTTCTAGTAAAAAAGAAGTGATTGTCTAGAATGTTTTTTTTCTTCTAATTCTGTGGAAATTTCAGATAATGTGATTCATGAACAAACAGTTATCAGTAAAGACAGTGTCAAACCAGTCAACATTGTGATAGAATGTGTCAGATAAAGTCACATAATAAAATAATCTCGGTCGGTAAGTACACACACTGATATTTCTAATGGTCGAGTTAGACATCCTTAAAATAAAAACATTCTTTTAAATAAGAATAGTGCTAAGATCAATTAATACACGTAATTGAAATTTTGTCATTGGGAAGTACCTACCTAACTGATTCCAACCTATCCATCGATATGTTATATTTTTGCTTTTGCTACCTATGCTAAGGGATATTCCGATTATTGAAGAAATATATGAAAAAAAAACAAAAAAAAATCCACAACCCTATCACAAAAATATATTAATTCTATTTTTATTCTAATTTAGAATTAATTTAGAATGAATTTTCTAATTTAGAAATTCTAATTTAGAATTTGAACAGATTATTTAAAATAACAAACCAGTCCAATAACAAGGTCATTATGCCAATAATTATCGTTAGATGAGGGACTGCAAGATTCAGTTCAAATTATTTACAATTATGCGTACCCTATTTGTTTATAAGCTGATGCTATCAATAGGTCATTGTAACTTGCGATAAGATAAGCGGTAACATAATGAATATACTTGAGATGTTATCCTAAAGAAAACAATTCACAAAAATAACCTTTCAAACATGACCATAACAAGATCAGTCAGTATAAATTTTACGAGAAATTAGTGATAAAGAGTAAAATGGTTATTTTGAATCGTTCGCATTTACGTATCTGAAGATTGTTTTCTTCATCGATTTTTTAAAGCGTTATTTAAAGTTTTCATTGACGTACTAGTTCAGCAAAAAAATCTTGGTATAAAAATAAGTAACT